>CM055901.1:16846096-17236096 GCA_029582155.1 Panopea generosa | reverse complement strand
GTGTATAGCCTTAAAAAATAGAATGTAATACAACTTTATCCCGGTCTAACGAAGGGGTATTGATTTTTAAAGGAGTCGCGAATTTAATAAAAAAAACCCGGAGAATTCACACAACATACATTTTTATATCAGAGGGAATTGCAGACCGTCGCTGACATCCAGCATTATATTTTGATATAACAAAAAAATTGTTTTAATACTCGACACCGATATTGAAGCCAAACACATGACAGATTCTACAACACTCTCAGTAGTGCGATGGACAAATTAACAGGAGCACTCGGGAATTACCCATCAACAATCGTTAAAAATAATTCAACTGACGACATGGGCGTATAAAGAAGACAATGTATGACCTCTCATATCTACTTGACAAGTTACATACATGAACCTGAGCCGGGAAAAAACCAATGTTACTGGACTCCACCCACTTGAAATATAAGAGACTGCCCCCTCCCTATTCCAAATGTGGATGTGTTTAGAGGAATTTCCTGGCATTATTTAGAAACTAGACCTGTTGTTTCCTTTTAAACAAGATAAAATCAAGCTATTTTTACTCTACCATTTACAAGGTTGCCAATTACAAACGTGTTTATCAAGATAACTACAAAACACTGGCCGTTTTTTTGTAAATAGACGTTTATACGTAGATATTTTTAAGGTAGTTTTGTGACGTATTTTTTAAAAATTATCAAAGATAAAATTATACAAAAAAGTTGTTAAACGATATATCAGGAAATAATTATAATATCTGGTGGTATCCCGTTTGTTTACGTCCCGACTAATTTATACGTATTTACAATAAAAACTTCTTGTTTTTATGTTGTTTAAAAGTATTCACACACACACACACACACACACACACACACACACACACACACACACATATTAATATCATTCAATTTCTGTTGAAATTTCGTTTTACTATAATTAAATATTTATACCGACGCGAAATGGGTATCGGAGTTCTGTCATGGGTTCGATCTCATGCCATGGTCATGTGTGATCATGTGCAAGTCACTGCGTATGGTTAGTAGTGGTCCAACCAAGGAAAGCTCCCAACGTGATGTGTCTTAGATGTTTCACAATCGATGTATAATAAGGTTATAGATAAACATGATCACCAGAAACAGAAAAACCGGGCGTGTGATGAAACACAACATTTTCATTACAAGTATTATAAGGAAGTTTCCCAGCAGCTCTTTACTTCCTGTATGACTTGTCTCGCCACCAATATCTGTCATGAATATGTATACAGCGAAATATGTTTAAGTAGTCACACAGTCACTTGTCTTATGCGACCAAATTAACCTAACCCCAATTCAATGCTTTCAGGGCAAATCAACCTGTATTAAGCAATAACCTGTCTTAAAATACCACTTTTGCTCCTTCCATTGATTGACTGCTTAAGACAGGTTTGACTGTTCATGCAAAACTTGCCAAACACAATTTAATAATTTGCGAGACTTCAGACAGTAAAGTATGAATAACCCTGCGACTGACAAGGCATGAATTTACATTTTAAAGTCGTTCTGCAGATCGATTAACAGGGAATGGACCTTGGTCAGTCGGTAAAGCCAAAGGTCCGCCATATGGTATGCCACACTATACGTATGTCATATATACAAAATATGACGCCTTTCGAACATTTACAAGAGTTAATTCCCTTGTCCAAGTAAAAACGGAATTAAGGGTAATCACATATACTGGAGCACTCTGATTTCATATTTACACCATGTGGCTGGGATATCTTTCAGAAACGGAGTCACAGGTACGTGTTTATTATATTCATTGGTCTGCAAATGGATGTGTGTATTGTACTAATATGTGTCTGCATATTGGTGTGTATTGTATTCATGTGTGTTTGCATATTGATGTGTGTATTGTATTCAATGTGTTTGCATATTGAAGTGTGTATTGTATTTATGTGTCTACATATTGATGTATATATTGTATTCATGTGTCTACATATTGGTGTGTGTGTATTGTATTTATGTGACTGCATATTGATTTGTGTATTGTATTCAATGTGTCTGCATATTGATGTGTGTATTGTATTTATGTGTCTACATATTGATGTGTGTATTGTATTCATGTGTATACATATTGATGTGTGTATTGTAGTTATGTGTCTGCCTATTGATGCGTGTATTGAATTTATGTGACTGCATATTGAGGTGTGTTTTGTATTAATGTCTTTACATATTGATGTGTGTACTGTATTATTCGTCTGCATACTGAGGTGTGTATTGTATTCATGTGTCTACATATTGATGTGTGTATTGTGTTTATATGTGTCTACATATTGATGTGTTTATTATATTTATTCATCTGCATACTGATGTGTGTATTGTATTCATGTGTCTGCATATTGATGTGTGTATTGTATTCATGTGTTTATATATTGTATGTATTGTATTTATTAGTCTGCATACTGATGTGTGTATTGTGTTTATATGTGTCTGCATATTGATGTGTGTATTGTATTCATGTGTTTATATATTGGTGTATGTATTGTATTTATTAGTCTGCATATTGATGTGTGTATTGTGTTTATATGTGTCTGTATACAGATGTGTGTATTGTATTCATGTGTATCTGAATACAACATGCACATCAGTACACACTGTCACAACACTATAGTATTGGACAGCCATTTGTCTTAGGCAGCCACATTCACTATTTTCAATGCTTTCAATAATCAGTCTGTAAAAGCCAATTCCGTCTTAAAAGGCCACTTTTGCTCCATTTCTTGACTGGCTGCATAAGACAGGTTTGTTCTTCGTTTATGTTTGTGTTCATATGCGTTTGATGTTTTATATTTATGTTTTTGTGTATTGATATACAACAGTATGTATCCATAGGTGTGTTGCATGTATGTGTTTTGATTTGATTATTACTGCATCAGAAATCAATAAAATTATATTCCATTCTTTTATATTTATTTCTGCAAGGTAATTAAGAATGATTCAATTTCAGATCGGAATCAGAACTGAGGTAATCGACTTGTTGAATCCTAGTTTTAACAAACCCAAATTTTAAGATTTACCAGAACAGAACTGAACATATAGTTAAATGACTGTATGCAGGCTCACATTAGATACAAAATTATCCATTGTATAGTATAGTCAAACCTGTGTAAGCAGTCATCTCTATATAGCAGCCACATATGCCATTCCAATTTCAGAGCAAATTAACCCTTTACTTCATATAGACGCCTTTGGACACCTTTTGATACCTAATATAGAAAGCTTTTGAATTATTGGGTGAATTATGTTTATATTAACTGATAGAGTGAAAAACAGTGCAGGAAGAGTTCAGATTGCTCATTACGAGCAATCTGAACTCTTCCTGCAGTGTTTTCAAAGGCCTTCTGTTATTGGTACAGAAAAACGCGTATCTATGGAGTAAGGGTTAACGTGTATTAAAAGGCCACTTTTGCTTGTTACCTTGGCTGGCTGCAGATTTAACTGTAATTTAGTACAGGAACCCAGTCATCAAATATGTGTCTAAACAACTTGACAAGCTTTTGGCTATGCACAACACAGCGCTCATGACCAACAGTTAACACCCACCCTGTTATGCATCCAAATTTCATTTTCAAAATATGTGCAATTCACATTTACAGAAATAAGTTATTTTGAAAATACAACAAAATTCTGAAAATATAAATTTTATACATTAAATAGAAACTTGCTATTACAGAATTTTGAAACATTTGAATGTTTTGGATTCATGTTGGATGCAGGTTCAATACTGAACTTGACGACTTTATATAAAACGAATGAAACGTATCTCCCTCTAAACCATCCCCAGCTGTTAACTGTACGGAAACTAATGTGTTTGAAGACCTTTTCTGGGTAAAATATTACAACGGAAAAAGCTCTCAGTAGTGTAACAATGATCAGATAATAATAAAATAAAGAAGACCAGAATAAGGTTTAAAAATTTTTTTATTATAAAACTATGAAATGAATTCAACAAAATATAAACTATTAACGTCCAACATGCACTATACTTGTTCTCTTTTCTTTTATACAAAGTCTGTCAGGTAGATTATAGATCGTTCTTTGTTTTTATTTATTTCAGAAACTGGTGATCAACACCTTTAGTATATAAACTCTCTTCTCTATCTAGAGTGCTTTGAAACGAACCAGCGTCCTTCTCTAGTTCCTGTTAAGGAAAATTCCAATGGATTGTTTTAAACTACAGGAATTTGTGTTTAAAGTTTATAACAAAGTTCTCTCTTCAGTTCTTTTTAACGACTTTCTCTTCATCAATTATTCAATCAGATATGTCGATATAAATAATATGTGAATGTAATGTCCAGTGTTGCTATCTCACTCTACTGAAGTCTGAACTGTCATCACAAAACCACAAAATAAAATGTAATCTCCGGAACGCGAAATATCGGTGGTAACGTAACGTATATTACAAATGATTGTTCGTGGACTATGTGTTATCCATTTTATCGTGTCACACTACAACTGCGTGGACTGTACAACGTGGGATCTGCATAGCTCGAGTCCCATACAACAGTTAAACCAACATGCCCCTGGTGGAGAAGTATGCGTCAGTGTGTGCTGTGAAACTCCCGTTACGTCCTAGCGTAACTCCCAAACGTTTGCGCAATGTCACCGTGTTAGGTGTGAGAACCGTTCACATGCACCACTTTTTGAGACCCTCCATCTTGGTATCATCACGTGACAACAACCTGGAAAATATCAAGTTAAAATACAATTAAAGACAAGTTTAAACAACTCTATGATATAAAAAAGGAAGAATAAAAAACGGATGAAATATAACCAATTTCTTAGTATAATCTAAGAACTAATTATCCTAGAGCTCAGGTGTCAATATTCCCAATGGTGCGTGGTGTTAATTACGATGTCATCAATTAAGAAATATGCATAAATTACCACCTATAGAGGCAGCATATTAGTGTCAGTATCTATTTACTGTCAGTTTCAAATTTCATTATCGTGGGTAATCATCGAAGACGTACTCGTTGAGAACACAAAAGCGATGACTGAGATTGCGATAAAAGCAAAGCTAAACAATCAAGAACACCTGTGCGACGTTCTCATACAAGGCGCAGGTTCTTTACAGACAGACTGGCGCCGAAACGGAATGGCAAACATTTTACAATTAAGATAGACCTCTTTTTGAGAATATGCTCCTTATCACAAACTAATAAAAATATGAAATTACTGATTACATGCAGGGAAATGTCAAACTGAGGGTTTTAATATTATTTTTATTACCAATGTGTTCATGATGAAGAACTACTCCAGATGAAAATTGAACAAGTTTAACTTCATTTACAGTTTCATCCATTAGTTTAATATTAATTAATTATATATAATTAAATGTACATACCATATTTAAAAACCCTCTGTGTCGGGGTTGTTGGTTTATTTGGATGCTGGCCTTTCGCAATCTACGTCGCTATCATCCATTGGTTCAACCACCTGTTGATATAAAAGATACGACTGTTGTAGTCACATGCATAGACAATTGAACTACTACATTAATTGAAGGCTAGTTAGATAGTGGAATTGTTTTGAAGGAAGTAAAAGGTATTAAAATATTTTACTGAAAATATTAAGAGCTGTCGTATGTACATATTCATAATATAAATTATAATGTTTTAACAACCGTTATAAATGTGAAAAAAAAAATTATATATTTTTTTAATGAAAATGTATTTTTTAAATAAAATAAAAAGATGAGATATAAACAATTTAATAAACACCAAAAATACTGACCTCTTCAGATACAAGTCTGTTTGGTTCCGTTTTTTCGGACAGGGGTTCCCGGGAGGTTGATGTGAAGACCACGGGTTGGTAGTCCAAGGAAAGCTCCAGATCGTAGATGTAGTCGATAACGTGTTGTAGGAGCTGTGTCTTCGAGATCTTCTTGTTGTGAGGAACTGACGGTACCAATTCCTTGAGTTTCATGAAACACGCCGCCATCTCCCCATCGTCCAATTTCGGTTTGCCGATCTTGTACATATCACTTTTCAATCCCAACTCAGAAGCCCTGGTTAATCCTTGTGTAACAGCCTTCATTATGAAATTGTTTGAATATAAATCCAGGAAATTTAACAAAATAGTTTTCAGTGCTGCAAGTTATTGCGATGTGTATGTCTTGACGTTCAAGCAAGTTATGACCGTGAGAGATATCGAGTGTGAATATAAACCCCGTTGGATGTAAACAGATGTGGCGTGCATAACTCCGCCCACCTGCCAAAGCGTGAGTGGTCGTTCACTCAGTCGTCTGACAGCGGTAGCTCGCGGCGCCCAATTAGAATCGAGTAGTGTTTATTTACGTTTCTGACAGCCCCGCCTGTCGATTAATATCAATTATACGTGTTATCTTTACAATATATCGATTAATGTCATTTTAATTGACATTTTTTGTGGTATATTGTTTTACGTGTACATATTTTGCTGAATTTATGAAGGAAAATACAGTTTATATCATAAAAATGATTGCTATATGCGTAAAAACAAAAAAGCCGCAATTTTGTATGTTTATTGGTTTGATTTATGACAATATTACATTTTTTATGTTAGAACTTATAAAATGTTTTCATATTTGTTTTTATTTCTATGATCATATTTTACGTTTTGTAACATGACGATGATAATCAAATATTTTTAGTGGGGTCGTTTTTTTACATGACGTAAACTGGTTGCAAAATATTTTCTTTTTTTTCGACAATAGTTTTGTAAATCAAAAATATAAATTATCGTAGTTGCCTGAGTCAGCGGTTGGAGACAATTTTCTCATACTTGTGCATATTTTTCATCCGTATCGCTATATTTATGGTATGAACACCTGCGATATCTGGCTACCACTTTACAATCCTATACACAAATCTCAGCTGAGCTCCAGTCTAGCTGGCGCCGAGATTTGTGACGTCACTCATTCATATGAATATCTACTCTGTCGTATACGGCGCCTTACGGGCGGTCGCTTAAGTTACCGACCTGTCAATCAAGCTTGACTTCAAAGGCGCCGTGTTCAAGTGCTTGATAAATTGCATTAAAAATCGTCACCTCTCGCCTATTGATACTTCACACCCTATACACCTGTGGAACATTGTAATTCATGTAAAGTTTACTGTACGGGCTTTACGATCTGACTGGCGCCGAGCGTCTTAGTAAGATTAACTAAATAAATACCTGTCTAGGGAAAATATTTCCGTGTGCAGGAATGAACGTACCTGTGCATATATTATTTGAGTGTCACCCTAAATGACACACAGGGTTGGGCAAATACGATCAAATTAAACGGGATACTTCAGTGACTCCGGGTTTTAGGGTGGCTGAAAGAGAATCAAATGGATAATCAAACGGTCGAATGGCCGAACAGGATTTAAAATTCCTGGTCCTGGTTTCATGAATTGATTGATTGATTCTTTATTTCCTCCATAGTACAAATATACAGGAGAGTATAAACATTTAAACAGCAAATGGGAGTACAATAAATATACAAAAACATAATACACATATAGACAATTAAATGACAATCATATATATACAATACAAACAAACATATTACTTCGATAGTTCAAACAACTTACATATATACAAACAAAATAAATAAATGATATGTCCATTCAAATTGCAAAATATATTGACACTTTTAGAAGAGTATTGCATATAATTACTGATATAAACTTAATAGTGTGCTAAGTTAATACCCAGGTTGAGCACACTATTAAGTTTAAGTGAAATAATAAACTTTAGTACTTTTGTGAAACCGGGGCAAGAATGTACCAGTACAAGATTCAAACTAATTGCCCAGCTTTTATTTACGCGAAGATATACTACTGTACATATTTCCCATAAGTTTAAAGCCGCATTGTATATTAGTATGAACCAAACACAGAACACCTGGTGTTGCGGTGATTACTGTTTTATTTCTCGATACATTTTGAAATAATTATGTTATTTATCTTCTAAAACATGACAAATACAACCGGACTTGTATGTGACGTCCACACAGGTGCAGCGTTTTTCGCATCACAAGCCGGAAATAAAATACGTATTCTTTTCCGGGTTGACTGGTATTAAACCGGCCTCTATGTCAGTCGGGCAATGTGTACGGTTTCTTTTTGTGATTTCTTACACCCAAAGGGCGCTGGATGATAAAGAATGTCTTTAAATACAAGAACACTTATAGTTTCTAGTGATCGTTATACATGTATATCAAGACTTAACTTACCATAAATCGAAAATGTCAATAGAATACTTATTAAAATGTCCTGGGTTCGAGTCCAGGACTGAATGTATATTTCTCTCCTCGCTTGTTAAGTACACACTGAGAGTTGTTGCGTTGACTATCACAAATCGCGGTGATATAGGGGGAGACAGAACTTATATAGTACAGGGTTGGCTGTACACTGTTTTCAAAGGCCTCCTCTACCAGAGACAGTGTGATGGTATTCTATGAAGCAAAGGGCTGTGAGAGGGAGAGAAAGGGAAAGAAAGTGTGACCCTAGCCTGATGAATACGTTTTTACGCCACTTTCAACACATCATAGGTTATTTTTGACATTCATACATTATAATTGGAGGGGGAACATGATGGCAAACGTTTTAAGTCACATCATACTTTTTTACTAAGCTGATCTTAGCGATGAAGTGTATGTGGTGTTAAGACAGTGCCCTAAACCACTCGACAACAGAAGACTCTCCATATCTATTTGTGTGTACATTTCTACATATTTTTCGCCACCATACATATCCTTTTATATCCAGAAAGTCGCTACTTTGATGGTTAGATTAGTGCATATAAAAGTAATACGCTTAAGATTCGTGAAATTCTTGGTCTTAAATACCACCGCTATCTGCCCATCGACATAAAATACAATTTGACAAAATAATCATTTCAAGAAGATGAGATAATTCTCTCTAACTAGGGATATAAAGACTGTCTATAAATTACACCTCAAAGCTAAGAAAATGATGAAAAAATCAGCATCACCTGGCAATACGTTGTTAATAAAGATAAGTATGGCGACGCTTTTCCTGATGGATTGAAGTAGGCTCATTTTTGTTCATTTCAATCATTCTTTCAATTAAGGAAACTATTTTTGATAAGAACAAACAAAAAGTGATACAAAAAACAACACTCATTGCGTTGTCATTATTTTCTTGCATATTTTATAAGTGGTTCCAGTAAGATAAATGAAGCCGAAATCTCTGTGAGTGATAGCCATTGTTTCAATACTGAACCAAAGCTCGGAAACAGTGAAGTAAGAAAGAGAATTGAGACTGGTTCAAGCTTAAGACATCTATTAAAAAAATGGTCTTAACTCTGTAGTGTTCCCACCGGGACTATTTGACAGAGGGACCCAAAGCATTAGAATAACACACGTCATTTGAATGTAGTCCGTCTTATATAGTTCCAACTCGTGAAGGGATTTAAACACGTCCTTGAAAACTAGCCTACAACCTATTATGCTAACTTGGGGGATTCCCCGGGACTATTTCATGGAAGGACTAAGACCCTTAGAATCACACACGTCATTTATAAACCATTCCACCATCTATTCTTTATTGTTTGGAATAATAAACAATTATTTTTAAGCGCGTAATCATTACAATTTATAGATGGTTTTATTCTGCAACATGAGCGGTAAGGTACCGAGCGGTGCTAAGCCGATTTATTCCGCGTGGTAGTCAAAGATAAGATTACCGGTTTGTATCCCTGAATATAAACCGTGATTCTCTCTGCTGCTGCATCTTCCGCCGCACCAAACTGCATTAATTAGTACCAATAAATACTCGTCACATTGAGAGAATGTGAACTAATTGACGGACTACACAGTGCAGATGTTCCCGCGTTTTAGCTCAGATTGAAAATTCCTATCAGGTGTTGAAGTAATCTAAAAATTTGGTAAGTTTGGACGGGTTCCCAACTGTTCCAGTGATCCCACATATGCCGAGGGTGCGGGAACAAAGAAATGAACAGCTGAACGGACACATGTTACAGATGGGCTCTTACACGCAAGCACGGATATATTGATCGTAAAATCCATGTTAGAGAACCTGCCTGGTAACATCGTGATCCCCGATGAATAAAACGACCGACTGGTGACCATATGGAGAAAAATAGAGTTAAATACTATATTATAGAGTCTGGCCTATTGTATGTGGGGAGTGTAATAGTGAGTAATACGGGGGGTGTTAAAATATGTCTCTGGGCATTTTGAACTGGTTATTAATATTACAATGTTTTACTTGAAAAAAAGTCTGCAATTTCTAGTCGCCCCTAATAATAATAATAATAATAATAATAATAAAACGGTTAGCAGATATTCATTTGTTATATGAATGACGACGTGCCGTTAAACACAATTCATTCATTCGTTCGTTCGTTCGTTCGTTCGTTCGTTCGTTCGTTCGTTCGTTCGTTCGTTCGTTCGTTCGTTCGTTCGTTCATTCACTGTACTTCTATTAATATACTGACTGGTTAAGTCATAATTTCGTAATAAATTGTAAGATTGTGTACAGTGTTCAGTTTTTGTAAGACCGTAGCGGTGGTTTAGTGGCAGAGCGTCCGCCTCGCATGCGATCGGTCGGGTCATACCAAGTAGTTGAAATATGGTACTAGAAGTTTCCTCGCTTGGAGCTCAGCATTAAGAGGATAGTTCTAGGTCTGGTCGGCCCAGTGTCAGTATAATGTGACTGAATTGGGTATCATACCATGTGTCTGCGGCATGATAGACTTACTCCAGTGTGGCAGCGCTTATAATACTGTAAAAAAATGTTGAAAGCGACACTTAGCACCATAGAACAACAACAACACTTACAACAACAACAACAACAACAACAACAACAACAACAACAACAACAACAACAACAACAACAACAACAACAACAACAACAACAACAACAACAACAACAACAACAACAACAAAAACATCAGCAGCAGTAGCAGCAACAGGACAGCAGCAGCAGCAGTAGCAGCAGCAGCAGCAACAACAGCAACAGCAACAGCAACAGCAACAGCAACAGCAACAACAACAACAACAACAACAACAACAACAACAACAACAACAACAACAACAACAACAGTTTCTGCAACAAAACAGAGTTTCTCTTGTCGTTTTGGATGATCAAGCAAAACATGCCCAGTTCTAATAAATAAATTGATGAGGCATATTCCATTTCTAGTAATTACAATCATTACAAGGGAGTGGGGGATGGAAGCGTATTCCATTTATCTGTGTTGTGGGCAGTATTTTATGTTCTGCCGTCTGCTTACCTTACTGGGCACGTTCTAATGGTGCTTTGCTTTCAAAGATTTCATTTCGCGCTTCACTGCAGCGCACTTGCGTATAATATCGCAATATGGGGCGTGTATAATACATAGATAGGCGTTAGATGCGAGATTTTATTTTCAATTTATTTATTGTACCTCTGTTTTTCAGACCTTTCGGTGCAGTTTTTATTTTTCAAGTTGTTGCTGATTAAACTCACTTCGGGTTTAACGGTGCACCCGTGCAAATACAAAAGTCATTGGGCAATGCAAAGCTTAGTTTGAAGAATTGTGGCACAATCACATTTCAAAATATTTGAAATAAAATATGTTTAAACTTAACTAATGTAAAGGATATATAAATAATTAGCTACTGCCTGGCCATAAAATGTTTGCCGCGATCTCGGTATAATTATTAAGTTCGAGCGCACAGGAATCGTGGGATCGATGTCCCGCCGGGACTTATGATTTTTCTTCTTATATTTTTGCAGGTTATCTTAAATAACTATATGTGTGGAGCTTGTGGTCCAATGGTTGAGCAAGACACTTTTCCGCACAAGCTTACTACTACTACTACTGCTACTGCTACTGCTACTGCTACTGCTACTGCTACTGCTACTGCTACTGCTACTCTTGCTGCTACTGCTACTGCTACTGCTACTGCTACTGCTACTGCTACTGCTACTGCTACTGCTACTACTACTTCTACTCTACTGCTACTGCTACTGCTACAGCTACTGCTACTGCTACTGCTACTGCTACTGCTACTGCTACTGCTACTGCTACTGCTACTGCTACTGCTACTGCTACTGCTACTGCTACTGCTACTCTTACTATTAATTCTACTCTGCTGCTGCTGCTGCTGCTGCTGCTGCTGCTGCTGCTGCTGCTGCTGCTGCTAATAATAATAATAATGACAATGACTTAATTTAACGAGAAAACTGAGTTGAACTGAATCCAATCTTCCCTGAAGTCCTCAAACAGAATAAACATTTTATTTTAGTATTTGACGTACTGTTGGGACTACTAATTAAACAGTTTATTGTATTAAATACTGTTTTTGGTAACTATATATCTCGATTCCCACGTGAAAACGCTCCGAAAACAACAAACAGTACATGCGACTCCAGGGCGGTCGATAATCCTGTGTTTCTAAGACATTTACTAATATTTACATAAACAAAAGCTACATGGAGGTGCTAATACAAATAAGTCGTATACGATCCATTACATTCTGACTTCACCCTTTCTCCTTCAGGCAAACAATAATTACCGGGTCTATTCATTAATGACCGGTGCAGGTGCAGAAAATGGCTTTCCCAATTGACCAGTGTGGCGATGTGAGAAAGTTCCCACGGCCATTTTTGGTCAGTCCTGTCGGGCCGGTAATATATCTCTTAATTCATGCAATTGTTTGCGAACTGTCAAAATCTTGTGTGCAAAACCTATTATGTCGGATATGGACACTTTTACACTGATTGGCCTGATTATAGAATAATTTTAGAAATATTTAAAAAGGCTCTAAAAGCACTGATAAGATCACGTAATGTGGAACAATAGCTGTTAATGCTCTAGGTTAGACGGGAAATAACATTTATGATTAATTAAAGCCTGTTTTTTTTAGATCCGATCTAATTTTATTTATTCACTTATTCAAAATTGATTTATTGGCATACTTTGTATTTGTCAGCATTGTGTTCACAGTTACCATTTGATGAACGATTTTTTTCTAATTACAGTATAACCTGTATTAAGTAGCCGGTCAAGGAAAGGGGCAAAATGGCCTTTTGTGACAGATTGTTGTTTAATGCAGGTTAATTTGCTCTTGAAGCATATAACTGGGAAATAACAAATGCGGCTGCTTAAGACAAGTGACTGCTTAATAGAGGTAACCGCTTAAGGAGGTTTGACCAGGCATTTATTGCATAAAATAAAAAGAATAACGATTAAAACCTAAAACCAAACTTGAAAGAAAATAATGACACAAAATAATGAAAATTTTACGGAAGTCTAGACTGAAACATAATACATTTATGATACTATTTAAAAACATTTGAATAGGAGTAACGTCAGTACTATCGCATGTCATGTTATGTAGTTTGATAGTGTTTTATTCAACAAATTTCAAACGGGTTTTAAGCCCATGAGGACAAGCTTCATAAATACACTTATGGGACAGACAGTGCAATAAACACTTATGTGACAGACAGCGTAATATACACTTATGAGACAGACAGTGCAATATACACTTATGTGACAGACAGCGTAACATATACTTATGGGACGGACAGTGCAATATACACTTATGTGACAGACAGCGTAACATACACTTATGGGACAGACAGTGCAATAAACACTTATGTAACAGACAGCGTAATATACACTTATGAGACAGACAGTGCAATATACACTTATGTGACAGACAGCGTAATATACACTTATGGGACAGACAGTGCAATATACACTTATGTGACAGACAGCGTAATATACACTTATGTAACGTACAGCGTAATATCGCTTTTGGGACAACCAGTGCTATATACACTTATATGACAGACAATGTAATATACAACTATAATACAGACAGTGCCGCGAATATACAACTATATGACAGACAATGCAATATACATCTTTATGACAGATAGTGCAATATACACTTATATGACAGACAATGCAATATACACCTATATGACAGAAAATGCAATATACAACTATATGACAGACAGTGCAATATACACTTATATGACAGACAATGCAACATACAACTATATGACAGACAGTGCAATATACAACTATATGACAGACAGTGCAATATACAACTTTATGACAGACAGTGCAATATACACTTATGTAACGTACAGCGTAATATACACTTTTGTGACAACCAGTGCTATATACGCTTATATGACAGACAATGCAATATACAACTATATGACAGACAGTGCCGCGAATATATAACTATATGACAGACAGTGCAATGTATACTTATGTAACGTACAACGTAATATACACTTTTGTGACAACCAGTGCTATATACACTTATATGACAGACAATGCAATATACACCTATTTGACACAGTGTAATTTACAATTATGTGACACACAGTGCAATATACACTTATGTAACGTACAGCGTGATATACACTTTTGTGACAACCAGTAATATATACACTTATATGAAAGAAAATGCAATATACAGCTGTATGACAGACAGTGCAATAAACACTTATGTGACAGACAATGCAATATACAACTATATGACAGACAGTGTAATATACACTTATATGGCAGACAGTGCAATATACAACTATATGACAGACAATGCAATAAACACCTATATCACAGACAGTTCAATATACACTTATGTGACAGACAATGCAATATACACTTATATGACAGACAATGCAATATACAACTATATGACAGACAATGCAATATACAACTATATGACAGACAGTGCAATATACACTTATGTAACGTACAGCGTAATATACACTTTTGTGACAACCAGTACTATATACGCTTATATGACAGACAATGCAATATACAACTTCATGACAGACAGTGCCGCGAATATACAACTATATTACAGACAGTGCAATATACACTTATGTAACGTACAGCGTAATATACACTTTTGTGACAACCAGTGCTATATACACTTATATGACAGGCAGTGCAATATACACTTATGTGATAGACAGTGCAATATACAATTATGTGACAGACCGTGCAATATACACTTATGTGACAGACATTGTAAAATATAACTATATGGCAGACAGTACAATATACACCTATGTGACAGGCAGTGCAATATACAATAATGTGACAGACAGTGCAATATACAATTATGTGACAGACAGTGCAATACACACTTATGTGACAGACAGTGCAATAAACATCTATATGACAGTCAGTGCCATATACACTTATATGACAAACAGTGCAATATACACTAATATGAAAGACAGTACAATATACACCTATATGGCAGACAGTGCAATGTACACCTATGTGACAGACAGTGCAATATACACTTTTGTTGCACACAGAGCAATATACTCTTATGGGACATAGTGCAATATACACATATATGACAGGCAATGCAATATACACTTATGTGGCAAACTTCAAATACTATTCATTTAAATAAATTAATTGTATGTGATATACCACATCTAGTTTTATTGGTAGAGAAATACCTCAAAATGAATTTGAGTACAACCAGCGTATTTTTGTAAGTTGAAGCTTTCTCTCGAAGAGTACTTGGACTGAATTATACTCGAACCCTTGGCCGCAGCTAATGTCGTTTAAAAGATGGATATCCGCAATTTAATATAAGTTTTGTTCAGCAGTCGAATGTTAAATTAAACGAAATGTTTTAACCACTAGCGTAACAAGTGTGTGGGGGATGAGAGAAGGGGAGGGGGTGCCTTGACCCCTACATCTAGCACACATTTGGTTCCAAAGGTAGTATAAAAATATAATTTTCAGTTAAAACTTTTGAAAAATACCAACTGGGACACCTTATATTTATCAAATAACGCTAGTCCCCCAATGTATATGTGTGTGCTAGGTGGAGTGCGTGGTCCAGTGGTAGACACGTGGCATCGGATCCCGGATAGAAGGGTCGAGGGCTCAGGAAAGAAGGGTAGTGGGCTCAATCTCTTGCCACGACCATGTGTGGTGTTTTTGAAGTAAGACACTTTAACTGAATATGGTTAGTATTGGTTCTGTCTAGGAAGTCTTCGAGAGCGATTTGTCTACGTTGTGATCATAACTTGTTTCACAATCGATGTAAAATAAATAAGTTTATACACTATAATATATAGCTTAAATTTCAAATCGTTGCGGAGACTTACACAAATGCTTATGCGGTAATCTAAATAAAGTTATAACAATCAGTTTGTACAGTCTCCAAAACCTGGATATATCGCTATATTATCGCTATGTTATCTCGGTATTATCCTTAAAACAAACATTGGGATTAGATGTCAATAGCTATTTAATCCCTTCGGCCGTTGATGGACATGTAAAATTGAGAACATTGACCGGAAGTTCCCATGTATGGAAGTAAACCCACACGCTTCTGTTCATCCAACATTTTCTCTCAAGTTTTACTTAAATGCTTAAAATTATATTTGTGTTTTGATTGGTTACTTATCTATTCTGTATAACGCCATATACAATGTACATCGAATGTGGTCCATGTGTACATTTTTTACCAGGGGCTTTTGTCCGGTTACCACACCAAATAGCATCAGATCCATCTAAAACGTGATCAACTTGAAACTTAACTTAACTTTTTGTGTTGATAAGTATACATGAACAGTTAACCCTGTCTTAAGCAGCCACTCAAAGGAAAGGGCAAAAAAGACTCATTAAGGTAGGTTGCTTTGTACATGTTGATTAAAACTTATATTACAAAAATGGTTAATAGAAAACGTTGCTGTTTAAGATACATGGATGCTTAACAGAGGTGACCACTAACACAGGTTTGTCTGTATATACTTAAAAATGTTGGTGAATCCGACGCCAGGTTTCCGGTCCACATATTTAAGTGTACACTTTACTGCTTAATAACCTGCATCTAAGAACACCACAAAGACTATCTCGTGACCTTAGAATTACAATTATATTTAGTTTATTAACACTGATTTCAGCTTAATGGAGTAACCCAATGCAGATGGACTTTTAAGTAAAACCTGCACATAAAGGCAGCGGTGTAGCTGACCCTGAACTGGTGTACAAGCCCACCAGGTTCTAGAGGGTGTGGGAGCATGCTCCACCTGGACATTTTTAGGATGCATTTTCTGTATTCTGTGGGCAATATCAGCAGATATAATGATGCATTCGCAAGAAAATGTGCAAGTCTGGTTGTTGTGGCGTAAAGGTAGCTACTGAAAGGTTATGTGACGCCAACAAGAGAGAAGGTTCCTGGTTCATTCTCCACGTACAGGAGATTTGATATAATGCAGAATGAACCGAGAACCTTGATAACTGCAGAACTGCGGGAGTTTCAGAAAAGTATGTTATCGCCTCTTACACACCACATGTGTTCAGTCGTTTTATTCTTACCATCACTCATTTGGCACCCTGAATCATCTACACAAGGGTTGATGATTCAACCAGAATAATGAAAATGACTAAAACTGATTAACTGGACAAGACCCCCAGTTTGGAGGATCCTTACTCCAACTGCAGAGATCGACAGTGACCCTGTTCTTACTCTGAACTGATTACAGATCGCTAACATTTACGGACATGTTGGTGAAACAGAGACCAGAATGTCAGACAACGAACATTGCGTAACACTTGTTTAAATTTTACATAACAAACTGCTCTGACATATGTGTACTGGTTCAGTAGGTGCAAGGTAAATCGTCATGATTATGACGCCATTGTCAACAGTTAGACGTTAGTTTTAATTTTCGATTCAGCCTTTCGATATTAAAGTGTTTGACTCTTCAATATTGGCGACTGGGAAGCTAGTGTTAATTCAATGTTGAATATCGAAACACGAAACTTGAATATCAAATTAACCTCAGTCTGCCGAATTTTTCACTTACAGATTTTTCAAATGATGAAACATTTAACCTTATTAATGGTGCAACTCTTTAATATTGGAGGCTGGAAGTTAGGTTTAGTTTCAATTTGAATATCGAAACATGAAAATTGTATATCAAAATTAATTAACATCAATCTGCCGAAATATTCACTGATCAGAGACATAGTACATGTATTATGTCTCTGCACTGATCGATTCTTCACATAGTTTGTATATTAATCTAATAGGAAATGATAAGTTTTGTTTGTACTTAGCGTCGCTTTCACCATTTTCTCAGATACTAGTACATAACGATGATGTCTACTTGGGATAGTATACTAAGCGCTGCCACGCACGAGTATCATGCCGCATACACATGGTATGGTAGCCCACCCAGTCACATTATACTGATACCGGACCGACCAGACCTACACAGCGGCGGTTCAAATGAAAAAAAAATCACATAAACTACATTTATGGTGTCTGCATACTACGATATGCTAAATATGATATTAGGCGGAAGCCCGGGTTGACTGGTGTGGCTGATATGCGGACGTGACATTTGCCTAAGTGTTCAAGGAATATATTGTTTTAATATTGCTAATAGCGATATTTATAAATAACAGTACGAAGAATAAGTGTAACTTGTAGGAGAAATTCCCATGATTAATCCGTTTGTCTATGTCTGGACATCTGGGCCACTTATGTAAATGACAAAGAACAATTAAAAGGGGCCACTTAGGCAATTGACAAAAGTACAATGATTGCACTGTTTCTTCGGTCACACCATGAGTTACCATTCCCCTCAAAATCTGTCGCTAAGGAGCTTCCTCTTCAAACGAACGCTTGATAAAAGGACAGGCAATTACACTGTAACTCGTTCAACGATCAGACTGTAACACTTATTCTGTTAAATGATTGTGATTTTAATAAAAAAAAAAACTACATATAGTAGTGGCCAATATTTCTGTCACCAGCCAGACTATTGCCCGACTTATTAGAGATTTTATGATCATGGCGACGGGTGTATCCGGTCCTTAACATATATACTTGTATGTCATATGTAAAATTTCCTTATTTTGGATGGACATGAAACATAGGAAATTTCGTTTTTACAGTTCCTTATGCCTTTGTACTAAATATAAGCGTATTCTTGCATAGTTGCCATTGTCCTTAACATGGGCGTATTCAGAAAGGGAATGGGCAGGGAATATATGTCCTCTCTTGTAATATGGACCAACAGTCTGGTACTTTTCCCATCATAATAAGAAACTATAAAAAGAAGAAGGAAATTGAGATTTAAGTGACTGACCCCAGATTCACTAAGGCTAAACATCTCAACTTGATGTTTTCCTCAACTCATTTTTTGTACTGCTTTCATTTTATTTACATTGTTAAGTTTACATGCTCTCCTTAACCAGTGAATAATGACTTTTTTTTAATTATTATTTCGATTTTGTGTACCCATTTAATGTGTAATAAGTTTAAGGTATCACTCACAGAAATTGAGATATTTGAGTTGAGGAAATCTCAGTTTGAGATGTTTATTAAAACCGACCCCTGGTTCATTGTCAGAAAGACAAAACTTGTCGAATAATATAAAAGCACAGAACATCCATATAACGCTTCCCCACCCAGCAACACACAGAACATCCATATAACGCTTCCCCACCCAGCAACACACGGAACATCCATATAACGCTTCCCCACCTCCCCACCCAGCAACACACAGAACATCTATATAACGTTTCCCCACCCAGCAACACACGGAGCATGCTTTAAAATATACAATATTTATGTTACACTGTCAGTTCAGTTTAAGATTGAACTGTTTACGTATTTCTTCCTACATTTCTCCACCCCTATCTTTCTTAATCAATCGTCTAGGCCATAACTGATTAAACAGTCCACGTATATAATGAGAGAAAGAAAACACGTGCACGACTCGAAATCAGACGAAAATGAGAATATATCTTGATATTGGCAGCTGTTTTCTTCATTAGGCATATTTATTTCTGTTTGTTTCCAATTTTGTTGATGATAATGAGCGCGTGCAGGTGACACATGCTGTAGCTAGTGCTGCAGACGGACCCTTCCGAAGCGCGGGAATTTTACACATTGTGCTAAGGAATATCAAACCGCAATCAATAATTTGATTGGAAGCAGTAATTCCATCGGTCTTTCTGTATGAGGAAGGCGCAACATTTTATCCAAAAAGTAGGCAAGATTGAGATGTCCATTTTTCTTCATTAAATATACAGGCAAACATTTTTGGCGTTTTCTGATATAGATCTACCCACTTTAAACAAAAATGGGAAAAAAAAAAAAATAAACGCTTTGAAAGTCAATGATTTTTTTTCGGTAGCTGCCATTTTGAGTGTGTAGGTAGGAGCACGGTAAACACTTTTAAGGACGACATCACCTACTGAATATTTCAGAAACAGACAGGCCAAATATAACGTTACAGTCAGATGTAAATGCAGTCAAACCTGTGGTAGTGGTCACTTCTATTAAGAACCCACTTGTTTTAAACGATCACATTTCCTTTTAACTTTTTTATATATAAAAAAATTAAGTCAACCTGTAATATGCAGCCACATGCTTTAATGGGTCATTATTGCTCTTTCCATTGAGCGCCTTCTTTAGACAGTTTCGACTACTTGAACAAATATTCAAAATGCACAGTTTGTTTTAAAGTGTTATTATCAAAGTGGCTTGTATGATTTAGTGCAGGGCACTTAATAATGGTTTCAGTTACACAAAACTGATTTGAATAAATTAACTGCATATATTTGCATAACATTCAGTAAATTGTCTGCGATTTTTGCGCTGTATTCATCGAGTTCACAAATTCCGATATTCAATTAATTATACTGGGATACTGGTATTGCACGCACACACTGTCGTTTGTATAAAACACAAACCCGGAAGAAAACAGCCCAATCAAAAGGAATTCGTCTGTCGCCTGCATCCGGGACATCTGTAAGAAAAGTTGCATTTGATCTCGGCCTACAGACGCACAGCTGCACATACGGATGCAGATGGTTAAGAAGACTTTTAATACAAGTATTCAATACAAAGTGGGTTACTAATTTCATTTTAAAACATTTTTTTTATCTTATATTTATTTTATTGTCATTATCATATACATTGCATTATAATTAATAATTTCAATTTACAGCATGTAAAGCCACACTAGTTTTTATAATACGTCAATTTCCTTTTTTACAATAATGCACATGTATTTTATTATATAAATCATATCCATATGTAAATGTTACTAATCTTAAATGTTATGCAGTTAGACGCCAGTTATTTTCGTTTGATTTGTTCTTATATTTTCTTCCCCCTCCATAAATTATTTTAAAAAATGCTTCTAAGATATTGAATTGGCCAATAATAATTAATTAATTAATATTACAAATAATGTAATTCTGTACCAGTTGTTTAACTTAATTAATGGTAATTGGATTTTGATTTGTGATGATGATGATAATGATAAAACTGATGGAATTATTGCTGCTGCTGATGATGTTGATACTGATATTGATATTGATACTACTGATGGTGATGATGATGGTGATGATGCTGATGATGTGTTGATGTTGATGCTGCTGCTGTTGATGTTGATGTTGATGTTAATGTTGATGGTGATAATGATGATGCTGATGATGATGATGATGATGATGACGATAATGATGTTAATGCTGCTGCTGTTGCTGTTGCTTCAGGACTCACACCACTATTATCTCCCTTGAGTACTCCGGACCTACAGATGAAGGAGGTAGAAATAAAACTTTAGTTCTCTTTTTCTTCTTTTTTCAGGGCTTTGTACTGCAGTGTTTTGTTTTTTGCTAGCATGAGTTAAATGGTCAGTATTTTAGAAATCACCACTAAAAAATTTGATGCTGATACCAGCTTTCTGGACAATTCTGTGTCATTTCAGAATTGTTGGTTCGAACCGCATCTAGGGCGAATAGTTGACAAATCGTTACTCTGGAAATTGATAGGTCTCACAAAAGCATTGAATTTAAAAAAACCCAACCTGGTCAAGGTATACTTTTTTTTCTTTATAATTGCATATCTTGAACCAATGAAGAATTTGAGCCCAGACACATGCTGCAGAATTTAATTTTTCACTCTGTTTTGGACATAAATGTTACAATGGAGCCCTATGGGAAATGTAATAGTGGCGTGAGACGTTAACAGAAACTGGCAGATCTGCATGTTGCAGTGTTGAGGAATGCTGATTTCTTTAAATAGAAGGTATTAAACTATAATTTGGACATGTTATGAATAGTTGAACACAATCTGAGTTTTTAAACATTTCAATATAACTGATGGTGCAGATTTGCATTTTTTTCATGCATTTATGATAGAGATTACACACATTGACCAAACTTTGTATATGTCAATTTCTTGATATTCATGTTATCCATGTATGATTTAGTATTCTGTTAAATGTGGAAACAAAAAGAGAGATACATCATGTCTAATGCATGGCAGAATGCTGGTTTACTCTGTAGATGGTCATTTTGGTGTTTCCTTGCCCTAAGTTTAGGTTTATGAGCAGTGTCCAGTCTCATATTTCATGAACACCTGTCCCCATAGACAGATCCCATTTGTGACACTCTCTCCATCATGTGTGGTTTTGCCATATTTCTGTAGAACTACCAACCCTTAATTCAGGTTGAAGTATCTGCAAGATCACACTGAATTCCAGTGGGCATGCTTATTGCTCAGATTGTGAATTTAAAGCTGATATTTACATTAATTTATTACCCCACCCACTTATTTCTGAATACAAAAATAGAATTGTTTGCAAAATGAAATAAATTGCATATTTACAGTGGACTGGGAGTTTGTACTAATTTTTATTGTTTAATTATGAAAAGGCAGTAGTTGCAATCTTGCCAAGCGGCCAGTTTACGGTTAACTTCGGTTGTTTTCGGTTGTCGTCGCATTAAATTCTGCGTCGAATCATTGAATTTGGCGAAGTTTTTGCTTGTACTCCATTTTTATAGAAAATGCTATAGATATGCAGAATTTTACATTGAATGTCATGTATGCATTATCTATTGAGCCTGTGTTGCCCTTCTTAAATTGGAATTGATGTGTAGACAGGGTAATGGAGTACTTTAGCATGAAAATAGCTTGAATTGTTTGCTTGTGCTGCTGCCATATCATTCTGATATTGAAATTTTATCTAAAATATGTTAAGTTTAATAAGTTTTGTTCCACAATATCATTTTTTTTGTAATCAAGATGTCTGTTTTTCTTCCCATTTTCAGACACCTTTTCATTTTACCATGTAGTTGTCAAAGTTTCAGACCTTTTTAGATACAATTGGTCAAGTTATCATGAAATTTAGACTGTAGGGTAGTGAATTCTTGCTTTTTTACATGAAATGGCAGCATTTTGACTGAAACCATGTGTCACTTAAACTTATTTTATTTCAGAACTAGTTCAGATATGGGGATGCATTTAGCTTTATTGAACTTGTATTGAGTATTGTTACATAATATGAAAATTTAGAATCTTAAATTTTAAAAAAAAGTCCTCTTCAGGACTCACACCACTATTATCTCCCTTGAGTACTCCGGACCTACAGATGAAGGAGGTAGAAATAAAACTTTAGTTCTCTTTTTCTTCTTTTTTCAGGGCTTTGTACTGCAGTGTTTTGTTTTTTGCTAGCATGAGTTAAATGGTCAGTATTTTAGAAATCACCACTAAAAAATTTGATGCTGATACCAGCTTTCTGGACAATTCTGTGTCATTTCAGAATTGTTGGTTCGAACCGCATCTAGGGCGAATAGTTGACAAATCGTTACTCTGGAAATTGATAGGTCTCACAAAAGCATTGAATTTAAAAAAAAACAACCTGGTCAAGGTATACTTTTTTTTCTTTATAATTGCATATCTTGAACCAATGAAGAATTTGAGCCCAGACACATGCTGCAGAATTTAATTTTTCACTCTGTTTTGGACATAAATGTTACAATGGAGCCCTATGGGAAATGTAATAGTGGCGTGAGACGTTAACAGAAACTGGCAGATCTGCATGTTGCAGTGTTGAGGAATGCTGATTTCTTTAAATAGAAGGTATTAAACTATAATTTGGACATGTTATGAATAGTTGAACACAATCTGAGTTTTTAAACATTTCAATATAACTGATGGTGCAGATTTGCATTTTTTTCATGCATTTATGATAGAGATTACACACATTGACCAAACTTTGTATATGTCAATTTCTTGATATTCATGTTATCCATGTATGATTTAGTATTCTGTTAAATGTGGAAACAAAAAGAGAGATACATCATGTCTAATGCATGGCAGAATGCTGGTTTACTCTGTAGATGGTCATTTTGGTGTTTCCTTGCCCTAAGTTTAGGTTTATGAGCAGTGTCCAGTCTCATATTTCATGAACACCTGTCCCCATAGACAGATCCCATTTGTGACACTCTCTCCATCATGTGTGGTTTTGCCATATTTCTGTAGAACTACCAACCCTTAATTCAGGTTGAAGTATCTGCAAGATCACACTGAATTCCAGTGGGCATGCTTATTGCTCAGATTGTGAATTTAAAGCTGATATTTACATTAATTTATTACCCCACCCACTTATTTCTGAATACAAAAATAGAATTGTTTGCAAAATGAAATAAATTGCATATTTACAGTGGACTGGGAGTTTGTACTAATTTTTATTGTTTAATTATGAAAAGGCAGTAGTTGCAATCTTGCCAAGCGGCCAGTTTACGGTTAACTTCGGTTGTTTTCGGTTGTCGTCGCATTAAATTCTGCGTCGAATCATTGAATTTGGCGAAGTTTTTGCTTGTACTCCATTTTTATAGAAAATGCTATAGATATGCAGAATTTTACATTGAATGTCATGTATGCATTATCTATTGAGCCTGTGTTGCCCTTCTTAAATTGGAATTGATGTGTAGACAGGGTAATGGAGTACTTTAGCATGAAAATAGCTTGAATTGTTTGCTTGTGCTGCTGCCATATCATTCTGATATTGAAATTTTATCTAAAATATGTTAAGTTTAATAAGTTTTGTTCCACAATATCATTTTTTTTGTAATCAAGATGTCTGTTTTTCTTCCCATTTTCAGACACCTTTTCATTTTACCATGTAGTTGTCAAAGTTTCAGACCTTTTTAGATACAATTGGTCAAGTTATCATGAAATTTAGACTGTAGGGTAGTGAATTCTTGCTTTTTTACATGAAATGGCAGCATTTTGACTGAAACCATGTGTCACTTAAACTTATTTTATTTCAGAACTAGTTCAGATATGGGGATGCATTTAGCTTTATTGAACTTGTATTGAGTATTGTTACATAATATGAAAATTTAGAATCTTAAATTTTAAAAAAAAGTCCTCTTCAGGACTCACACCACTATTATCTCCCTTGAGTACTCCGGACCTACAGATGAAGGAGGTAGAAATAAAACTTTAGTTCTCTTTTTCTTCTTTTTTCAGGGCTTTGTACTGCAGTGTTTTGTTTTTTGCTAGCATGAGTTAAATGGTCAGTATTTTAGAAATCACCACTAAAAAATTTGATGCTGATACCAGCTTTCTGGACAATTCTGTGTCATTTCAGAATTGTTGGTTCGAACCGCATCTAGGGCGAATAGTTGACAAATCGTTACTCTGGAAATTGATAGGTCTCACAAAAGCATTGAATTTAAAAAAAAACAACCTGGTCAAGGTATACTTTTTTTTCTTTATAATTGCATATCTTGAACCAATGAAGAATTTGAGCCCAGACACATGCTGCAGAATTTAATTTTTCACTCTGTTTTGGACATAAATGTTACAATGGAGCCCTATGGGAAATGTAATAGTGGCGTGAGACGTTAACAGAAACTGGCAGATCTGCATGTTGCAGTGTTGAGGAATGCTGATTTCTTTAAATAGAAGGTATTAAACTATAATTTGGACATGTTATGAATAGTTGAACACAATCTGAGTTTTTAAACATTTCAATATAACTGATGGTGCAGATTTGCATTTTTTTCATGCATTTATGATAGAGATTACACACATTGACCAAACTTTGTATATGTCAATTTCTTGATATTCATGTTATCCATGTATGATTTAGTATTCTGTTAAATGTGGAAACAAAAAGAGAGATACATCATGTCTAATGCATGGCAGAATGCTGGTTTACTCTGTAGATGGTCATTTTGGTGTTTCCTTGCCCTAAGTTTAGGTTTATGAGCAGTGTCCAGTCTCATATTTCATGAACACCTGTCCCCATAGACAGATCCCATTTGTGACACTCTCTCCATCATGTGTGGTTTTGCCATATTTCTGTAGAACTACCAACCCTTAATTCAGGTTGAAGTATCTGCAAGATCACACTGAATTCCAGTGGGCATGCTTATTGCTCAGATTGTGAATTTAAAGCTGATATTTACATTAATTTATTACCCCACCCACTTATTTCTGAATACAAAAATAGAATTGTTTGCAAAATGAAATAAATTGCATATTTACAGTGGACTGGGAGTTTGTACTAATTTTTATTGTTTAATTATGAAAAGGCAGTAGTTGCAATCTTGCCAAGCGGCCAGTTTACGGTTAACTTCGGTTGTTTTCGGTTGTCGTCGCATTAAATTCTGCGTCGAATCATTGAATTTGGCGAAGTTTTTGCTTGTACTCCATTTTTATAGAAAATGCTATAGATATGCAGAATTTTACATTGAATGTCATGTATGCATTATCTATTGAGCCTGTGTTGCCCTTCTTAAATTGGAATTGATGTGTAGACAGGGTAATGGAGTACTTTAGCATGAAAATAGCTTGAATTGTTTGCTTGTGCTGCTGCCATATCATTCTGATATTGAAATTTTATCTAAAATATGTTAAGTTTAATAAGTTTTGTTCCACAATATCATTTTTTTTGTAATCAAGATGTCTGTTTTTCTTCCCATTTTCAGACACCTTTTCATTTTACCATGTAGTTGTCAAAGTTTCAGACCTTTTTAGATACAATTGGTCAAGTTATCATGAAATTTAGACTGTAGGGTAGTGAATTCTTGCTTTTTTACATGAAATGGCAGCATTTTGACTGAAACCATGTGTCACTTAAACTTATTTTATTTCAGAACTAGTTCAGATATGGGGATGCATTTAGCTTTATTGAACTTGTATTGAGTATTGTTACATAATATGAAAATTTAGAATCTTAAATTTTAAAAAAAAGTCCTCTTCAGGACTCACACCACTATTATCTCCCTTGAGTACTCCGGACCTACAGATGAAGGAGGTAGAAATAAAACTTTAGTTCTCTTTTTCTTCTTTTTTCAGGGCTTTGTACTGCAGTGTTTTGTTTTTTGCTAGCATGAGTTAAATGGTCAGTATTTTAGAAATCACCACTAAAAAATTTGATGCTGATACCAGCTTTCTGGACAATTCTGTGTCATTTCAGAATTGTTGGTTCGAACCGCATCTAGGGCGAATAGTTGACAAATCGTTACTCTGGAAATTGATAGGTCTCACAAAAGCATTGAATTTAAAAAAAAACAACCTGGTCAAGGTATACTTTTTTTTCTTTATAATTGCATATCTTGAACCAATGAAGAATTTGAGCCCAGACACATGCTGCAGAATTTAATTTTTCACTCTGTTTTGGACATAAATGTTACAATGGAGCCCTATGGGAAATGTAATAGTGGCGTGAGACGTTAACAGAAACTGGCAGATCTGCATGTTGCAGTGTTGAGGAATGCTGATTTCTTTAAATAGAAGGTATTAAACTATAATTTGGACATGTTATGAATAGTTGAACACAATCTGAGTTTTTAAACATTTCAATATAACTGATGGTGCAGATTTGCATTTTTTTCATGCATTTATGATAGAGATTACACACATTGACCAAACTTTGTATATGTCAATTTCTTGATATTCATGTTATCCATGTATGATTTAGTATTCTGTTAAATGTGGAAACAAAAAGAGAGATACATCATGTCTAATGCATGGCAGAATGCTGGTTTACTCTGTAGATGGTCATTTTGGTGTTTCCTTGCCCTAAGTTTAGGTTTATGAGCAGTGTCCAGTCTCATATTTCATGAACACCTGTCCCCATAGACAGATCCCATTTGTGACACTCTCTCCATCATGTGTGGTTTTGCCATATTTCTGTAGAACTACCAACCCTTAATTCAGGTTGAAGTATCTGCAAGATCACACTGAATTCCAGTGGGCATGCTTATTGCTCAGATTGTGAATTTAAAGCTGATATTTACATTAATTTATTACCCCACCCACTTATTTCTGAATACAAAAATAGAATTGTTTGCAAAATGAAATAAATTGCATATTTACAGTGGACTGGGAGTTTGTACTAATTTTTATTGTTTAATTATGAAAAGGCAGTAGTTGCAATCTTGCCAAGCGGCCAGTTTACGGTTAACTTCGGTTGTTTTCGGTTGTCGTCGCATTAAATTCTGCGTCGAATCATTGAATTTGGCGAAGTTTTTGCTTGTACTCCATTTTTATAGAAAATGCTATAGATATGCAGAATTTTACATTGAATGTCATGTATGCATTATCTATTGAGCCTGTGTTGCCCTTCTTAAATTGGAATTGATGTGTAGACAGGGTAATGGAGTACTTTAGCATGAAAATAGCTTGAATTGTTTGCTTGTGCTGCTGCCATATCATTCTGATATTGAAATTTTATCTAAAATATGTTAAGTTTAATAAGTTTTGTTCCACAATATCATTTTTTTTGTAATCAAGATGTCTGTTTTTCTTCCCATTTTCAGACACCTTTTCATTTTACCATGTAGTTGTCAAAGTTTCAGACCTTTTTAGATACAATTGGTCAAGTTATCATGAAATTTAGACTGTAGGGTAGTGAATTCTTGCTTTTTTACATGAAATGGCAGCATTTTGACTGAAACCATGTGTCACTTAAACTTATTTTATTTCAGAACTAGTTCAGATATGGGGATGCATTTAGCTTTATTGAACTTGTATTGAGTATTGTTACATAATATGAAAATTTAGAATCTTAAATTTTAAAAAAAAGTCCTCTTCAGGACTCACACCACTATTATCTCCCTTGAGTACTCCGGACCTACAGATGAAGGAGGTAGAAATAAAACTTTAGTTCTCTTTTTCTTCTTTTTTCAGGGCTTTGTACTGCAGTGTTTTGTTTTTTGCTAGCATGAGTTAAATGGTCAGTATTTTAGAAATCACCACTAAAAAATTTGATGCTGATACCAGCTTTCTGGACAATTCTGTGTCATTTCAGAATTGTTGGTTCGAACCGCATCTAGGGCGAATAGTTGACAAATCGTTACTCTGGAAATTGATAGGTCTCACAAAAGCATTGAATTTAAAAAAAAACAACCTGGTCAAGGTATACTTTTTTTTCTTTATAATTGCATATCTTGAACCAATGAAGAATTTGAGCCCAGACACATGCTGCAGAATTTAATTTTTCACTCTGTTTTGGACATAAATGTTACAATGGAGCCCTATGGGAAATGTAATAGTGGCGTGAGACGTTAACAGAAACTGGCAGATCTGCATGTTGCAGTGTTGAGGAATGCTGATTTCTTTAAATAGAAGGTATTAAACTATAATTTGGACATGTTATGAATAGTTGAACACAATCTGAGTTTTTAAACATTTCAATATAACTGATGGTGCAGATTTGCATTTTTTTCATGCATTTATGATAGAGATTACACACATTGACCAAACTTTGTATATGTCAATTTCTTGATATTCATGTTATCCATGTATGATTTAGTATTCTGTTAAATGTGGAAACAAAAAGAGAGATACATCATGTCTAATGCATGGCAGAATGCTGGTTTACTCTGTAGATGGTCATTTTGGTGTTTCCTTGCCCTAAGTTTAGGTTTATGAGCAGTGTCCAGTCTCATATTTCATGAACACCTGTCCCCATAGACAGATCCCATTTGTGACACTCTCTCCATCATGTGTGGTTTTGCCATATTTCTGTAGAACTACCAACCCTTAATTCAGGTTGAAGTATCTGCAAGATCACACTGAATTCCAGTGGGCATGCTTATTGCTCAGATTGTGAATTTAAAGCTGATATTTACATTAATTTATTACCCCACCCACTTATTTCTGAATACAAAAATAGAATTGTTTGCAAAATGAAATAAATTGCATATTTACAGTGGACTGGGAGTTTGTACTAATTTTTATTGTTTAATTATGAAAAGGCAGTAGTTGCAATCTTGCCAAGCGGCCAGTTTACGGTTAACTTCGGTTGTTTTCGGTTGTCGTCGCATTAAATTCTGCGTCGAATCATTGAATTTGGCGAAGTTTTTGCTTGTACTCCATTTTTATAGAAAATGCTATAGATATGCAGAATTTTACATTGAATGTCATGTATGCATTATCTATTGAGCCTGTGTTGCCCTTCTTAAATTGGAATTGATGTGTAGACAGGGTAATGGAGTACTTTAGCATGAAAATAGCTTGAATTGTTTGCTTGTGCTGCTGCCATATCATTCTGATATTGAAATTTTATCTAAAATATGTTAAGTTTAATAAGTTTTGTTCCACAATATCATTTTTTTTGTAATCAAGATGTCTGTTTTTCTTCCCATTTTCAGACACCTTTTCATTTTACCATGTAGTTGTCAAAGTTTCAGACCTTTTTAGATACAATTGGTCAAGTTATCATGAAATTTAGACTGTAGGGTAGTGAATTCTTGCTTTTTTACATGAAATGGCAGCATTTTGACTGAAACCATGTGTCACTTAAACTTATTTTATTTCAGAACTAGTTCAGATATGGGGATGCATTTAGCTTTATTGAACTTGTATTGAGTATTGTTACATAATATGAAAATTTAGAATCTTAAATTTTAAAAAAAAGTCCTCTTCAGGACTCACACCACTATTATCTCCCTTGAGTACTCCGGACCTACAGATGAAGGAGGTAGAAATAAAACTTTAGTTCTCTTTTTCTTCTTTTTTCAGGGCTTTGTACTGCAGTGTTTTGTTTTTTGCTAGCATGAGTTAAATGGTCAGTATTTTAGAAATCACCACTAAAAAATTTGATGCTGATACCAGCTTTCTGGACAATTCTGTGTCATTTCAGAATTGTTGGTTCGAACCGCATCTAGGGCGAATAGTTGACAAATCGTTACTCTGGAAATTGATAGGTCTCACAAAAGCATTGAATTTAAAAAAAAACAACCTGGTCAAGGTATACTTTTTTTTCTTTATAATTGCATATCTTGAACCAATGAAGAATTTGAGCCCAGACACATGCTGCAGAATTTAATTTTTCACTCTGTTTTGGACATAAATGTTACAATGGAGCCCTATGGGAAATGTAATAGTGGCGTGAGACGTGCTGCTGCTGCTGATGATGATTATAATGATGAAGCAGAATAAAAGATGATTATGATGATGATGACGTTTTAGTACTTAGCATGTGCGGAAAAATGTCTTGCTCAAGGACACCACACATAGCCATGGCGGAGGATCGAACCTATGACCCTCCTATCCTTGGTCCGATGCTCTAACACTGGACCACGCGCTCGAGATGCCATTTGGTCGAGCTTTGGTATCGAACCTTCAACATGTAGCGTGAGCAGCCAACAGTATTATGATAATACAGATGCTGTTGCTGTTATTTATTTGGTGCTGTAGTTGTTGTTGCTGCTGCTGTTCTTATTGTTTCTGTTTTCAAAATGCTATATTATTATTCATTATACATTAAAAAGATATGTGGCATTTCCAGTTTAACTAGCCAATTTTAAATCGCCGGCGTAAACATCCGCACGAACGACTCGTATCACTTAAGATACAGACTGTGTGCACCGATATCACTCGCAACATCTGGCCATCGCCCGGGCCGTCATCTTGACAAAATAATTTCCTATCATTATAATATCAAATATATTTTGTATCTTTCGCCGTTATCTCAGTAACACAGGTGAATAATTTTATCTCATCCTCACAAGCGTGCAAGTACGTCGCAGCGACATCCTAGTTAGTTTCAAGTAATGAATAATTAGGATAGACACAATTAATGATTGTCTTGATTTACCATTGATTGGTTTAATTTATAATAAAGATTGCAAAGAAAGTTCAAAGTTTTATATGAACCTCTGACGTGAATCCACTACACTGCCGTATTGATTTACTTTAATTATGGGTCCCCCGTGGTCGAGTGGTCTAAGGCGCAGTTTTAAGATCACTTACCTCTCACTGCTATGGTCGAAGGTTCGAGTCTCGCTCGCTTCAAAAACTTTATGTTAGAAAATTACTTGCGGAAGATCGGTGAACACTCTGTCTGGCTCAGTAAAACTGGATATGCCATATATAACCTGAACATGAAATGTGTTGAAAATGGCATTAAACCCCGAAATTATTCTAAGTTTACAGAGTTATTTTTTGGTGCACGTGAGCATTGTTGCCGTAGAGAGGTCACCATCCGGCTGGTGTATCTTACGACTCCATATTCATTCACGGTTGTCTTATTCAATATTACGCACTTGCGTAATGGCGCGTAATGACGCGTTACTTGATATGTACATGTCACGTTAGTAATTTTGTGTTTCAAGCATGTCGTCTTATTCAGTATCTTAAACTTTTTTTTTTTTTTACTTTTTTAAACATCGAAAGATATTAAGTTAATTTCGTGTTTTTTTTTGCCCCAAACCTTCCTTTAAAATTAACTCCTAATTCACAAATAGAAAATAATTGCTATGATGATGATTTTATTAACCCTTGAACTCATTTGAATATATATAATCTTACATGAGGCCCTCGATATGATCACAGCGGCTACACATATGAAAAAAGAATAAAAAATCACAATCGGGCTTGGTTGCTGGGAAACAGTTCATATTAACTAGCGGGTCTTATATTCCGTAATCGACACCTAAATTCAACATACTGATTCATTTATCGATCACATTTTAATACAGAAAGATTATCTCCGTCTAATTTAAAATAATTTGAAATCACTTGCACCGACAAAATAAAAATTTGAAACCTGGAAAGGAAGTTTTGTTGGTAACAGACGATAACAAGGACAGCTGAACCGGAAGTAGGGGCAGATGATGATTAAGTCACGGTATTGACGGCCTTTTCCTTGTCGTTTTGATTAGGATGCACCACCATCTGCGTCTGTATATACTCATGGATATTGCGGATTGAGGAGTCGATATTAGCACTTGACGATTGATTTGTGGCGCAGAGAAGTAGACTAGAAATCTCCATATTGCCACATTTCAAGTTGACCGTGTGGTTTTTGACAGTTTATTGAAACACTTCAACATATTGTAAATAATATCAAGTATCTATTTCATTCAGTTGTTTATTTATTATGTTGTTTTTTTTCAACTTACCACATAAAAACAATGCTTGTGTAGAAGCTTGATTATTATTTTATTACATTAATATATCTATTTTTTTCTTATTCATAGTAAATGTACAAGTAATAATAATAATAATAATAATAATAATAATAATAATAATAATAATAATAATAATAATAATAATAATAACAATAACAATAACAATAATAATAATAATAATAATAATAATGATAATAATAATAATAATAATAATAATAATGATAATAATAATTAATAATGATGATGATGATGATGATGATGATGATGATGATGATGATTATGATGGTGGTGGTGGTGGTGGTGATGACGATGACGATGACGATGACAAATACTTTTATTAATGAGATAACTCATTTGAAACATAAAATCTTCAATGAGACCCTCAACATATTTACAAAGTACAACATTAATTAAACATATAGACACAAGAATAGAAAATAACAATATATACATATATGACTATGTGCATGTATGTATATAAAAAAATAATAGCTTCGTGGAGATTGTTCAGCTTCTGCATTTAAACACATATATGTATTCACACACGCGCATGCCACGCACGCACACATAGACACACATGTTCACATTCGTACACGTACAAACACACGAACGCACAAACACACAGGCAACAATAACACAAATATACATTATTAAAAAACCCATTAAAGACACACTTCAGATACATTTAAAGAAAAAGCAACATAAAATAATGTCTAGCGCATGACACACAACGCAAAACATTAACCACAACGCAATATTATACATTATAATACTTTTGTATAACAATATCATAACTATTATGTCTTTTTTAACGCCACAACAATACAGTCGTTGAAACATGAAGCAACAACAGCAAAAACACAAGCAACGAGTCAAGAGCCACTTGAACTATCTCCCGCTGTCTGTGAGAACAGTTGTATTGTATTATATACACGATTGTGTGAGCAACAAAATTATGATATACGAATCTTCACGTCGGCGTGTTACAGCGATCACTAATGTGATAACATTGTCAAAAATGTTATCAAAGTTTTCCATACATGGAAAACATGCAACAGTTGCGAACACTAGTCTAATCTTTTCGGCAACATAACCAATGAACCACACTGACACAGTGGTAAAGAATTTTAAATATTCGAATCCCGGATGTGTCAACTTTTACCCCATGCCGGAAAACAGGCGAATCCTAGTCAGTCTCCTAAACACGTTGTATCATTTCACTTTAATGCTATCGAGGGCTAACAGACGATCAATTTACATAACCGCTCCTTCCTGGGATCCTGTAAGGTTAACCAGTACTCAAACACACCAATATCTGCACAATACTTATAACATTCCATCTTGGATATACAATAGAGATGAATGACAAGGAGACACAAACTAAAGATTCCTGGATTGATAGTCAGACGTGTTACCAATCTGAACCGGGTCCGGCTATACACATTGTACAACGGTTCAACCGTAACCTTTTTCTCAAACAACGTGATAGGGTTTGGATAAAGATTAAAAAATTATCGTATACTTTAACCACCATTATTGGAATTGGACAATTCCTACCACGCTTGTATGGGTCAGTATAATTCTAATCGCGTCTATAAAGATCTTGTAATGAGCCCAAGGGTCAGAAAGTACCCACCACGTGCGTAACGGTCGGGCACTTACAACCAGGGGTGTGATAATGCCAACTGCATAAGCGCATACATTCCATGAGGAGTCGCCAAAGTTGAATATCGAGTAAAAATGTCGAGTTGCAAAAGTCTAGTCCAGTCAAAAAAAGGTTAAACAAGGCGACTGGGTCTCAAAATGTCGAGCTATCACGACTCCAAATGGCGATTATCGGTGCACGTACATTGTTAGTATGGTGAATTGCACGAGAACATTTCATGGACCAATCAATGAGCTGCAACCACCTATTCCATGGATCACCATCGGGTGCTAAATGTGCATTTCATTTTTTAAGGTTTGAAGCGCGTTTTTTAATTCGACCATGATTATAGGTGTAAGCCCACAATTGCTTAATTGTCACAAGTTGAATTTTTTATCAACATCTGCACTACCAAAATATAATGAGAAAAAGAAGGGATCAAGTGTCATCCAAGAGATCTTTTTTTCTGTTCAGCAAGAAGACGTCATACCCAATCATCAATATATTTCCTTAATTCATAATTCAAACATGACAATGCTTTCAAAATGCATCAATAATGCTATTCAACAAAAAACAACAACATTAAAATAAGGAAAATGCATTTTAAGATAAGTAGAAACAATGATTATTTATAACTGCCATAACTAATCCAATAGAAGCATTTCATGTTTTCAATGGTGGTGCTATGCCTATATAGTTATACACTAAGGATTGGGACATGCGCTGGGTGAACTTTACAAGACCCGCCTGTCAAGAGATGAGAAACGAACATCTGAACTGCTTTTCGTCTGGTTGTTGCGGTCGTTTATATGGTAAATGTTCCCATGCCACACCATCAATGGTACAGCATGTTTACATATGCATGGCAAAAATGTAAGTTAATTTTATGTTAAAACATGCTGCATTATGAACTTTCACGAGTGCACGATTACTAATTACTGATGGTTTGAAAAATGAATGCTTGACAAATGATTATGCCTTACTCTTCTACTAGTAGGTTCATAATTTTAGCATTCGAGATACTGAGATATTCGGTTAATGAAAAGCCAATTTGTATTACTTTGATTTTATCATTAGTTTGTAAAGAGAAAATACGCAGAAAATAATAGTTTTAATGTAATATTAAGTTTTGAAATCCTCAAGTTTTAAAAGTTTGCATGTTAGAGAACGTGAAGCTAAAAAGCACTTGAAACAGATATATGTGTAAAAGTCTAAAGACTAGTATATGCGAATTACATTTGGTTGTAATGGGGGTAAACACAGAGTTGTTCAATTACCCGAATGTGGTTGTATTTTAAAAAAAACTGATCACTGATTGGTTGATAACTTTTGGTGATGTCTTGTCGAAATTACGACTAATAGCAACATATTATTAAGATAATAGTCACGGTCACAAAACTGACCTTTCAAACCCAGTTGACCTTGAAAATGAGTTCGCGATAAAAATGGCGGATTGGGTACTACAGTGAACATATTTTGGGTCATCATGTCAAAGACCTCAAAGTCAAAGGTTCAGTTGTCTAACAAAGAGCTTGACCCTGTTCTGTTTTTCTCTAAAATAAATAGTCACGGTCACAAAAGGGAATGGCCGAATCTAATGTTGAGAGAACTTGTGGCCAGACCCTTTTGCCTTAAATTGTATTTGACTTATATGCATGATAAATATTGTAGTATGTGTTTATTTGGCAATAAAATATGTTTAAACTAAACTAAAAACTCTAAAATAAATGCGCGTACATGGGCTTCGGAATAGTGGAGTAAGCATTGACCTCTTACGTCACAGGTTGCGGATATGATTGCAGACTCGACCAGATGATCGCTCGTAAACAACTCACAGTAACCTACTGGTTCTACCAAAAAATAACGGACCAAAGAGAGATTCACAAATGTTTTCTTTACTATCGAGCTATTAACAAACAATGAGTTAAATAAAAATGACCGTACAACTGTAGGGGCTATTTTGATTGGATTGAGCTTATGATTTCATCGTCATCGGGAAATCAGTTTATAATATCTTTATAATTCCATATTTTCATGACAAAAAAATCTGGTTGGAACTACAAAAAATAAATGTTACATTCTCCAAATTCTTGAATGGCGACTCTAGTTGTTCTCATATTGTTTGAACTTCAAGGTTTATTTTTTTTTAATAAAAAATCTCCAGCTTTTAAAAAAGGTTGTCACAATTCGGCTTCACTCAAATGTTAATGTTTGGTAAATACAGACGAAAAACAACACCGTGTCTGCTGAGGTTCGAGTGTCGACTTGGTGGAACCGGTCGAGTTAAGCAGGTGTTGAAACGCCTTTGTGTCACGTGTTTTGTGACCAATCTATGCTACTGAATTCGGTTTGATAGACACGTGACCTTTTGTTTGTTCGTATGATACCAGGAAGCACGTGCTGGGTTCAACTAGTGCTAGTATACGACATTAGCGGTACATTAAAATATAACTGTTTCTGCGGTGTGTTTTTTTTCAGGCGGACGGACAGACTTCACTCGCCTTATGTCAGCGTATATTTAGACGGTTTTATGTCTGCTTGAAGTTTTTTGTCCGCAGAAAAATTAGAAATGCGTCTACTGTTGTCCACGTGACAACTTTTGTGCGCAGAAAACTTAAACAGTTAAGATTTTAGTCCGCATATGGATAAAAGTCACCGTATTTCTATTTTATAAAAGACGTTGCAGACTATATAGATAAAGCGGGAAAAACTGCACCAAGCGGGCAAAAAAAGCACCGTCACAAGCATACGTTAAACAGGGGTGGTTGGTAAACTAGATATCTAAGGTTGAAATTTGGATTTTCCAGCTGAAGTCTAAGAATATCCTCAAGAATGGTTGGTGAATACGACCTCAGAATATAGAACTGTGTACGAAAACAGTGCTACTATCAGGGGTGGTTGGTAAACTAGATATCTAAGGTTGAAATTTGGATTTTCCAGCTGAAGTCTAAGAATATTCTCAAGAATGGTTGGTGAATACGACCTCAGAATATAGAACTGTGTACGAAAACAGTGCTACTATCCACTCTATCATATATATGGGTCGTATTATCACCGTTTCGTCAAAAAAAGTTGTCCGGAGCAAAATATTGATTACTTATATTTTTTATTTCAAGCGCAAGAATTTTCTTTAAAATAGTTAATACAACACGTTAGAATACTTAAATAATATAGTGTAAGTCAGAAAATAAACTGTTCTTATTACAAACGATTCAGTAACACCTGGTTCACAATGTACAATCACGCGATCAGTCATCCGAATATAATGGATACCACTTTCCGAAATTAGACCAATATTTTGCTAGAAACTATTTTTTTAAATTATGGTGTCTCCATAGATTAATATTTAGCGATAAATCGTACATACTCGACAATTCATTATTCACATTTTATTTTCAAACTAACTTATATTCTCATATCCTGTTTCCATCTTATATCTATAACCCTTAGAGTACTTGTAGTACTTTGGTTACAATTCTATGTTTTAACATGGGGAAAACAAAAGCAAGTTATCTATTATTTATTAATAAAAATTATGATACAACATGGATAAAAATGATTCAAACTTCTATTTGTTATTATTTGTTTATTTATTTATAAATACAACATATGTTTTTAAGTCAAATAGTCTACTATACAGTTCCATTTAGTACACACTTTCAGTTCGTGTTGATATTGTACTTCCTTGAACTACAATTCAGGTGGCGTTATTGCATTTTGGCGCCATCCTGAAGACGCCTGCAAAGTGCAGATGGAAGTTCGCTGTTGACCGACATCAAAACATTGAATCATAATTACTCAATAATGGCCTTTCATACTTTTCCCTGCAGACATTAGGAACCATTTCATAAATGTAAACACCGGAGGTGACATTTCAACACGTCTATACAGTTTGTATTTTAATGTGCAGACGGCGCTCAATTGCAGACGTCATCCACATTATGCCATTATAAGTGCGTTACTGCACAAGATTTCCTCTCTGATCTTATAAAATAAAAGTGCTCTGCTCAGAATGTTTTGTTTGAGACAAATCGAGAGGGAAAGAAAGAGAAAGAGAGAAAGAGAGAGAGAGAGAGAGAGAGAGAGAGAGAGAGAGAGAGAGAGAGAGAGGGAGAACAGGCAGGCAGGCAGGCGACAGGCAGGCAGGCAGGCAGGCAGGCAGGCAGGCAGGCAGGCAGGCAGAAATATACACAAATTTTGAGCAAACTGTGCAGGCGACAGGTTAATTATATATCCTAGTATATGGTATTGCAGTTAAGGACCGGTTTATACAGAGGGACACAACCAATGTATACCTACTTAAATAATATATATCACATATATCACAAAAGTATGCATGGTATGGTCAAAAGTGTTGGCCATATTTGCCTACACCACACACACTCGGCTAATTCCGTCATCATTCGGTATTGGCTTCGCCTCGCCGAGGTAGTTCGATAATACCTTTTTTTTTTTATATCAAAAACCGTTCTAAGATGTGAAGTTGTTTTAACACTAAACATTGGAAAGTAGAAAACAGAACCAGCAGGGTTTCTGGTACATACACGTTATGTTATTTACAACACAGGAGATATAACACATTACTTGTATTGTTAAAATGGGCGTTTTGGCAGATTTAAACCAGGTTTCTACTTATAAAATTTACCATTTTAATGACAATAAATAAAAGAATGCGATCGGCGGTGAGAAATAATTTGAACTGCTAATTCATTCCAAGAGAAGCACACGATACGAATTAATTTCGGCTTCTTATCGCGTCTTTATCTTTACCGTTTCCAGCTTTCATGTGCGATATTTCAACTTGAACGTTTATGGTTTTCATTTGTAAAATATGAAACCCGGCGCCAGAGACTGACTCGGTTATTCTGCTAGCATCTGTGTATCATATAAGACATACAGCAAACTCACTGTAATAGATAAAATGATAAAACATAAGTTTTGGGCCACCTGTGCATATTTTCTACGGCGCCACGGAGTCTGGTCAAAGTCTGCAGAGCGCTACACAATATAAGAGTCTGAGGAAAGAAACGAGTGCGCCAGGTGATATCTGTGTGTATGTGTGCGCGCATGCTGATGTATTCTGGTGATATTCGTGCGTATTATTAAAAAAAATTTATTTGGATGGGTCACGTGCATATGGATGGGAAAATGGAACATGAAGGCAATCGGACTATCATAAGGCTATACTTGAACACGTTTTTAATGTATACACGTACGCCCATATGCACGTACGCTCCTATACACGTACGCTCCTGTGATTTTAAAACGCTTTAACAATGGTCGGTACTTTACTAACAACATCGAAAGGGCTAGTTGGTTTGATACTGGTGTTTCGTTTTTCGTTATTTGACATTAACTGTGGTTCAGTGACTTATTTCATAAGGTTTCTGCTGCGGTTTGAACTCACAACGTCTTGGGTGATAAACCAACGCATTAGACTACTGGACCACCAACATAAAACTAACCTTAACCTTAACTTTGACCAAGACCTTGACATTGACCTTACCTGTCTTCAATATTGAAGAGCCACACACTTAAATCAACAGACAAAAAAACGAATGCCATACAAACTTTTAGCTGCTCATTTAGAGAGCTCTGTTACATATATATATATTTTTTAAGTTTAAAATTCTTAGAAATGAAAAGCCTAAAAAATAATAGTAACTTATCAATTAAAAAGTATTATATCATTTAAATTACAAAGGACCTGTATAGATAATACTACCTCTGTATAATACCTTGAAATTACGTATGGATATTCTAATTACTCGTCTCGAACCGTATTACAGAGATGTTGTCATGCGCATAGATGCACTTCCGGTGCCACACGGCATGCTTAAAAATTTACGCGTTGTACAATAAACGATTTTTTTTAAATAGTTTTATTTGTAAAAATAGTATATCTGTACACTATTTGGACTTCAATCTAAAAGCATATTTTCTATAACCGATTGTAAGGCCGACGTGCGCTAGACAGGAAGGTAGCGATATAAGTTTTGAAAGGTTGTTTTTTTTCTTCTTCAGAAAATACGTTCTAGATAAAAGGGGTGGTTAAGTAGTTAAAGACACCTGTGCATGATTCTTCGCGGCGCCGATTCGTCTGCTGCAAGTCTGTGGAGCAATAAGAAGCTCAGGAATCTCGTATCTGAAACAAGCACGCCAGGTGATGTTTGATTGGTATGGCGTGGGGTGAATGTTTTCAGTCTGTGCTATACCGATGTTTGAGGGCCTCATAAACAGGCACACCTAAAGCATCAAATGTATTTCGTATATTTTAGAAGTAGACAGTGATTGGCTCTCATCAAAATGCTTTATTGTTATTTCCATGGCTATTTATGAAGCCCGAAAATACACACAGTTTGACTCATTACCATATCTCAGATTTACCCATCAAAGTTGATTTCGCTGCCCATTTTTTTTTAAAGAATTAAAGTACCGGTAAGCTAAAATATAACACGACGGACAACGACTAAACCGAGCACTGAGATCAGCAGATGATAATGTTTTTTCCTGGCCGCATAATCATTCTTATCGAAAATAATGTTTTAAGGGACACACGGCAATATCGAAAATCGAGTTGTATTCATGTTCGCGTATCAATCCAATCTTTTATGGATTGGTTTTAACATACATTTATTTTATTGCCAGATATACAATTGGATTCGGTTGGGTTCTTACAACGTTAGTAACGACCCTTCCATATCTGGCGCCATTTGTGCAAAAAGATACCAAGTGAATTCTTATTTCATATACATTTGGTACATTTTTGCTCTAATAGGATATTACATAGAATTAAAACATGGCTAAATGTCGTTAGAAAGCCATACACATACTGGTGCATAACCATATGAAAATATAAATCTCCAAATATTACTATAATCATTGAAGAATTAATATCTTACAAACTTTATATTTAAAGAAAATACTAATTTTGATAAAATCAGTAAAGTCACACTAGTTTTGAAAATACATGTATGCGTTAGGAATCATGATAAATAACAAATTGGTATTTCTTTGGAATTTCTCTGTAACATTTTTTAATCACATGTCTTCATGAATACATACGTGAGACATGATGCCTTTCAACAATTTACAGGAGTTGTGCCCCTTTACAAAATTGTGAAAAATCAAAAGTTTAATTACATACTGGAGTATTCTAATTTTACATTTGCATAAGGCAGATATAATTTTCAGAAATGGAGTCAAGTGAAAAATGATTGAATTTGCCAATTTTCCCTTTAAAATGAATACTGCTTAGTGCTCAGCCATTAAATGCTGGTTTGTACTTGGTTTTGACTGGTCCGTCCGGTGTCAGTATAGCGAGTGTTGTTTGAAATAAAGTCTCACACTTTTTTTTCATAAGAATGTTATGTTTGTTACTTCGTTCCATGTTGTTTTTTCTACGAGAACTAATTTATAATAATGCGGGTACCGTCATGCTAAACAGTCCATCAAATTCTGCATGAAACACAACTGACTATTCCTCTAACATATTAGTTTATATATGGACACGTATAACACCAGTTTCATTGCAATTTAACGGCTCCCGGTCCTGGATCTTCGCATCAAAATTCCACTCACTTCCTCGCTACCATATTATGAACTTGACTAACATTTGACATGTGGCATATGACAACAAAAATGTTTATTATATATTAATATACTACAACAACCACGAACAGAATCCAAAAACAATGGAAAAACTTGGCTCGTATATTTGTCATAAGCATAATAGCGATGCTGATAAAATATCTTCAACACCTGCGAGTAACTATGCTGCATCGCGGGCATATCTTTCACAAAATGTTCCGCGTCCACTTTCGGCTATCATATGCCAAAATAATGTAACACTTTTGTAAAAAAAACTGCATTTGTATGTGTTGCCCGGTCACAAGAATGGTTGTTACGTGTGGTTTTAATTTCATCAAATTTGTGGATTGTGTCACGTAGTGATACGTGATGTGCATGTGGTGGTGACTCCTGTAACATAAACAAACCTTCATAACTTTGCTTGTAGTCTGATCGTGTGGCAGCGTGCGTGCGGCGTAAGCGTGTGTTTGCGTTGCTGCTGCAGCTGCTACTGTTGTTGTTGCTCTTCTTACGATTGCTCTTACATGTCTTGCTTACTACTAGCGCTGCTGATGATGCCGATTATTTTGTTGCTGTATTTGATCCAACAAAATGCCATTACATTTAATGACAAACAAGAGTGTCGTCTGGCACCAGTAAAATAAACAATGGAATTTGCTATCGTCATCAAAAGAAACACTAAAAAAATAGAAGTACACTTATCAAATAATTTTGGCAAAGACTTGAATGCACTTGGTGCAAGTCAAACATTTAAATCAATGTGTAGTGTGTATTATTTGTATACAAACGTGAAAACTTCTGCATACAACTATGTGATGATAAAGCATATTTTTATTTTAAAAAAAATTATACATGTTTAAACATATTTTATTGCCAATATTTTGAAATACATGTATGAACATATTACAAGCATACAAGGAACACTGAAACAGATCCGGCAAAGGGTTTGGCCGCACGTGCTCACTCCATTATTTACGGCCATTCCTTTGAATCGACGAATTGCATCTCGATGGCTTAGCAGCATTTGATGGACATATTAAATGAAAATGAATACATGAAGTAAAATGTTAGAGACATATATTATAATTTATTTCATCTCAAAGTTCAAAAATATGTTTTCAAAAAAAAAAAGAAGAAAATAATTTTAAAATTTAAATTATTAAAAGAATGAGAATGTATACTCCAGAACTCCATACAAACAGGACGCATGATTAGCTCCTGTCGCTGTGAACTTTTAAATACTTAAAATAGATATCACGAAATTATAATTATGTTGTTGATATTTATTAGTCATTAAAAATATATACATGTAATTTGAGTGTCATCTACCATTATTCATGTCAACAATTGTTTTTATTTTGTATGGTTTTATAATTTTATGATATTTCATAATTTGAATACTTTCTCACCCAGAGAGAGATTTTTAGAGATAAGTGGACGTATAGCATGTAGACTTTACTACTGACGGAACCAAACTTGGTCCAATAATGTTTGTCAGTTGCTTGTGGAAGGACTGTGGTTCCAATTAGATTCGTATTTATACATATCCATCAATAAAACTTTAAATCATTGTCTACTATCATAATTCTTGTAGCCTGTAATGTATTGAAAATGTCTTTAAACATCATTCCAAAAAAATGCAAACAGTGAATATTTGAATTTCTCTTCACTTGACCAGATAAAAAAACATGACTGTTTTTTTAAATACGATTTAAGTGGTCATATACAGCAAGTACACCGGAGGTACGGTAATCAAATCGCAACCAAATCGCAGACGTTCTGGCGACAGTCGTGAAAAACGTTTTAAGAACAGTTATATTTACCTCAAACGAAGGTATAACCGCATGATCCGTGTCAATGGTTTGTGTGACAATCGAGGAGTTAAGAGCCCAGAAAGATACAAATCCTGCGGTTTTTCTCACAAGACAAAACACAAACGACAACCGACAAGGTGTTTAAGATACTACGATAATGGAGGCGTTTAAAAAAGGATTAATGTTACAAACCAATTGGGCAGTTCTGGGGCTCCAGACTCGCTGGCGGTGTGGGTTATCGCACGAGAGCCCACACGGAATGTACACGAAATGAACTACCCATTCAACTGCGAAACTGATACTTCAAAATGAGGTGGTAATTGAATGATCTGACTTGCGACCCGTTACACATTGATATTAATTGGATCATGTTTGCAACTTGATTCGCTGTTATTGTGGTTAATTTGTCTTGTACTTTGCTATATTTTGATACAAGTTAGATAACCATTATATTTTGTACACACACAATAATGGTTAAAATCGTTCAACCTTTTTGCTTTAAACTTGTACATGCTATAATTTATTTTAATACTTTATTATTATATTGTTTATTGGAAGTTTGTGTATCAATTGCTTTTTTGTTATCGCATTTAGATGCATGCAATGCAAAAGAATGGTGTGTTACGTCCCGTTGAAAACGATCCAGAAACGGATATTTTTTGTCATTTTTTTTTGGTTAACTAATTAGCATATTTCTTTTTACAGTTGTCTCTGACTCGGCCACTGCCACTGCCACTTGCTCTTGCTTTTGCTCTCTTTTTTGCTCTTGCTTCTGGTCTTGCTCTTGCTCTTGTTCTAGGACTTGCTTTTGCACTTTCTCTTTATCTTTTTCCTGCTCCTGTTCCTGCTCCTGCTGCTGCTCCTGCCCCTGCCCCTGCCCCTGCCCCTGCCCCTGCCCCTGCCCCCTGTCCCTGCCCCTGCCCCTGCCCCTGCCCCTGCCCCTGCCCCTGCTCCTGCTCCTGCTCCTGCTCCTGCTCCTGCTCCTGCTCTTGTGCTCTTGTGCTCTTGTGCTCTTGTGCTCTTGTGCTGCTCTTGTGCTGCTCTTGTGCTGCTCTTGCTCTTGCTCTTGCTCTTGCTCTTGCTCTTGCTCTTGCTCTTGCTCTTGCTCTTGCTCTTGCTTTTGTACTTGGAGTTGCTTTTGCTCTTTCTCTTGCTCTGGCTCTGGCTCTGGAACTGGCTCTGACTCTGGCCTTTGCTCTGGCTCTGGTTCTGGCTCTGGCTCAGGCTCTGGCTCTGGCTCTGGCTCTGGCTCTGGCTCTGGCTCTGGCTCTGGCTCTGGCTCTGGTTCCGGCTTCGGCTCAGGCTCAGGCTCAGGCTCTGGCTCTGGCTCTGGCTCTGGCTCAGGCTCTGGCTCTGGCTCTGGCCCTGGCCCTGGCCCTGGCCCTGGCTCTGGCTCTGGCTCTGGCTCTGGCTCTGGCTCTGGCTCTGGCTCTGGCTCTGGCTCTGGCTCTGGCTCTGGATCTGGATCTGGATCTTGCTTTTAAACCTAACTTGCTCTTGCTCCTGCTCTTGAATGTGCTCTTGCTCTTGATTTTTCCCTTTGTTCGCGTCCTTTGCTATTTGCTAATGAAAGTGATTCTTGCTCTTAATATTTTCTCTTACCTCTAGTTCAAGATTCAATTGTAAGCAGCAAGAATAGTAAACTTGTTTCTGTATCAGCTCTGTACAAAGAGACCTGTTGGGAATCATTAAAAGTTAGAAGACAAAAACACAAAATAATCCTTTATTACTAAATGCATAACGGACTATCGTTCACTATTATCTGAAAATGAGTGGAATCTTATTGGTTTTAACCTGCAGAATGCGCAAGACATTAGGACGTTTTCATGTTATATTCAATTATATTTCAATTCATTCCGTCTTCTGTGCGCGAATGGAATAATCTTCCACAACACATAAGAGAGTCAACTTCCCTTGAATGACCTTCTGTATGACAATGAAACTCTTACTCTACTGACAACAACTCGATTTTTATGGCAGTTCAAAACTATATTATATAAACCAAACGTTTTGAATATCGTACACAGTTAAATAGATAATGATTTATCATATTCGATGCTACGTTTACTTACATAATTATACGACACGTCTCTATTTGATCTTAGATAGTAAGAAACAATAAATACTGAATTAATTGCATTTACAAACATAAACCTGCAAAACACATATCCCCTGTATCGGAATGAACCGATAAAAGAAGATAAAATCAGTCTCTTTCTTTCCTTCTCTTCAACCAAAACTCTTTTTTTTTATCTGAAATATTCTGAATAAACCATTATTTCATGTATCATTTAAATTGAAATTACTACGGAACTTTTGATAAAGTCTATATGAAATGTAAAATAACTGTTATGGAAACAGATTTTCACAAGCATTTAAAGCTTTTTTCTGTATCCTTTCCACATAACTTGTTATTGTTAAATGTATACTAAATGTATGTACTTATTGTTTAAACAAAGCAGTTTGCTCTAGCTTTACTCTTCTTGTTGTATGAACTTATTTGTTGTGTGTGTGCGTGCATGCGTATCGATGATTTATACTTTTTACAAACGGCACATACAAAAGACTCAACTAAAAAATAACGAAGAGCATGTACGTTCGCGAGAGCGAAAAATTAATTTGCATAATGTATGCGGCCGCACTAACTAAGTGATAAATGAAGTAGATTACGTTGATTTATATTGATTTTGCTAATTCAGCGTCAAATTGCTCATTAATTTAACGATTAAAGTTTATCAGTTCGAAAATAGTGCAGAGAACTGTTTATTTTCAATAAGTTCATACAAAAGTTCCTTTTCAAATTAAATTGAGAAAAATTGTTGTTTCCTGACCTTTTTATTGATAACAGTGAAATTGCCATTCATAATTTTACCTTTTTTTTTTACACATTTATCAAAAATATTTTATTAAGAAAACTTTATAAAGCATAAAAAGAGCATAAAATGTATATTTTATTAAAATGTTACCAAGCTTGATCATTATTTTTTTCAATAATAAATAAATTTATAAATAGACAATACTGATCAATTGAAGTTCGATCTGTTTCATGCATGTGCTAGTCTAAACCAAATACTCTTGGTGACCTAGTGTCCGACGTCCATCCAATGTTATGTTTATGTAGTACATACGATATTGGGAATTCCTAAACTTTGAGTAATTTGTTTTAAACATATTTTTTTTAATTTACATCGATTGTGAAGTTCTTACAACTTAGACAAAATCACACTCGAAATCTTGCATATCCGGTTAAAGTACTTGCTCAAGGACACAACACATAGTTTTGGCGGATGATCGAACCCACGATCCCCGGTCATAGATCCTATGCTTTTCCACTGGACTACGTGCTCCGAACATAGTAGCAATAAAATACAACCGCACGATATTTTCCAAACAGCCCTGGTCGAACTTAAACCTTTCGAAATAGGAAATAAGCACAAGGAATTATCATCAGTATGACATGGATGATGTTGACCAGCATGCAGACATTAAAACTACGCTAGACTGTAGAACGAACACGAACCGCAGCGGTGGTCGTCTAGGGATAGAGCGTCCGCCTCACATGCGGAAGGTCATTGGTTCCATCCCAAGGGTAGGACATTTACCCCCCCCCCCTCCCCCCCCCCCCCCCCCCCCCACACACACACACACACGCTCCCACTTCTTAATAAATGATTTTATTCTAACAACTTCTACTTAAAAACGTAAATTTCTAAAATCTTAAGCGTAAAAATATCTAAGATTGTAAATTCGCACTACACTTTGATATAAAGAAATAATGTTGTTAAGGTATGTTTAAACAGTTATCGCAGTTAAGGGCAATTTATACAGTTTTTAAATGTTTTAAGATTTTAAGTAAAAGTTAATTGAATATCTATCAACATTTCATTGAGATTAAAAGTTTGTCAGAGAATTAAGCTCACATAAATTTTGATGAAACTAAAGTTTCATATCAAAGTTGGAGGGAAGATGTATTTAACAATGTCCTATCTTTCATTTTAAGTTCGGAGCAAATGTCTTCGGGTGGGAGAGGGCAAATGTCCACCTATTCATTCTCACATTGTGTGTGTGTGTGTGTAAATATCCTAGATTCTTGAAAAATGTTACTAAAAGATTCCTTGCTTGGTGCTCAGTAAATACTTATTCTACCAACCACTTCATAAATCGTGTAGTTATGTTTCATATAGTATGTGTGTTTTTTTTATATATATTTTAAAATTTTCGAAAAAGCAATAAGGAAGACCCACCATCAATAAAATCAAAATCAAAATGACGGATTGACAGGAAATTATTAAAATAAATAATCAATAAAATTCAAATTGCCAACAGCATTTAAGAATTAAAAATAAATATATATAAGCAGACGAATTTCGGTTTTTATTTTAAAACATCGAAAACCACACTTTTCTGCCTTGGGAGAAGTTATATACGTTTAAGTACAAACCTTATTTCTCGATTCTTTCTCATTGTGTACGAAAGGGCAGATGTCATGGTTTACTTTTCATGAATTTCTCACTGAACTTTTTTTGTCTAAAAGTGTCACACAATTGAATGACCATCGATAAAATGCCTTAATTAAACGCCAACTTCGAACACCTGCAGTCTGTGTTTTGACACAGACACACTCACAAATTCAAACGCACGTGTTATTTTTCTTGCCGTTGAAGGCTGGAGGTCATAGTTCAAGATATGCCAGTGGCCATCTTGTTTCTCCTGTGACTTTTAATTGATTGATTATCCTTGCCGTATCGATATCTGTTCCCATAACGTACGTGTAAATATTTTAATCATCAGAGTTTCTGGCAGTTAACATTTCACAAATTTTATGAATTGCGGTAATCAATCTTTGAAATAAACATAGAATAGTTTGTCAGTTCATAATGACCTTTTAGTGTCAATTGATTAATTCTGAAAGAAAGCTTGCAAAAGTCACACCTAAGGTGTTCATTTTCTTTTCATAAACAAGGTTTTTGTCAAATCTATTGACGCGTCCCTGTCTATTTAATATTACAATACATGAAAAGAGCAAAAACAGACGACAGCTCAAACGCATTGTTGATTTTGTTGTGTGTTTTTCGGTATATAGTAGGATCCCGTGCATTATACCGACGTTGTAATTTCGTAATTAAAATAACCAAAAAGTATTGAAATTATGTAAACATTTTTATTTTGTATCCAAAAGGCATAAAAGTGGTTAAATTATATTTTGAAATAAACATTTTTCTCGAAATCCTGAATATTCACACCTGACAGGTGTCGTGTCGGGAGGGCAGATATTATCGCCATTATCGATATTAATTTAATGTTCCGGAAAAATGTTCACATTTAGAAATTTAGACCATAAACGACGGTGTAGTATTCAGAAAAGCTATAACTTTACATTGAAATAATTTATAACCGGTAAGGGGGGATATATTTAAATTTGTTTAATTTTCCTTATAATTATGCACGGAGGGTGTTTTATCAAACGTACATACGGTTTATTTTATTTCTTGCAACCAAAGATAGGGTAGTTTGTGATAGACCATTTATATCATAATTAACGTTAAAAACTTAAGGGTTTTCCTCGGTCAGATGTGTCCGAATACGCTGTCCTCACTTACATCTGGTTGCTGTTGGTCGGGGATTCGAACCTAGAGCGGTCCAGAAATTTTACGTAAGAAAGTCTGCTGATTACTTGCGTTTTATCAGTGACTTAATTTCTCTGGTTTTATTCAGATTCATTATGAAGTCTTCTTAAACCAATACAGCTGGATGGCACATTATGATATACATAAAGGAAAAAGAGACGTAGTAGATATTCTTTTGAATCCTTTCACTTGCTAATTAATATGTATAATGAATGTATCCCCCTCACACCCCCCCCCCCCCCCCCCCCCCCCCCACACACACACAAAATAATAATAATAATAATTTAAAAAAATGATGAATTGAACATATAAAAACTTTCGATATCGGTGTCGCGTGAAAATCCGATAATATTTTACTAAAAACAAACAAGGGCGATTTTAGTTTAATCTTCATAAATCAATAACTGTTTAAAATATCAAATTTGTACTTATAATACAATGTTGTTAAAAATATCCTCTACAAGTTGGTTATTTTTTCATAATTTTAAATTAATTAATTTTTGGTCCTTTTTAGGATTTAAGACCATCACCGAATTTCTCTATATGTTCTATACAAAATGAAGAATTTATTTGGAGAATCTGGATATATTATCTCCGACACCATATTTCAACCTCATTATTTCAAATTTGTACTTATCAGCATAGCTAGGTATTTTATTAAGCTTTTCAATGATATTATTTTTATTAAAGTAAGAGTTTTTGGTCCTTTTTTACACTTTTTTAGAAACACTACTTAATTAATTTTTTTTACAAGTCGTCAAACATCGGCAACCTACGGGATTTGCCGTGACTGTCCATATTCGAGATTACCGCATGGTAAGATTATTTGGGACATTTATTGTCTTTTATTCTTGTCATTTCATGAAGTTATAAAGCAATTTAAATTGCGTTATTAGGGTAAAAACGTTCATGCATATAGAATTTATCTAAAAAAAACAAACAATTTTATGGTCATTGTATTTATATTTTTATGTATTGTAAGCATTTGGAATTAAAAAGGATGTTATTATGCATAAGACTATATAGAAGGAATAAATTTCTGTTATTATAAAAAAATGAATCAATAGTTTTAAAAATATTTCTGTAGAATGTTTCTTCAAATACTGGTGTTTATGTAGACCAGAGACATAGACACATACGTCTGTGCAGACGTTTTGCGTATCGACGTCGAATTACATAATAGCTTATAACAATTAATCGCAGCCTTCAGTCTTAAGACAATACAATATCTTTTATTCACTCAGTTCATAAAACATGAAATCATGAGGTCATACATAATTGAAAATATGTTAAGGCTCATTAAAGGGATTATATTGGCATATTACTGACAATTCGCTGTCCTAATTACACACGCCCAGCATGAATATACACTTATAACTTAGAGATATACGCGTCTAAAGTGTTTAATTGCATATGCCTCTTTATTACAAACATCGGGTTTCTGCAGCCGCGTTTTTGTTTTTGATTTTTCAACGAACCGCTTTCGGGTTTCCGATCAATCATCGGATAACATCGTAAAGACTCGTTCCCGGTCTCGTTTTCGAGGTTTTGTTCGGGAAGTAGGAAAAGTCTGGATTAACAGCGTGTTTGTGTTACTTGCCAATATAATCCCTTTAAGACAGAAACAGTGGTTTCATTCGGTTAATGCCAATAAGTACATAATACATGTTTTAATGAGTTTGTTCATCTGGTTCTAATTAATCAATAAGCAATTAACAGGTGAGTGTGACAAATTATGCATCGGTCACATTTAGCCTGTCCTGGAGGTTACCTACTATGTTGTTATCTGTATTGTCTCTCTAGTCTCTGTCTAACATATACTCAATTTTTAAATAAATTTATAAATTGGCGCGAAAGTGCCCGTAATATAACTTCAGTTTCTTAATAAATAACAGTTTCAGTGCATATTTTAAATAGAATTTAAACTTGTTATTTTAATTATACTTTTTTTAAAATTTCTAACGTATAAATGATTTTAACCCAATTGCAATTTTAGTAAATTGTTCATCTTATCCTTTCAATCCGTTGTAGTAAATGCTGGCTGATAATTACTGATTAGCTGACAATTTGTATATTTGGGAATTATAGGGAAGCGGCAAATGTCCTAGGGGCAATTCTCCACGGGGTGTTGGCGATAAAGTGTACATAAATGGTGGTGGTGGTGGTGGTGGTGGTGGTGGTGGTGGTGGTGGTGGTGGTGGTGATGATGATGATGATGATGATGATGATGATGATGATGATGATGATGATGATGATGATGATGATGATGATGATGATGATGATGATGATGATGATGATGATGATGATGGTGGTGGTGAAATAAGATAATGATTATACTTATGTGATTATACTTATATTTTTATATAAGTTCTCTACTTAAGTAAATGATTATTAAGTAGTAAAACATTCCCAATTTTAGTTAATTTCCATCAGACTAAAACTTGATGATAGACACTGAGAAGCATACCGATATATTACTTTATAATTAGTTTTAAAATAAAAAACAAATTATTAAATATAGACTATAGCTTGATTAATCAAAATAGTTTTATTTGTAGATGACATTTAATCAATAAACTTAAACCTTTGATAATAGCATCTTCTTATATAGTATTTTCAAGTATTTATATATAAATCCTTGGTATTTTCCTAGATCATTTAACCATAGGCATACATATTTAAAGTGATATTCATCTTCCAGGTCAGAATAATTACAACATACACAGCATCTTTCATTTCTCTGTATTCTGAATGTATGTATAAGTTTTTATTTACTCTCGCGATTTGAACCTGTCATTTTGGTGAGTAGATCTGTATTCTGTTTCTTCCGAAACGAGAAAAGTCAAAACCATATAAAATTGAATTATCGATTTTTACCGATCATAAATCATCCCTATGCAGATAACTAAGTAATACTTAATTGCTCAACAAATGGCTTATCATATACATACACGCATGACTGCGTTGCCCCTAAGCGGAGATTAGGGAATACTTTTTTTGCACCACATAGGGCTATAAATGCGATTAACTTTTGACACACGATAAAAAAAGGCCCTTAATTGAGTTGATGCCCCTGATATCTCGATAAACGTCCATGAGCCATATTGTTCCACATGTGATGCGAGTGTTGTCAGTTTATCGTCATATATTTCGTAAAAAAAAAAATAATGCGTAACGTTCATGCGTTTTCTCATTTCTGAAGTGCAAAACTTGAAGTGACGAAAAAATAACGAAACTTCGTCGAGCGTTTCACTTACATCATAATAATTTATGCACTTTCATGAGCCTCAGAACATCATGTTCTTATTAGAATTCGCAGAAACAACGCCTGTAGGTGTCACGACTTCCATGTGCCCTTCCCCTCTCCACGGGACATCTCAAATGTGTTGAATATATGCCGTAAAACAATTTTATTCAATTTAATTCAAATTATGAAGTCGTAAAAAAATACATCAGCCAATCTTTTTAAAAAGAGTTTTAACAGCCTGTTTCGCTCTCTCAAGATTTTTATCAGTTTCCATCAACATCCTTTTGGAAAAGATTCCTCGTGGATACGGTATCAAGCCATTTCTGCTGTATTGAAAAGATAGCTGGCCATTGCTTCTATCGCTACAAGTAGTTTCTTCCAATCCAGCGCAGCACAGGTGTACGACACGGTCTTCATTCACGCCGGGTTACTCATACGTAACGAGACATTCCGGTAGTACAAATATAATTACGACAGAGCGCGAGACATCTGCACCGCCTTTGCCATACCGCTCAGGTGTCCCGTAGACAGCGTGGCGACATTGCGATTATTGCTTGTTCTACACTTCAAAAATATACATAAAATATACACACTACGTGCCTGATAAGTATAGCTGTTTTATAAATATATCACAATATATATCGCTATTGCATCGTATAATCTTGGCGTGGGATTTTTCTTAAGTATTAAGACGGTGTTTATACGTTTTGTGTTGTTATTAAAGGCGCTTGAATGATTCGAGTCTGTATTGCTTTTTCAAAACGTTGTTGGGTGAAAGTAATTGATCTCTTCAGTAAATATTGTTGATATTTAAAGATTTAAAAGGGATTATATAATATTGTTAATAAAATGCTTTTGTTGATCATCAAGTTGGCATTTCAATAAGGCTCCAAGATATGACAGCTGTGGACATTAATTGAAAGTCACGAAACACGGTAATCTTGCGATGATGGACATTTTTCTAACACTTTATGAAAGTGCAAATCCTTTTATTTTTCGTTGGTAAACAATAAAAATGGTTTCGGAACAATTTCATTTACATTTATAATTCGTTTCGTTTGAATTTGAATTGAACCTTGGTTTTTGTTTATTACAAGCATTGATGAATCTTGGATGTCTAATAAAAATATGTGTTACATATGAATAAAGCAAAGTGGTAACACGAAAACAGGCATATTTAGTTGATAAGCTGAACATGCACTTATAAAATAAAAAGGCAATGGGATGTCTAGCGATTGTTTAAAACAGATAGTTAATTGTTTGTACCGAATCTGAAGCAGACTGACGTTATTTTGATATTCGTGTTTCAAACGTGAAAATAACATTGAACCGGCTTTTTAGTTAAGTTTGAACTATTTTTTAAACAAATTATTACAATTTAGACAGATCACGATCTAAGTCTTCCTGAAAAGAACCAGTAAGTAGTTAAGCATATGCGGGAAAATGTGTTGCTCAAGGACACCACACAAAGCCGTGGCAGAGAGTTTAACCCACGAATCTCCGACCATGGATTCGATACTCTACCACTGGATCACGCACGCCACAACATGCATACTGAAATATCGAAAGACGAAAACTAACTTCTTGAATAGCATGAATATTTCTACCCAGTGGTTAACTAAGAATTAGATTCAATCTAAAAAGCAAACAAACCCGGAAACAACTGTGAAATATAGACATTGACAAAACTAACTTAAAACACGTCAAACACATTTTTTTAAAACCACCGTTTGAGTATTCTGTTTCATGGTCATGTTAATATCTTCTTCCGTGAACATTTTTAAATTCGACAAACAATAAACTATGCAATAAACACGAGTACTGCGTATTCACTTTGACAAATGCACGTTAAACTTCAATCGAAAACATTCTTATAATCACAAGTACGACGAATAAACCTTGGCAAACCTGCACGTAAATCATTTGTTGACAAACAGAATTTTGACCAATTTGCCGAGTGTCTAACACCGTCAACTGACAACCTTGTTACCAACAAATTATTAGTGGTACGTTATTAAGCCAATTGTAACAATTAGGTGTCCATATCAAATATAATAGGAAGGCGTCTCATGTCACTCGTTATTTGGTAACTTCTACAGTTCGCCTTTGATGTATTGTTCCATACATTATCAGACCATGTTCCCCAGGAAGATGGGTTACCTGGTTGGCGGCATTCTTTGATCAATATTGACTGATAACAGGTGGCTTTACATAGTGTTTTATGTAATTGTGTATTGGAATGCGTGTTTGCTAATTAGTTATTATTGTTAGATGATAGATCGCATGCAATTATTTATTGCACACCCATGATATGGAAAACGATTTTGCGTTCCAATAATGTTTCAGTCGAATTGCAGACTTCTTCTTACACGGTATTGCCGAACGAGGTCAGACGTACATGGCTGAAAATCAAAAAAAGCAAATCTAGAAGACATCAATGATGTTAAATTTGTGATGAAATAGAAATATGAATAAAACAAGCAGTTTCAGTAAAAATGGATTCCTGCCAAGGCAAACAAACATGAAGAAAGAACAATAAACCAATACGCGCAAGACTGGGAAAAGTAAAACACATGGCTGCATGACATGGCAGTGCATGACTCTGCAAAAGCGAACATTTAGAATGCAAGAATACAATATATTTTTCTTAAACAAAGTTGATACAACACATAGACATATGGTCAGATGAAGCAAACATCCAACAAACAATGAAGTTCTGTACGTATAAAGCAACACCAATACGTACCATCCTTTGAACTACAAGAACAAAAAGCGTAACAGAAGCGATAATGCACGCACGCAACTTTATCCCTCCCCGCAAAATGCTAGTGATATTTCAGAAGCATCATTTTTGCATTACTTAATGTTTGTACAAGCGCTCAACAATACACCAAAAATTATCTCCTCAAATTACAAAACTACAAACTGAGAGAAATGACTACAAAACAAACATAAAACCATAAAAAAGTCAAAATAAACAAAACTAAAAAGAAAAATAATTATCTATGGTGTTGGATACCAAAGAGAACATTTTGGAACAATGCACAGTCTCTGTTAAACATGATCAGCTGGCAAAAAGTCAAAAGTACGCAAAACATGAACTAAATATAATTATGGATTCATAAAGTGTAATTGGAACAATGCGCAATCTCAATAAAAAATATCCCACTCACTGTTGTGTTACACAAATGAAATAGAAACTATGCAGATCAGTGTAATCGGTAAGGACAGAAAAGCAATTGGAACAATTCACCGTCTCAATAAAAATAAACTGTTTGCAGAAAGTCCCGTACATGAAAGATGTGATATGGCAAAAATGTGAAGAAACGACTGTACACCTGGGAAGGGGACGATGAAGAGAATATAGCATAAAAGAGCTAAACAAGTGGTAAAAGTACATACGTTTTAAATCAAAAGCATAGGGAAGGAAAGACCACTCGTCGTAATGCGTTTTAAGGGGATTCAAAGAGATGAAGGAATGAACCCGTTATACGATATAACAGATAGATACATGCTAAATGATTCGTGACAATAGTTAACCGCTGCTTGTTGAAGCTGTGCGCTTTAAAAGCGACGGAAGCATACCAAGAGAAGTAAATGCTGCTGTAAATGACGATATTTATAACGATGGCAACAAGTTAATCCTAATCAAAACTTAATGAACATATTGTTATCGTAATTTAACTAACTCATTCATTTTTATTAGAACTGGGTTATTTGGTATACACATTTCTTCCCGTTTTTTGTTCAGTTGCTAAAACAACGCAACATATTATCAAACGAGACGGTTATCCGCGCCAGACCATCTCTGTGCAAATTCTGCAATATGCACATGGTTTAAAACAAAAATATATGCAAACAAGTAATCAATCGGAACATCGTTCGGCCAATTCCGCATTCGTTCGATTTTCGTACGAAGGCGGAAATGACCGAGCAATGTTCCGATTGAACAAGTAGGATGTACGCGATGACTTTACAAATACCAAATACCTGCAAGGAAAAGAGGATGATTATAAGTACAGGTATATCAAATACGGAGATAAAGGCAAGTCATTTAATATGAAGAACAAAAGGAATACGTTTAAGTAAGTGAAAACAAAATCTCTGCCAAATAAGTATCCCGCTATGACTACAGTTTGGTACAGCTGTCTGTAGGAGTAAGGTACTACCATTGTACCATAAATAACACTGATACTGTTCAGATGACACGTGTCTTACCTCATCATGAGATAGTTGCATGAAGTCTGTCTATATATCATAAATAACAGCTTACATTTCAACACGTATTAAACCAGTAAAGTACCATATATATTAATCATAGCCTACAACACATTTTTTGTTTAGTGTTTATTTATATAAATAAATATAATTATATATATATATATATATATATATATATATATATATATATATATATATATATTATATATGTTAAACACCATGATTTACACTTGTTTTGTTAAGTTGTCATTTATATAAACACATATATGCATATTAAGTCATGCAGGAAATGTTTAAATAAATGACTTTATTTACTTTTTCTTAGTTTCAGTGTTTATTAATTTTCTTTAAAGTGATTTCACTGCCACGGGGTTTTTTGTTTAACTTTGTTGATAGATAAAATCGTCTAATTGAAAACAAATTTGCTCTGGGATATTTTCGTAGATGTCTTACCAATATCGCACAGTACTTATCTGAATTGATTTGTAAAATCAACATTCATTATCTGTAAACATTTATACTGTATTATACGTTTTCAGATACTATGAAATGACCATAATCACTAAACTGTCATAAAGTGCCAATTTGGACGTGTAAACAATTAATTGCCAATACATAAATATCAATAAATTACATCTAAAGAACAATAAAGACACTGCTGCTGCGTTGCGTCTAGTAAATGATACCACTAATGGCAACAAAGCGCCAGAAGAAACCAATGCGGAAGGTCCATCTTCAGCCGATAGTGACCTCTTCGCCAGCACACCTGTGAATGCGCATATATAACCTGGAGGGCCAGTGTGTCAGGTGATTAACAGTGATTAGAGATTAGATAACATGGCTTTATCCCGTCTGATGGGAATTAATGCCAATCTCCGGTGCACCAAATCAAAGTTGGGGAACACGTGGCCGAGATAAGACGGGTTGGATGACCAGTGTTATGAAATATTATGTTCGCTTAATTAGTGAACAGTCAAGTTAATCACGTGTGTTTGTGGGTCACTTACAGTGACCCTTAGTATAAACGGACACCTGCATGATTCGGAAAACAAAATGTGAGAATGAAGAAAATGAAAGGTTGTTCATTGACCATTTTGTTAATGTGCATTCAATGACTTGCATCTCTATAAAATCCTTGCCTGAATGAATACATAAAATGGTATTATGAAGGTTTGGTAGCGGAAGAGATTGAAGCTGTGTAGTGAATTATGTAATAAGGTGTTTTAAGCTTAAATATGTGTTACGTTTTATGCATAAAATCTTGACCAAGTCAAAGTCAAAGTCAAAATTTTATTTGCATAAACATATGCATGTTCATCGCCATATGTATGGCTATCATGCTAGTACAATAATTAACCATAGTCAGTGAGTGTTCATAGCTCGTGCAATCATAATTTATTTGCTACAAAATTAGTTTTGTAGATAGTTTAACAAGTCTCGAATAACACGTAAAACATGTCTGATTACATAGTACACATATTAGATAGACATTCTGACATTACTGATTAACATTTCATTCAACATTTTTGAAAAATGAAAGCTTACTATCATATCGTTCAGAATTCATGTTACGAATGGTGTTCCTTTGCAAAACATTAAATCTTTGATAAATGCTTTGAAAGTGTTATAAACCCCGTGTTGTTATTATTGCTGGTTGTTTGGACGCATGGAGTTCAGTGTTGCTTGAGACATAGTACCACCATTGGTAAAAGGAAGTGCTTCCGTGGGGTAGTCGCATAATGGCGGTTATAAATAATCATTGTTTCTTCTTCTTTAAAAACGCATTCTACTTATTTTAATGCTCATTTGAATTGCATTATTGATGTACTTTGAACATTTTGAAAGCACTTTCATGTTATAAATGTATATTAAAAATGATGCTTGGAATTGGGGTATAAATACATGATTTCATAAGTCTACTTTCACTTTGTCAACAGTGTACACACTGAGCAGAAAAAAAAATTTAATATGACACATGACGCATACCTTTCTCATCATATTTTGGTAGTGCAGATGTTGACAAACAGTTAAGTGTAAGTTTTACTTTTTTCATTTGGGTCTCTCTGTGTATGGCAAGCCTTCAAACTTTTATTATTTACTATAGATTAAAGAGCAAAAATCAATGGTAGGGTTATACCCCGAAAACAGAATATTGGAGCTAAGTTGCACGAGTGTATACGTGTAATATAGCTTTTTTTGACATGACTAATTTAAATTGCGTTCAACATTTATAAAAAGAGGAAAATCTCTATACTTTTTTGTTTAAACTAAACATAGTTTAATTATGTTGAAATTATTAATTTGCTTAACTAAACATATTTACTAATTTTGAAAACATTATAACTTTTTTTCTATTTTTTTATAATATTAATTTATCTCGGTGTGGTTGCTTTGCCTTATCAATGCTATGTATCCTGTTAGAAATATAATACATAGTGTTTGTTAGTTTTAGAACTAATTTGATTTGGAGGAAATGTTCCATGATGTGAATTTGTTAAAAAACTACACCACTCTAATAATAACAGTCATGTATTGGACACACATGTACATGTTTATTGGCCTTTTCAATACACAACTTCTGTTTTTACATTATATCTGATTTCAATTATTGTCAAACTGTCTTACCTACTTCTAAAATATTTAAACGACAGCAACAGAATGATAGAAAACTGGAATTAAAACATCTCATTCTGGATCACCAGATTTGCATTTATTTCAAATTTATGGAAACGTATCAATAAACGTGAATGTAGAAGCATACAATCACGTCTTCTGTTGTTGTTTTTTTTTATTTTTTAATTATATCTACTCATATATTTTGTTGAATTTTATTACAGCTTCAAAACAAAATTTGATACTTTCTTAGATAGGTTTCTGTTTTTCACTTAACATACTCTAGGCAATTATAGACATTTAATATTTCAGTCTTCGGTTCCTTTCTGATATTAGAAATTTCATTATAGATACTGTAACACGAGGTCAAATATTAATTCGACGTCTACCGATTCAATATTCAACAATATGTTACGTTCTATTAATGATTGCATAGCGGATCTCAGAGAAGATAATTTATTATCAGAAGTTCCGCTTTCTTAAAATCACCATTGTATGCCGGGGACACGACAAACAGTAAAGATAAGAAAACCACTTCTAGTAAAAAAAATCTTGGTTTTTGTCATCCCTCCTAGTATGTTGTCAATATCATTTTGGTAACAATCAATATGCTGCCACAGACTGCAAAAAAAAAGGCACGTGTTAAAGAACCCCAGAAATAAAAACAACACTGGGTCCAAGCATGGGGGTGGGGGGGGGGGGGGGGGGGGGGGAGTGGACGTTCTACTTGGCACACAAGACTAGCCAACAAGTTTTATAAAGGAACCAAAGAACGCAAATAAGAAAAAAAATGCAAACCTGATTTCATTGGTTTACACTTTTATATTTGAAATACATTAAATTATTACATGATTTATATACAAATAATTTTGTCAAAAAATGTTTGGAATAACCGACAAGCTTATATAATGCTTCTCCTTAATTCTTAACGAGAAATAATTAAATGTGCTTCACCCTCGCAAGCACTCTACCCTTAGCTCCAGCAATATGCTGAAATAAAGATTATAGTTTGTTTGACCTGCGTTACAAAACCAGTATAATCCGAGATTACTTCAATCTCACCGACCCTAATCAGCTTATCATTATCTCTAATTATACCAGTTGCTTAGCATCTTTAATGTTCTAAACCAGGTTGATGAAAGTAAGCTAAGACATAGTGAATTTCTTTCTTACTCTTATCAATATTGTCTCAGTTCATGATTATATTGATAATATATTTTTTTTTAGCTACTCATGAAAATAAGATACTAATTTATTTGTCAAACAAGAGACGTAGCATTCAAAGGACATTGCCGCCATCAGAACATAAACAGATGAACCGGTAACCAGAGCATACAGAACCAGTGCCACCACATTGGAACGTGCCACTGGGGAGAGTAAACCTTGTTTACAAGTGCGTCAAACCTCGCTGTTCCTCTCGCCGTCACATCATAAAACGATACCGTGAAATAAGACACACTAAATACACAAATAGTAGAATGGTATAAAACAGACAATAAAAGTCACATATATTAATCTTCATTTTCTATTGTAAATCATATTAATTTTCAGGAACCGTATTCATAGATATTCGTAGCGGTTTTAGACTCATGTAAGTTTGTAAGTTCATTCTCTTAACAGACTTTTAAGTTGTCACAACGTTGATCTTAATACCGAATAAAATGGCACCACATTGTTTTCATCATGTTAATGTGAGGAAAACATAACATGCAGTTCGTAAAATAAACTGGTGTAAGGTTCCATAAGAAGCACAGACTTTATAAATTAAACTTACAAGTCAAAATTTATGTTCGAAGTGCTTTTCCAATTTCGTATATTGATGTTAATATATGTTTAAATGATGATGTTAACTCAGCTAATGTAGTATCATTTTGTGTTGACGTATAAACAACCAGCTTACTTATCCTTTCTAATTCCGTGTCATGTCAACTGATTTGATTTTTTTTTATATATTCTTGTTAAATTCCCGTAACATGTCATAGCAGCTAATGCACTTTTCTCCGTTTGTGATTTTGTTTGATTGACGTCGTCTTAGCTAAGGTAATGTATCTTCAACCGATAAAGCCATGTTGCCTAGGTCTTTCAAATACTGCGATGTCACTTCCTTCTGGTAAAGTTGATACCATATGGAAGAGCGAGGTTGGATACACCTGTAACCGAGGTTTAAGCGGGTTTTCTATGGACCATTCCAAGGTAACCGCTGGTGTCACATTTGTTTCTGTATTTTGTAAAGTACTTAATATTAAACATATCCGCTATGTTTATAGTGTTGCACAGGATATGTCTTTTTTGGTGCTTCGTCTCTTGTTGGAAAAATATGTTCATATCATATTTTTGAAGCAACTTTGATTCTAAGATGTTGCTTTCAGTCGCACTGAACATCTCTGTCTTTGCCATGGGATGTAGATATACTGTTAATGAACACATGCGGTTTAAAACTATCGTAAATGGCCATATAACGATTAAGACATTTTTTAAATGATCATAGTTTTTTGACAAAATTTGAATTTTCCTATATTATTAAATGACAACTTATAAATGACAATGTAGTGATTTAAAACATATTGTAAATGGCAAAGTATGATTTAAACATATTGTTAATGGCCATATATGAATTGGACATATTGTAAATGGCCATATATGAACTGGACATATTGTAAATGGCCATATGTGAATTGGACAAGTTGTAAATGTCTATATTTTTTTTATGAAGTGGACATATTGTAAATGACCATATATGAATGTATTGGACAAATTGTAAATGGCTAACTATTATGTGTATACAATGGTCATACAATAGTTAAACGTCTATATATTGTAAAGGGTCATATATGCGTTAGACATATTATAAATGACCATTTACTATTTAGTCATAGTGTAAATAATCACTTTAGGTTTAAACATATTGTAATTTGGTCTTATATCACTTAGAAATAATGTAAATGTCTGTATGTTGTAGACATGTCGTAAATGATCATCTATGATTAAGACAATTTGTAAATGGTCATATAATCATTTAGACGTATTGCAAGTCACAAAAGATATTTAGTGTACTGAAAATTTGCTATTAAAAAATAATTGAAATGAACTGACACTAATGCACCGTCTTCTTGTATGTTATAAATTTGTTTTGAACCACAAGTAATTAAGTATTTTTGATGATGGAAATTCAGCCAGCATTAAAATGTATCGTTTACTTGACGATGAAAGTTTTCTTAAGAAACAACAATAAAAAAGACATGCTAGCTACTTGAAGTTAATTTTAAATTGGTATTTTGAATAAGGAAACATTAAGTATCGTGGATAGCAAAAACCGAAACTAGAATCGGCTTGTTGGAAATTATCTTTAAAATAAATAACCATCCTTTTTGGCGGTGTGCAAAACGGTTTTTATATCTTTAATCAAACTACTCTACATTTTTTTAATGTAAAATAGTTTTATATTAAAGTTGTGAAAAATGAGATATTGGAACTTGTACCATTTTAAATCTGAGGATTTGATTCGTATAATCTTTTCGTTTGTTTCATCTGTTTCTTTGTTTTTTAATTCCATTAAAAAATAGAAGATATTGTTCATATAATTTTTTTTCAACCATCCCAAACAAATAAAAGAACACAGTAAGATGGATATTAAGTACTTTATCGTTATAAAATAGTTTTACTTCTCATTTGTTAATAGTGCCCGTCTTCAATCCACAGGTGTAATATGTCTAATACAAATCACACGTGAATGACAATTATTTCCATAAAATAAACCTTAAAATATGTCAAATTAGCATCAATACTCGATCATGGACACCTTACAGGTGTAGCTTCTCGACTTAGGAACGAGTCGGCTTCTCACAGTCACATCTCCCCGGTCGATATCTGTTCATCTCTAGCCCTAGGTTGAACATTGAACGCGACTTGTCCTGACTTACCCGCAATAAAAGTGATCAGTGTACAGGTATTTACGACCATGATTGATGTCGTCACTGTTACCTGTTGGGCTTCGTTCTCTTCACCGAACGTGTGAGCCGTGATAGTGTTTGTTTACCTTTACTATCGTAGGTGAGACAGCAGACGCCAGTTTGTCTACTCCCCACCTGTACATAGACCAGGTAAAACACACGTGGATACAGCCGTAGTACTGTATACATTCCCCCATACGTAGATATCGGCGACGTGACAGTTTTATGTGTGTGCGTCTTTCATGGTAGATATTTGATACAGAAAGAAGTTTTAAATCCAGAACGATGGCGCCGCAGTTGCTGAGGAACATAGACTATTTTCATGTCGCACGCAGTTAAATACTCGTAGTTTCTGCTGCATTAGATACGGGACAGTCTGGTGTACATTTACGTATTTGTTTTTCGTGATTTTTTTTACATTGATCAATGAAAGGTAAACATGTCATAAATTATATTTTAAGAAGTTTAAGACTACAGTATTATATTAAGTGACCCTACCAGTATTTGTCGCCATGTCAAAAGAAACTCTTTGATGTTAATATTGTTCCAAATTCCTAGTTATGTTTATTGTCGTCTTTATCAATTTAGAAGAAAAAGAGATATGAAATTACAAACAAATATTCTTGATATAAATATAAAAGAAGAGAAAATAATATTTTTTTAAGGTGATTAGAGCCACGTTGAAAGCAAACGAAATTCAAGGTAAACATTTCTAGGGGATGGAGGTAGGGGTTGAAGCCATTGTCTGTAAACAATATCTTTCTAAAATCTTCAGGCGAGTGTTTTGAGTAACACGAGATATTTTTAATGAATCTTTTATTTAATCGCAAGATTATATGACATACATCATCTTTATATATGGTGAAAGGATCTTTTCCTTGCAACAACATAAGGGGTGTTCATTTTTCGAGCAGCATTGAACTTCTCACACTACAATTGACTTTGCACTGTGCTACATATAAAGAAATAGACGCATTTTTGGGTCACTGGAAACATTACCAGTGATTCGTTAGACGTGTTGTTTGTACAGATAGTCATCTGTTGTTCCAAATATGCAAGAAAAACACGGTGTTGACGAGATTGCTTTATTCCAAATTTCGAATAGTTTAATGACATCCTTTCAGTAGCACACACGTACCTTTAAACTGTCACATTTCTACCCAGCAGCATCCAATGTCATTGTAACTCATGAGGATATTCCAATCTTCCCATTGACTGAAACGTAACATGATCATACTAAGCATTTTCAAAAAGAAGTGTACCCAACCAATTAACCCAGCTCCAATTTCCCGCGCGTACGAATCTTCCGTCACTAAGGGGAGGTAATGTAAATCAGATATCTATGATTCCAAGGAACAAGAAATAGCAACAATGAATCGAAATATGGGTTTACTTTCTAACGGCGTAAAGTTATAAATTAGAGATAGTTAATCAATATACCGAAACAAAACTGAATTCTTTAAAAAAAAATTAAAAAAAAAGACCCGAGCGCTTTCGAAATATATCATTCTTTCTTCAGGGTAAGAAAATAAAAAAAGATCAATAATGATAATGTTTAAAATGTCAAATAACGATTACGATGATAAAAACATACAAGTGTGAAATAAATCACAATAAGAATCAATTGAATTGTGAAAACGTTCACAAATATGATACATCATAAAAGTATCGTTTCGATTTGAAGCACAGAACGCAACCAAGAAAGACAATTACAGCAGACGATAACATAAATATGGAATACGATAAAAGTTACAACATTTTAATTTATTTGTAAAGATTGCAACATGTTAATTGCTGGGCTAGTTAGTAGGCCGCCGACGAAACGAGAACGTACTGTAGTTATTAATATATTCATATGCTTTATTTAAGTATGTGCCTACAGCAGTGATAAAATAACATGTCTTGACAAAATAACATTTCTTAATAATTACATGCCACGCTAAATGAAATGAAAGCAATTTATTTTAGAAATTTATTTCTTAAGGAAAATATTGTATTACGATTGGATAATATGAAGTAAAGACACCATTGAACTATAAAGTGGTTTGCAACAGATGCGATAATAAGATAAAAAATAAATAATTGCAAAAAACTAAAATATACATATAAATCTTATATAATATAAGCGTTTATTACAGACATCCATCTAGAATGTTTTGTTTCTGTTTTTGTATGCATATAAAAGAAAAAAAGAAAAAAGAAACAGACAAGACACTGATTGAAACACTAAAAACTAACACAAATAAAAGCAACGACACATGCGCAGTTGAAGAGAGTGGTTGATTTACTATCGGGGAATTTGAAAACGTCCCTTACATACAGGCAATTTTAGTGCAGAAAATGTCATCCGATTTTAAAGAAAGTTAATATACGTTAAGACTGCCATATCCGTCTTCTACTGTCAAAATTTCCTAACATAAACTTGAATTTAAGATGATTCCCCCCCCCCCCCCCCCCCCATTTTTCGAAGCTACCCCACAAAAGTGAAAATTCACAGGCGTCAGTAACGAGTGTATGTATCCAGGCGAATGACGTTATTGACGTTTGTGAATTTTCACTCTTGTGGGGTAGCTTCGAAAAATGTATCAAAAATTCAAGTGAATGTTTGAGTGAGATGTCAATTGTGTAAGAGAGAGAGAGAGAGAGAGAGAGAGAGGGAGAGAGGGAGAGAGAGAGTTATATAATTTTATTTGTTTGCTAGTATATAAAAATGATATAAACCAAAATTAAGTGATACAATCACACATTGCACTAAATTGAAGGACATTGAAAGTACATAACGATAAAAAGTTATATTTTGTTTAATAAATAAAACGAAACATGATATAAAGACTTCAAGTTTATTTCACTTACGCTAGATTTAGACATTCAAACTCAAGTTGAATCGCACAATGATTATTAACAGTGGAAAGGTGCCGAAAAAATGTTTTTGACATTTCATATCCATTCATATTTTGGCAGACGTGATAAACTAGCGCTGTTGAATACTATCGAATATATTGTATAGAACTAAGTTTAATTAATTATTATGTAACACACCATTCGTCTGGCATAATAAATAATTGCCTATAGATGTCAAATAATAAACTTGTCCAACGTGTTCAGAACGGAAAATGAGCAGTTAATTTGTCTTCGCTTTTCCACAATAACAGTTTAGGCCACATTTAATTTCTCAAATTACTGTCAATAAAGTGTTTCATTCAAGAGGTAATAATGCGTATCAGTTTTGACAACTACAATATGTTTAGCGGTTTTGACGGTTTATTTCTAGACTAGCTGTAAATACACCGTATCTAGAAAACCGGTAAAGATCGATTTATTTTTTCACTTGATTTGATTAATTTGGTTTCAATCGTTTACCAGCTCTCAAAAGACGGATTAAGGACATACCGTACCGGGACATCTGTATGATCTCAGATTAATCATACATAAATGTACAATTTTTGGAGTCCGACAAAGATTTTTCTTGGATTCTTGTTAATTGTCCAATTTCGCTTTTTACTGTTGTTTTTTTTTAAAACTTAAACACCAGAAATACATGCACCATTATTGCACTGCAGTAGATTGCATTTAAAAGCATATAATTTTGTATAGATATTTTCTATGGCATGTGCTATCATTTGCGAGTGTTGAGGAACAGGTAATAGTTAAGAAAAATATAGTATTCAAAGGGATTTTTATGGGTTTTTTTTGTATTTACTTCTGTTACAACTGAAATGAAATTGCGAGTATTTATTGGAGAACAAAATAAAAAAGATAATAGTATGTAAACATAACAATGATCATAACCTTAAGTGCTTTTACCGTTGTCTTCATTACAGAATCCCTATTTCTTAAATACTCTCAAGTTTACATTTGTCTGGAGGACTTGTGCTCAATCAGACAAGTCAAACGGAGTGTTTAAGTTACCTTTCAGAAATTTACTTAAAAAAACAATTGTTTCCTTTATTTATATAAAATTTAACAATTTGGTACTCAAATAAATAGAAGTCTGAGCTGCATTTCACGAACATAATCTCCATAAGTTTTTCGTTGTGTGTTCAAATATTGATCGGCGTTGGAAATTATTATATTTCTAGAATATATCTTTTTCTGCATTGTTTGAGCCTAATTTGTATTCATTTAAACAAAATTTGAAAATTTGATATAGAAAAAAAATAATTTTAATAATTGTTGGTTAACGTTTACGAGGATTTGTGTCCTGTTTGTGTGAATCATACGCCTGATATCAGTCTGTTTTCTAGTATGTGCTGAATTCTAGCTGGATTTCAATTTATCTTGATTGTCTGCTGCATCCATGTCATCAAATACCCTAGAGAACATATTACAGGCGTCATTAGACTATTTATTTGTACTATGTTGTTTTAGACCAAATACTTGAAATAAGTTACAATTAAATCTAATTTTACTTAAAAGAAACAAATTTTGAATAAAGAATTGAATACCTTCGTTTTTATTCAGATTTAAACGAAACTAGAATGAAAATCGAAACCCTTTCCTATAGTCACCTTTAAACAAAACCCAGCAAAAACACCAAATATTTTGTTTATAAACCTTATATTCCCATTGTTCTTATACACTATAGACTTTTAGTTACGTTTATATGACATAAACTGCTGTGTTATGGTCATTTGACAATTATTACTGGTCAAGTATGATGTATGCACTTGTTCCAACAATATAAAACACAGGCAGACACCCTGTTGAAAGAAAATACAATGAAACATGTCAAAGGCATTCCTTGTACGTCAACCCCGACAGTCAGATTAGTGTTTTGTTGACATGCAATGTGCACATAATATATGCACATCAAAGGCAAATTAGTAAAAAAAAAAACCCGCAATAAATGCATTAAAAATAAAATTAATTTAAAATGATTACAAAGTATCTTATTATCATAACTAAATAACATTCGAAAGGTTTCGTTTACCAAATCCTCCATACGTGACAAAAAGATATTCTCAATCGGAATAAATTTGAACCGAAATTCACGTTCTGAAAAATGACAGTACTTTTGCTTGACAACCTTCACATCGTTATTCGGACATTTGCTGAGATGAAACAACTTCTACAATGTGTAATTCAGTATGACTGGTCAATTCAAATCACGTGACACATTTTATACGTTATAAACTATGTTGTAATTTTACGCGAGACATATATTTTAATCTTACCATGACGCGGAGGCCAAGTTATGAAATCCTTTTTTGATACATCATTTTGGCATGTTTAAACAGATACTCTTATGGCAAAACGAGGCCAGTGAGTATATATAGGCATGCTATATTGGATGTAAAATGTTTTAAGCCATTTTTAGAATTTTGAAAAAATCCTGATATACTTCCTTTGTTTTTTTTTAATATTTTTGTTAATAACAGAAGTTCAAAGGTAGCAGGCTGTTATACTGATAGTTGGTACATATGTTATCATACATTGTAATATTCAAAATGAAAGAATCACTTTCAATAAACATCGATTAATGTCATGCTTTACAAAAACATCCATACAGAGCATTGTAATAATTTTTTCTACTGGGTTACAAATAAGTATAGTATTTGTTTAACCTTCTCCAAAATTGTCAGAATGTTGTCAGAATGTTGTCGTTCTAGTATAACAGACATTGAATTTATTTAATGCGTATTGCAAGAAGTTTGTCACATGTTTATTGTCATATGTTGTATTATGGAGCTTGTCCTCAATAAAACAAAACTTATGTATTTATAAGCATATTGGAGAAACATAGTAGAAACATTGACGATAAAACAGTGGGACGTCCCTATTACTATTAAATAGAATATGAAAGGCAACAATTCCGACCAAAAAAAATCAATGGTCCATCAAGGCCCATAGAAGAGACCGACAATGTTACCATGGACAGTATGATTATGTTTGAACAAAATGAGATTTTTAAATAGTTACAATGTTGCAACAAAGTATCAGTAGACAGAACCGACATTGATTTATAGAAACATCCATCTTCGTCAGGGTATTGTATCGTATCCATAAAAAGGCACACATGTTTTTTAAGTACTCGTCTTTTAGAGGCAAACATTTCGTATGACTTGTACACGTTGTCAAAACTTGTTAATATTAATTTTGTATTAAACTAAGTTAGTGAAGAAAATGACTTCGTTAAAGGGTTAAACAAAGTGTTTAAATCAGTGCAAGTGTATCCCCCGGCCGAGTCATACCAAAGACTTGGAAACGGTACCAGAAGCGTCCCATGTTGGAGCCCAGCATTTAGAGGATAGTTCCACGGCCGATGTCTGTATATAATGTGACTGAGTGGTACATCATACCATATGTCTACCGCAAGATACCCCAGTGTGGCAGCGCTCTGAATACTGTCTCAACACCGTTGGGAGATGACTGAAAAGTTGTTGAAAGCGACGCTTAGCACTATACAACAACAATTAACTTGTAGCACTAACAAGTGTTAAAGGGAATTTAGCAGGATTTTTTCAAATTTTAAATTGGCTATAAACAATTTTTGCAATATATCATGCCTAAATCTACTCACTGACCCCGTATTGCCAAAAGAATATATATTTAAACGTGCTAAATTAATATTTTGAAAAGGGGTTTCTTAAATTGGGCTACGCGCCCATGTTAAACTAAAACATGTTTTGTGACATATTAAATGAGTCAGACGGTCTCATTTTTATTTCAGTTTGATCCGTTACACAAGTTTACACGTAGCAAAAATTGTTTCATCTTAGAAAGAGTCCGATAACGATTCGAATGTCGTCTAGCAGTATTTAAGTGTTGTCTGTTTTAAGAATGGGGATTTCGTTTTTAAGTTTACCATTTCCATTTATTTAGCGATTTTGTAAGATTTTGGAAGATCTGATATACTAAACCATTCTGATTTTATTTATTAATAATAATGAGTTGTATTCTAACCGTTTTAAAAATAATTTTATTTTGAAGACATGTATAGCGTTTTTGCCTGATATACTCCCTTTAAGATCAGTCCAGAGAGCGAACCTTGACGGACATGTGGAAGTTCGGATAACACATTTTCAGAATTGTTATGCAAATATTTTAATAACTGTCACGAATTATTACCTTTTAAAGAGAGAGGGAAATGCAGTCAATCGACGAGCTGACTCTCACTGTCAAACGCCCAACCCCACATTGCAACATGCATTATATGCAGTAATTTGTAATAAAAATGCTTTTCGAATTATTGACATAAGATGGTTCTAAAGGTAATGTCTCTTCGTAAAGGCATAATAAATGGGCCTTGGATACCCTCCTTTCTATCAATCGTTAATTTCTATTAATCGCTAAACGTAAATTAGCTTAGGACATCGACCTCTGATGCGAAGACTTTGTATAGATCAATAGTTCGAGTCATTAATAAATGCAATGGTAAGCGAAATATAGAGAATATCCGAATTCTTCCAACCGAAATCAAGCACTCTTTAGTCTGTAGTACAGACCCAGCTCTCCTGATTAGGTCCGTTAAATAGCAATGTTGGATAAGCCGTATTTGAGCACGTTGATTTGTCAGTTGCTTCAACTGAAAGTTTGAATGACGTCACAGTTTAGTAAACGTTAAATTGCTATGAATTATGAGACAGGCATAGAATTCCCTGCTTTTTCATCGGTGGTTAATAGACCTGATTCGGGAGATATCAGGCTCTGTGATAGACTAAGCACACTTTGTTTCCATCGACCTAAACTATGCATATGTACTGAAACCGAGCCTTTGTTTTGGTTTGATAGCGAAAATATAATTGTGTTTTACCCAAGGTCCATTCACGACACATCCCATTATTATATCCCGAAAAAATTGAAAACGTACTCAATATATTAATAATTATTATTCTTCAACTGAAATCTCGAACAAAATGTCCGTTGATTCATTGAAACAACTTACTTACTATACTTCAAATAATTTAAAAGAAACAAGTATAAAACTGATCTTATTAATAGTTATTTTTGATGCATTATACCTCTTCGTCTTAAACTCGTCTTGAAAAAGTTTAATGACAAAACTGCTTAAACTTTGTTGTCTTGTGTCTCCACCTCGTTCTTTCCCCATCATGTGATCATTTAATGAGATTGTATAAATGAAAGTAAACTACATGCATATATTCATGGTGAAAATATTGGCCTGTATATATGTAGAACGGACTCAGCTTGGCCGGTGATATAAGTTGATTTGAACAGCGAAAGTTGAATGACGTCACAGCTTGGTTAAAAATCTATAAATTGTGGTACAGGCATAACATTCCCAGCTCTTCCACACCAAGGACTGAATTGGACTATGAAAAAATCCAAGGGCATAGGACGCGACTTTTTCTTGAGCACAGTGAGGAAATGCCCAATCTTATACATACGCATGCGTTTTATAAATGAGATTTTAATAGATAGAAATCCTGTTCTTCTTTCGGTCCAGACAGTCAAATAAAAACATGATATATCTCGAATCGGGTCTACTAACCACAAATGAAACAGCAGGGATTTCTATGCTTGTCCCACCATTTATAACACTTGAAAGCTTACTAAACTGTGACGTCATTCAAACTTTAAATAATGCAAACCAATCAACGTGCTCAAATGCGGCTTTCCCAACATTGTTATTTAACGGACCGAATCGGGAGAGCTGGGTTTGTTTTACAGACTAATTGTAACTATCAGTGTACGAACAATTTCAAGTATACGTGTAAACCAATCAAATAAGCACCACTTATGGAAACATGGCTTATTGTAAGTCCATCGTTATTTAACTTCTTATTTATCTAGTAAGTAACAAACATTTTAACTGCTTGCCATTCATCGAAAGACCCAGATCAAAGATGTGAAACTGATGTTTTATTGTTGGGTGACATCTGCAGTGCCAAAATAACATGAGAAAAATGTAGGCGCCATAATCTCTGGAAACTTAACGCTAACATTACAAACTGAAATGAAGTAAAAATTCAAGGTCAAAACCGTGCATTTTGTTCAGTAGTAGTTATAATTTCGGATATTGTGCGAAGCGCGCGGTTCGGTGACGGAGCACCGGACCCAGAATAGAAGGGTCGTGGGTTCGATCTTCTGCCATGGTTATGTGTAGTGTACTTGGGCAAGACTCTTTATTGGCATATTGTTTTACCAGCAAGAGCATGATTTGTCTAAGTTGTAATAACTTGTTTAACTATTAAGGTAAAATACATCAGTATATGTTCCCTTGACATAGTTTATGGTCCGTTTGCGGGATAATGAGACAGAGAGAATGACGGCCATCTTGCATTACCTCGCATCTTGCTACAAGCTAGTTAAACTCGATACCGCGATTTCCTTATTTAAGTCTGTCATTTTCTATGTAATAATTTTAACTCAGGCGTGTCAACCACACCTGGCAAGTCTATATCGTGGTTTACAGTGGATTTACCGAGATTACTGTTTATATTGACAAAATCCTTAATAGTATCAACAGCTGATCAATGCGGTTAACATTATTTTACAGTTTATATAGGTATATTGTGTACGTATAAGGGTATGTAAGACTCACGGCGCCTTTCTGTCTGGGTGGATTCGATTTAGGTCTGCAGGTGGGCAAATAAAAGAGGGAGAATTATTGCCGGCTATTGTTGTATGATTGTAGGCCGGACACCTGTGTATATACAACAAATGGGAACAAATGTTAGATTTAGCTGTTGTGTGCACCCATGAAGACATTCATGGCGTTCAGCTGGGGTTAAACTTTCATATTCTTTCTGGCCTGCTCTCGCATGTTCTTCGCTGTAGAACTTGATCTTGCGGGAAGGGAAACATTAATAAATTGTTCTCTGGCGATCAAAGACGAGAGCTCTCACATCTGACTCGTGTCGCATTGCGTTTCGTCGCTGCATCTGTTAGCGTGTATGCCTAGTTTCACAGGGTTCGGCTACTTTAAAAACCTGACAGGACGTTCTTTATAATTATTTCAAATGAAGACATTTTTCATCATAGTTCAATCAATCCGTGCGATTGATTTGTTCTTTAGATGTCTTAATGTTTTAGTGATACTGTCATACTCAGCAACAGTCATATGCTGGGTGTGTCAGATGGTTACAAAGCTGCACACTGGCTTTAAAAGAAACATCAATAAACCATGCATGTTTAGCCGAGCTCATTCGAAAAGAGTTCAGCTGAGCTAATTTTTCTTGAAGGGGTACTCTGTCGGCTTTTGATTTCGCCGACCGTCCGGTTGTTGCATCCCTGACATTCTTGCATAAAAAGAATAACCAATTTTAGCAGGAAATCCCCACCCCAAAATGGATGCTTTGTTGGTATAGCCTAGAGTATATACCAACATTAACTCGCTTTATATGGCGTAACACTTTAAAGGGAATATACCAAGAAAAAAAAATATAAATGTCTTAAAAAATAAAATAATTATTAAAGTGGATAAAAAGCATCTCATTATCATTAACAAATAAATTCCGAATTGTTTCGTATGTCAAATCGATAACGTAACAAAATTGATATTTAAATTCTAGTTGTTAACTTGAAACGAAATCAAAATTCTAAATTAGAAAACACTTAAATACTGTTTGACGACCTTCGCATCGTTATTCGGATTCTTTGAAAGATGAAACAATTTTTGGTGCATGTAAACCTGTATAACGGATCCAACTGAAATCAAATGAAAACACATAACTCATTTAATACGTCACAAAATATGTTGCAATTTTAAGCAGGAAATGTAGGTTGGAAAGCACCTTTCAATATATTATTTTTGCATGTTTAAATAGATATCATTTTGGCAATACGGAATCAGTGAGAATATTTAGGCAAGGTTTATTGGGAAAAAATTTTTCAGCCAATTTTAAAATTGTGAAAAATCCTGATATTTCCCCTCTAAAAGGTTACTAGAAAACGGCAATATTTACCATCGGCATTACCAAGTGGCCATGCAAAACCAGTAGTTTTTTCCATGGTTCATCTTTACACAGAGACGGCGTTCGTCTTTGTTTTTGTGAATTTCATGATATATTAAGAAAGTCGTATGCAAAAATAATACCTGAAGCGAAAAATTTTCGCCACCATGGCCTTGGAGTCATCAGAGACAGGGTCTAGGTTTTTAGGCAAACTGAAATGACATAAATCAAGAAAATCTCAGTTAACTTAAAACCCCAGAACACTGTTTAATTAACGGTATGCTAAATGGCATGAACGGTTATCTAAATGATATGGACATGTTCTTTGTGTCAACGTGTCTCCGGTAATTAGTTTTATTTTAAGATGGCTGCCGCTGGGTCATGAAGTTAACATTTACTTTAAAGGGACACTAGGCATGTTAATCTCGAATTTTACCCAGGAATCAAATAAATCGTTACACTATGACTGTATAACCATATTGAACATGAAGTTACTACCCTTAAAATATTACCATGTAAAACTTGTATATTACTCATAATATAGACATTATTAAAGGGAATTTATCAGGATTTTTCAAACTTTTAAAATTGGCTATAAACAAATTTTCCATTAAATCATGTCTATATATACTCACCGACTCCGTATTGCCAAAAGGATATATATTTAATCATGCCAAAATAACATACTAAAAAGGGATTTCCTAACTTGGGCTATGCGCCTAGGTTAGACTAAATTAGATTTTAGATATTTTGTGACGTATCAAATGGATCACGTGACTTCTTTTTGATTTCAATTTGATTCTTATTACAGGTTTACACGTAATATTATCTGTTTTATTTTTGAAAAAGTCCGAATGACGACGTCAAAGTCGTCAATTAGTATTTAAGTGCTGTCTATTTTTAGAATGGAGATTTCGTTTCAAGTTTACCATTCTAATTTAGATATCGATTTTACCTCGTTTCGGTGGATTTGACATACCAAACCTTTCGGATTTTATTTATTTATGATAATGACATGCGTTTTATCCATTTTCTTATTTTTTAAGACATATATAGCGTTTGCTCCCAGTATACTCACTTTAACAGTTTGTGAGCACTTCTGGCTTTGACTGTCAACGAAATCCTCCCGCGTTTTTTTTTGCGTGCATAGTCCGGTTATTATTCAGAAATAAATGAGCGCGACCATGTATAACAAGGCTGTTACTGGACTCACGCCAATATTATCTCCCTTGAATACTCCGGACCTACAGATGAAGGCGGTACAACTTTAGATTTCTTTTTCTTTTCTTTTTTTTTGTTCTTTATATCGCAATAATTTGTTTTTTTTCCCTGTCATTCGTTAATTCTCAGCATGTTATAAATCACCAGCGAAAGTTGATGCTTGATATCAGATTTCTAGGCAATTCTGTGTCCTGGTTCGAACCGCATCGTGGGTGAATAGTTTGACATATTATTACTTTGGAAATTGATATATATCACAAAACCATTGAATAATTTATTTAAAAAATGGTCAAGGTATGATTTTTTTCTTTATAATTGCAGATCTTAAACCAGTGAAAAATTTGCAGATTTTGTTATTTTAATGTGTTTTGGACCTAAATGTTACAATGGCCCTACGGGAAATGCAAAAGTGGTATGTGACGTTCAGGTCTTAGTTATAATGGTAAAAACACTAAGTGCAATAATTACATTTGCCTCGCATTTACAGCATTGTGAACGACACTTGAAATAATGAATGAAATAGAATCGCGGGATACGGGGGAAAAAAACGGAATATCATCTTCGCAAGCATTATGAACCGAAAAGTATTGACAGTGGGTTTGCGTTCTGGAATTGCCAAATGCAATAACAGTTCTGTTTTTCTATTTAAAAGCGTAGTCACGCTTGTTTTGGAAAATTCTTTAAAGAAAATACAAATTTATATTTGCTTGGATTTGTTCTATCATATCGATAAAGATAGAAAAAAAATAAATTTTGTTACACTTTTTGTCAGTATACTTCGAATATATGTCTTCGGTTACTTACGCACTTTTTTATTAGTTTATCAAGACGGAATTTAGATTGATTGATTGGATATTTAACGCCATTTTTATGCCATCGAGGGGTAACAGACAATCAGTTAACCTAACCGTTGTCTCCTGGGATCCTGAAAGGTTAACCAGTACTTGAGCACACCCCATCTCCGCAAGTAACTGATAACTTTCCCACTTGAATCAGCAGTGAGAGACGAATGCTGATGAGACACAATGTCGTATATCAATCATCACGGAGACCTTTGCCGGGCGGGGATTCGAACTCACGACGGAAATGGAATTTAGACTGACGTTTGTTACATTAAAAAATTAAACTTTCACCTATTGTGCACACACACACACACACACACACACACACACACACACACACACACACCACACACACACACACACACACACACACACACACACACACACACACACACAGAGAGAGAGAGAGAGAGAGAGAGAGAGAGAGAGGGAGGGAGAGAGAGAGAGAGAGAGAGAGAGAGAGAGAGAGAGACTTATAGACACTATATATATGAAGGATTCATGACTACTCACATGCTATATAAAGGACAGTTTTATAAACCCGTTGGATCATATATATATAAGTTTCTGTATATGTACACCAAAGGCGATACAGAGTCGTGGTATGACTGGCGCTTATACAAAACCTTAAGTGGCGAATGACTTCCTGCTTAGCAAAAATGGATATATTTGTATCAAAGTCCTTCGTGAAATGCAATGCGGAAATACGGCTAGACGTAGTGGATTGTTTTTCGCTACATGATTGTTAGGATATCGCAGGCTCACAAACTCTACGCATTAAGATCTGTGCAGATAACCTCTGTGTGGGGATCAATTATGACAACCGCATCACCCTTTATTAATAATCAAGGGTCGATCGTGACAGTAAGAGAGTATAAATATTCTGAAATGTCATATGATCAACAGATCCCCCAAGAATTTTTATCAACATGTACATTTATGGCGTTACTATACATGCATATCGCCCGTATTGAGCAATACTTACTTGGTACCTTTTTGTACTAATGGCAAAACGGTGAGTTGATATATCTTACATTGAATGAATGTTGATTTACGACTTATCGATAATCAAATCCCTTTTTTAAGGTAAGTATGATATGCTCGCACTCCGCTTACAAAGATTTGAGAATAAACATGCTAATTTGCAGTTGACTTCAATCTGGAATAAGGAATAATGGAAAGTCTTTTTATTTTTGAAATTCCAAAATCAAATCGAAATTCACTTTTTTAAATGTTGAATAAATGAAAACGAATATCAATCTTTGAAAATTCAAAATTCGATTTTTTATTTAAAAAATAAATTAATGTTGAATGGCAAAAAAAAGAATATCAATTTTTGAATTCGAAATTCCGAAATTCGATTTTTTATTAAATGTTGAAGAAAAACAAATGTCAATTTGTGAAATTTCGATTTTTTTTTTATTAAATGTTGAATAACGAAAAACGAATATCAAACTTTGAAATTCTAAATTCATTTTAATGTGAAGTTAGATTCCTTTGTACACTTGAAATCATATTCGTTAACACCGCCAAGGCGTTCATCGAGTTAAAACCGACACGATTCGTTGGGAACTCGGAGATCCCGAATAAACATATCTGCCCGTTTTGATTAGCGTTTTTAAGTTTTTGTAACGTCTTTTTTGTCTCATTTTTAAGATAATAATTTTTGAAAGACTGACTGAAAAGTTTTTAAAACCGAAAATTGTGTGGGAAATGTGTCGAAAGTGTTAAATGTCGGCACGGCCAGGAATCATTAAAGGTACACAGGGCACTGTTGAAATCGAGGCTACCCATGTGAATCGTCACACCTGTGAACGTACAATTATTAGAAATATTTATCTCCAAGTATATGAAACTTCATATTTCAGAAATTATATTCAGGCTAGTCAGGTATGCCACGTGATTTTTTAAATATTAAGTAAAATAAAAAAAAAACTCTAGTTTTCATGAAATTTTTTTTATATCATACTGTTGAATAATGATGAAAATAATTTATATTACGCACTTTTTATCACAGAAAACGACAAATCAATGAAAATGGGATAAACTTCACCCTTTAACACAGTTAATAATTGTCCCATTGGTGCCATAAGTACCAAATGTATATTAAATAAGAAGGCACGTGGTACCTTTTTGCATTGCATACTATTACGAGTTATGTCCCTTTTCAAAATATACTTCTGCAATTCTACTTACATCATATAGACCAATGACTTAATATCAGAGTTTCTGTATGTTCTAAAGTAGATAATATTTATGTTTAGACAAAAGTGTTAATTGAGCATTTATAAAAATTGTCGTGCGTGCCTTTAAAACGATCTGACTTGTCTGGAAGAATTGTGCGGTTGATATTAAACACACTTGTTTGCTGTTATTAATATTCAGTAAGTTGGCATTCAGAAATCCTGTTGTTGTTCCCTTTTTTGCGTATTGTTCAAGATGACGTTTATGTCAGTTTTGACAATAAGTATCTGGCGTGCTTGTCTTTGAATTTATGATAACAATATTACAAAATAAACCTGCTCAAAATGGATGACAATTTTTTAGAAAAGTTAACGAAAGCCTCGTATGTTCCTGGTTTGAATCAAACAGTTTCGTCTTCTTTTTCACTTGAAACACCTGTGGCAACGAGGGATATGATGGCATGATGATGAAGATCACCTGTGCTTTGACACGACAGCGACCTGGGCCCGCAGGTGCTTCCTCGCCTAATTTATGTCATACTATTTGAGAGATTTTCGTTTTATGTTTTAATCATTAATTTTGTTTTACTCGTCCATGTGTTCTGCACTCTGACACGAATTTATTTTTTCCCACAATAATTGACTTCGTCATGTCTGTTTATCTTTTTCTTGATATGTTTTATTTGTTATGTTTTCTTTTGTCGCTCTCTCTTTATCACTGGTATTATTAGAAAGGCATATATGGATTTTAGTGAGAAATTTTAGTGCTGTTACTGTTGTCGTCGTCGGTGTCGTCGTCGTCGTCGTTGCTGATACAGTTTCTGCTGTTGTTGTTATGTTGTTTATGCTATTATTTCTCGTGTTCCTGATGAAGCTGCTACGGCTGACCTATTTGATATTGTTATTGCTGCCTTTCTTATAGTTGATGTTGTTACTGCTGTTTCCTCCGATGATTATGTTGTTGATTTTCAATTCTGTTGATAATGATGATAATACTGCTATTACTTCCAATGTTTTTGCAGCATATAATGCTCTTTTCATGCTCTTATCATTATTATTATTATTATTATTATTATTATTATTATTATTATTAGTAGTAGTAGTAGTAGTAGTAGTAGTAGTAATAGTAGTAGTAGTAGTAGTAGTAGTAGTAGTAGTAGTAGTAGAAGTAGTGGTAGTAGTAGTGGTAGTAGTGGTAGTGGTAGTGGTAGTGGTGGTGGTGGTGGTGGTGGTGGTGGTGGTAGTAGTAGTAGTAGTAGTAGTAGTAGTAGTAGTAGCAGAAGCAGCAGTAGCAGCAAAGGCAGAAGAAGCAGCAGCAGTAACAACTGTAGCAGCAGCAGTACCAGCAGCAGCAGCAGCAGCAGTAGTAGCAAAAGAAGTAGAAGTATTAAATCTTCATTTAACAAGGGAACTCAAATTTCCTAGGGGGTCTCAATATATTCATATACTTCGTTGTTTTAGTCATTGCTCTTATAATGTTGCTATTGTTACAACCACCATAATTGCTATTTTTGTCGGTATTGATGATAAAATTGATGGCGGAATGATGTATTTGAAGGAATGTACTTTATATGTTATTTTTCACTTCCAAATCTGTAATTATTAACGGAGACGGAACGCCATTTACAGTACATTACATGTTATGTATGGTCAACATTGTGCCAGTTAAATGGTACCAATAAGTTGAAAATATTACTGCACGTTAAATGACATTTTTTGTAGTAGTTATAAAAAGCATTTTTCTTGGAAACCACCAAAGTAGTTGTGTTGAAAGTGGTAACACGAGGAAGTGCTATAGAACTTACTATATATACATATATATATTTGTGTATGTGTGGGTGGGTGGGTGGGTGTGTACGTTTGGAATAAAAAAAAATCTATTTAATTTCGTGGCGATTCTTTTCTTATCTTGATAAAACACGACCATTATTCTACAATCAGTTAACTGAATACAGACCTGCCTATTTGATGATAATAATCTAGATTTAATTTAAAATCACTCGAGGAAGACACACGTGAACATATATTAATTAAAACAGAACATTATAAAACCACGTGTTTCGATATCTGCGATCAAACTAGAGATACTAAATAATCAGCGGTTATGAAAAGATACCTTAATGGTTGGTTTGCTAAAATGCTCACATTCCGTTACATAAAGACGTGAACTGTTTAATAACTATGGCTTATGGTTTGATGCACGTGATATGTTACGTTTGTTTTATAACTATTATTAACTGTCAGTCTTTATAGAACTACAAGAGACTATTTGCCGGTAAAGGGGCACACGACAATCTTGATAAACTTTCACTTTATCAACAACAAAACATGACATGACATTTTGATTTTTGAAAATAAATCCTGCAAATACCAGTTATTGTTGTTTTTCTGGCTATTTTGTTTTCGTACCCCCCCCCCCCCCCCCCCCCCCCCCCCTTGCAAACCCAAAACTTGGGTGAAGCCACGTTACTAGTTTGTACAAAACTTAGAATAATTTCTAAAATATTTAGTGTCCCATGGGTCGGAATAAACGGCCAGATATAGAAGTTTTATTGTACATTGACGAGATGTTGTGTGTTATGTAACTTTTATATGTGACACTGAAATAAACTATTAAAGTATAAAATATGAAATTTCAAATAATAATAACCAGGTTAAATACCGTAAAATGGTTATACTTTCGTGTTTAAAGATTAATTTGATGTGTTGTTGTTTTTGAATGGTGTTTAACGGCATTTCCAACACTTTCAGTTTATAGAATTTTTTTTATAGGATATCCGGTTTTATTGGATGAGTAAAATCGCCGAATGAACCTGAATAGAACCACCGTCTTTCCGCAAGTAACCGGTAAACTTTCTCACATAAAGATATTGGAGCGAGCGGGACTCGAACCTACGACGTTGACGGTGAGAGGTTAATGATAGTGAGACGGCACCTTAGGTCACTCGGCAAAGGAGGACATTAACATTTGTGCGATATGTCTATGTTAAGTAGGTCCGTTGTATAATGTGATTGGGTGGGGTGGAGAAATAATATCTCATAGTAATAATAATAATAAAAATAATACAATAATAATAATAATAATATTAATAATAATAATAATAATAATAATAATAATAATAATAATAATAATAATAATAATAACAATAACAATAATAATAATAATAATAATAATAATAATAATAATAACAACAATAGCAATAGCGATAGCGACAGCGACAACGACAACGACAACGACAACGACAACGACAACGACAACGACAACGACAACAACAACAACAATAATTATAATAATAACATGTTTAAAAATCTTAATTTCAATCATTTCGCAGGCGAGACTACACAAGATGCTCAACAAATAAAGGGAGACTAATCCAGATAGTATTCAAAGTAGATAGGAGAGAGTGATCTTTCATTTAACATATGGACGGGCACTTTCGATGATTCATTTCTAGAACGTGAGACCACGTTAGCTAAAGCTAGAACGTGCACCACACGTTACACAAATATGACTTTTTATAACAGGATCATTATACAAACAATATTTGATCGATTGATACACAATACAATATACGGGTATACTGCTTTCAAAAAAACGCTTGATAGAGGCACAGACTGATGACGTGTAAACCAGAGACATTATATATTATTAATGTGTTAACTAACCAGTCTTATGCACCCTGTTTTGTGTATACATATTTCCTGTTTTTGTAGTGATTCTGGACATATTCATTTAACTGTTCAGTTAACTCAGCAGGTTACGCATCCCCCTAGTGTTCGCGCGTCAAGGGTTCAAATCCGGTGGCACTTTTCGCCCATTGTTACACAGATTTTTTCTATCATCTTTCCAAAGGAGTAAAATATCGTCACTTTACTTTGTACATTATGCATTTTGAAGTAACGGGAAGAGCTGTAACCAATGTTATTAACATTTTTGTTTTAAACTTATTTATTTTACATGGATCGTGGAAAAAGTCCTCATTATTAATACTGATCACGCTCGAAGTCTTCCTGGGTACAACCGGCACTAAGTATATGTGGATGTAGTACACATAGACTTAGTCGTGGCGGAGGATCGAACCCACGATCCCCGATCCTGAGTTTCAGCTCTACCTTTATTTATAATTTATGCTACAAATTGATGTTTTGAACGCGTTAAATTTGCAATAGAATATTATCTATAGAAAATCAAAGACATATTAAGGCAAGGGCTTAACTGGTTATTAGCGATGGATTGTTGATATGTTCCAAACTCTGCGGGTATTAGAGACTGAATACTATCTAGTTCTTGATAAAGGTGAGGACTAATATAATTAGATATTGTATAAGTCTTTGATAAAGGTATTTAAGTGATTTAAACATATTTTATTGCCGTAATGTGTACAATAGGGCCGAGCCACAAATTCTTAATAAAATAATTTACGGCTATTACCATAAATAATTGATACAGAGATAAAACATGGCATAAATGGTACATTTTTACCAAGTTTCATTGTAATCATTTCTTTTCACGCTTTACACAAAAATAGAACGAAACATTATTTTTTAATAAGAATGGTTAGGTAAAAGGAAAGGCTAAAAGAGGAGAGATAGAGAGAAAGTAAGATTATACAAAAATATACATACAAATATGAAGACCTGTTTGTGTCATTAATAGGTAATCAAGTCACTGGCAATCTAATGTATTAGACATATTTTATTGCTTCATTATTGATATTGTTTTGGTATGTTTTTCTGTAAATGTAAGTGACAGAAACGCTGATCTATATATATTTAGATATCTGTGTACGAAACAGTTCGAACATGACAAAATAAATTATACCGAAAGATAATGTGTACGATATATATATAAGGGAAGTAACTCCCACAAGTTTACATACGAGGATTTTCAAAATGTCAGCGCCCATGAACCAAAACAAATAGACAACGTAGCATTTTAATTATTCTCAAATTTTCATTGTTTGAAGGTTTCTGAATAGTTAAATATACAAGGTTTAATGCTTATTTTATTTCATTTTCATGGTAATTATTAAAATGATAAAAACAGCTAAATTTTGGTAAAACAAAAGATGTCAGCACAGAGCTTGTCTCGAAAAAAAAGTTTTTATTCATTTATATGAACAAAAAAAAACGGGACAAGCCCCTGTGAATAACTTGGAAAGAACAGTTGTTTTTACCCACGACTGATTTTTCAATTTTAAAACACATGATAAATATTTAAAAACATTTGATGAACGAGAATCTTCAGATTGTGTGTCAATTGCTGGTCAGATCTGCCTATCTTAGCATTCAAGAAAAAAAATTGAGCTTGGCCCCGTTGTCTGACTATCAACCTATAGGTAGTGGGTTTAAATCACTGCCCAGCCACAATATTTCTGATAATTCATTCATTTTTGTTAAACAACAGTGTCTCATTGTCATTCATCTTCCACTGTTGTTTCAAGTGGACAGGATACATGTCCTGTTAATATGCTTTTCTTTTTATTTTATTAGGATGTACACACTATTGTCAGGCCTTTGGAAGTACATGTTCCAGAAAGAAGAATACAATGTTCTAATTTTAGGTCTCGATAATGCAGGGAAAACAGTAAGTGATTAAGGATAGCTGTAATCATTTATGAAAATGGCAGACTTTCACTCTATATTAAGGAAACGTTTAGGTAGGGGAAAAAGGGAAGAGTTTTACTGGTGGAGGAAGACCTCAGAATGAATCTGAATAGAACCACCAGTAACTCAAACTTTCTCACATAAAGTTTTGAACTGAGCGGGACCAGAACCTTCACCTTCAGCAGTGAGAAGTAAGTGATCTTATGATGCCACCTTAGATAATTTGGACACAGAGACTCTATTATTAATTGAATTTTATGTTTATATCTGTAAACAACTTCTTACAAATGAAATGCTATAAACAATATTATGGTCCAATACTTGGAAGGTGATATCATGTAATACAAGATAGGACTGCATTTTGCTATAACGTTTATTATTTAATATTTATACATGTATAAGTTACTTCATAAAAAATATAAATTTAAGAAACATTTCCACAATAACCAAACAGTAAGTTAGATATTAGAGTGTTCTTTATGTCTTTGTTTGTCGTAAAGGCAACTTTTTTTTGTTCAGATTTTTTAAAAAATGTATTAAATTAGAAAAATTGAAGTATTGTGCAGTAAAACTATTATTTAGGAATTACAGTTATTGAAGTGTTCATAAACCAATGCCTGAATGGTCACTGGTCAATTTGATAGATCTATGCATTTAAAACATACATAAATTATGGTAGTTCTAAAGAAACAACTGATTGTACATAATAATTTATGGAGGGACTGACAAAAGTTTTTCATTAGGTTAATTTGGAACAATAATGGTTATATTTTATGGAGAATGGAAATCTATGTTAGTTAGTAATGTTGATATATTCATACTTAGATAATGGATTAGTTAAAAAAAATGGTTGTAAAAAGGAAAATTGATTTACATGAGTAAGGTAGTGTGACTTTAAAGAACTAGACTATCATTAATATAAAAATTGCCATTTCCGAACCCAGTTAAAACAGCACAGGGATAGGGATGTTCATACTCGAAGGTTATATTATGCACTCGGGGCTTGAAAATTCCTCTTGTCCGCTCGCCATGACGAGTGAACATTTGGTCAGTATGAGTAAGATTTAAGAAAGTGGCTTTAATATTTCTTTGATTTTATACATTCAATAATATTTGATGGAAAGGGAGTATGAGTAGTTTTTATAAGAAATTTCAAGCACTGGCATTGAAATAAGAATGATAGACAAAGAAAATCAAAGATTTTAAGGAAAATGGGCCTTTACAAGTTATTGCTTCCGAATTTCTGGTTCTGGGATGATACCATTTGCTGGTGTGCCCCCTGTTCTTAAATGGCATGTGGAGAAGCCTAATGTTTTATTGTAAGTCATGTAATGTAAAATAATCCTTTATTTTTATATTTAACAGACATACCTGGAGCAGACGAAGATGAAGTTTACACGGAACTATCAGGGTATGAGTCTGAATAAAATCACGACAACAGTCGGACTTAACAGTGAGTATTCTTAGTAGCTGTATTATAATTATTTTGTCGAATTCCAATTTTAAATTTCTAAATGTTATATTATTATACTCATGATGCAAAGGGCTGTATGGCGCAGTGGTAGAATATCGTAGCGAGTATCGGAGGGTTGTGTGTATGGTCCCATGCCAAGGTCATGTCCTTGAGCAGGACACTTTATCTGCATATGCTTTACCCAGAAAGACATCAAACATCAAGCAAGCTTCATGTAAAGATGTACAATTGATATGAAAAATAAGTTTAAATTAAACAGTTAAAAAATACAAAATACACATGTTTCAGTATCATACATTAAAGATAATAACCATGTACCTGGATTATTATTTGGATTATTTCGTTATTTGCTCCGATTTTACAGTTGGTAAAATCGACCTTGGCAACGTAAGGTTGAACTTCTGGGATCTAGGAGGTCAAGAAGAGCTCCAGTCATTGTGGGACAAGGTAATTGTTGTGCTCACTCTTCTAATCTTCACCATATATGTAGTTGGGTGGATTTTCAGTGCATTTATCACATCAGTACATTGTACTCTACCAGTATTACACTACCACCACACAACATTACACTACCACTACACTAACATAGTCAGATACCCACGCATAATTCATTCCGATACTCTCCATTTATCACCATTTGATTGGTTCCTTCTTGATTTCATAATGGGAACATTATCCAATCACAACATTAGTTTATGCAAATGCCGTTTTGATAAGACGTTAATGTTTGCTGTATTTTGTTATATTCTGTTCAAATAAAATTATGCAGAGCAAGCTAATTTCCCAAGGGAAATGGATGGAGAGTTTCAGAATTGACACCCGTGGGTATCCAACGATGCCACACTAATTAATTAATAAAGATATAGCTGTCAATTAACTACATATATTAATTCATTGCATCACATTAATCAATTCATTACACTTTATTCCACCAACATTGTTCACTACATTAAATTAGACTTATTGTTAAAGCATAAGTTTAACTTCATCTCACTAACAGTTTACACTTACTTTTATTTAACTTTATTAATCATTTCATTCGATGATACTACAGTTATCACTTCATATCACCAGTTATAATATTGTTACAGTACAATTAGCACCTCATAGCACAAGTTATCAATGAATGAATGAATGGTGACTTAACCCTTTACTTCATATAGATGCCTTTTGACACCTCTAATATTGAAAGCATTAATTCACCACATATCAGCAATGGGTGAATCATGTTTATATTAACTGACAGAGTGGAAAACAGTGCAGGAAGTGTTTTCAATGGCCTTCTGTGATTGGTGCGGGAAAACGCGTATCTATGGAGTAAAGGGTTAAAGCACGCCAACACATAAGTAGGTCATTTTGTGCGTGCAAAGATTTATGAATGTGATGATGACAATAATAAATCAATTAAATATAGTTAAACATTTACTAAAATTATTTACAAATAAATGTACAAGTTATCAATTCATGAGATTTCAGTTATCATTTTATAATGCTCCAATTATCACATTATCTTTATAACACGGCAGTTATCACCTCATAACAATGGTTATCACTTTGTTACAATATAGCGGAGACATATAGACATTTATAATTAAGTTATCAAGTCACTGAATATAGTTATCACTTTAATACTTACCCTATTTTCTTTTAAGTTTAATATTATACCAAATTTAAGTTCTGTAAGACTGTAAACAACATAATATGTTGATGTGATATGATATCAAAGCGAGGTAGTAGTGTAGTGGATAGAGTGTTGGTCGTTCATGCCAGAGGTTGCAGGTTCAATCCCCAGTTCAAGCTAATGCCTCTCAAATCAAACACTTAGTACTGGTTCTACCAAGGAAACGGGTCATATAAGCTTTGAGCCTTCTTCACAATCAAGCTAAAATAAATTAGTATAAACTAAGATATCAAGACAATAAATACAAATGTACAAATGTAGTTGGTGAGACTTGTAGATTGACTTAATATTAAGATTAAGTTTTTTTCAATCGTTTTTGTCAGTTATATCGCGACATGGTCTACTTGAAACAGTACTTAAGCACTGCCATACTGTAGTATCATGCCACAGAAACATGGTATGATACCCCACCCAGTCACATTATACTGACACCAGGCCAACCATACCTAGAACTATTCTCTAAATGGTGAGAGCCAAATGAGGAAGTTTCTAGTACCATTTTCAAGTCTTTGGCATAACCCGACTGGGGATCGAACCCACAACCTTCTGCATGCAAGGCAGATGCTGTACCCCTAGGGCCTAGACTACTGCTGCGGTTTGAACTATTGTGAATATTAACTAAAGTTTTGTGGTTTATTTCAGTATTATGCTGAATCTCATGCGGTCATCTATATCGTGGATTCCTCAGATAAGGAGAGGATAGACGAATCAAAAGAAGCGTTTGGTAAATAATTAAATGATGAGTTCATGTTTTTATCGTTATTAATAAAGGCATTGTTCATTATTGGGATCATATCATTTATGATTGTAATTGTAGTCGGTACAACAGACTCCTTTAAAGATTTCAGCGTGATGGACCGAAAACCTGTTTTGGAGATAACATGGTTGTGTGTGATTTTTTTAAGATTTTTTATTCTGGTCTGATTTTGATAGTAGCACCAGGATATCATAGTATTTATAGATGAATATGTCAGTTGTTTTGTAGTTAAAAATTAACACATGGCAGAGTAAGCTTGAAATATTGAACGGGAACTTATATATGTGAACTGGAAGTAGGAACTACTTGTTCTTTTGGCAATGAATGGTCGCACACCCAAGGCTTATTCCAAAAAGAATTTGTCCACAAAAGTAATATTTCCAAAAAAGTATTTAAACCTGTGATATATAAACTTTTTTACTTTCCAAGTATTTTAGTTACATGTATTTTAAATTTTCTTTTTTCAGATAAGATGATAGTAAATGAGAGTTTGTCGAGTGTGCCGTTATTATTATTGGCAAATAAACAAGACTTGCAGGTCAGTTTTATATTTTGTAGTCATCAATATTTGGCTATGAGATTTTAGAGCCCGACATGGCTGAGTGTAGTTTAATGACCACTTGTCACCGCTGTGGTGATTCTAGAGTCCTACATGGCTGAGTGTTGTTTAATGACCACTTGTCACCGCTGAGGTGATTCTAGAGTCCTACATGGCTGAGTGTAGTTTAATGACCACTTGTCACCGCTGAGGTGATTCTAGAGTCCTACATGGCTGAGTGTAGTTTAATGACCACTTGTCACCGCTGAGGTGATTCTAGAGTCCTACATGGCTGAGTGTGGTTTAATGACCACTTGTCACTGCTGAGGTGATTCTAGAGTCCTACATGGCTGAGTGTAGTTTAATGACCTCTTGTCACCGCTGAGGTGATTCTAGAGTCCTACATGGCTGAGTGTAGTTTAATGACCACTTGTCACCGCTGAGGTGATTCTAGAGTCCTACATGGCTGAGTGTAGTTTAATGACCACTTGTCACTGCTGAGGTTATTCTAGAGTCCTACATGGCTGAGTGTAGTTTAATGACCACTTGTCACCGCTGAGGTGATTCTAGAGTCCTACATGGCTGAGTGTGGTTTAATGACCACTTGTCACCGCTGAGGTGATTCTAGAGTCCTACATGGCTGAGTGTGGTTTAATGACCACTTGTCACCGCTGAGGTGATTCTAGAGTCCTACATGGCTGAGTGTAGTTTAATGACCTCTTGTCACCGCTGAGGTTATAGGTTCAAGTGCAGCTCAGTCACAACAATTATATGAGAAAGTTTGCCAGTTACTTGTACATAGGAGGTGTTTTTAATAAGATTTATTCTGAGGTCTTCCCCAGAAACCCCACCTGTTTGATTGGAAATTCTACCTGTCTGATGGGAGGCCCCACATGTTTGATGGGAAACCCCACCTGTTTAATGATACCCAACCTGTCTGATTGGTTCTTTCATTATATTCTATCAGTTGCAACACTAGGCCAAGGATTTTAACCTGTTTTGAATTGCGGTTTGACTGTGGCAAATGGATAACCTCTTTTCCAGTTTGATTATAAAAGCAGTATCAAAACTTTTATGACAGTTTTACTTCAAAGTAAAAACAATATCAAATATTTAATAACAGTTTTACTTGTGAAAGCCTTTGCTTTAAGAAAGTATTTTAGCATTAGATGCAAGTGCAGTACAAAAGACATCCAGTATGGAAGTGAAGGGTGTGTCAATGGAATCCTGGTTGTTATTTATAGATATGTAATTATGCGCACATAAATATTTATTATTGTATACGCAGGACTGTATAACTGTGGGTGATATCAAGTCTGTATTCAACAGTAGCAGAGAACTGATTGGTCACAGAGACTGTAGGGTCAATGGAGTATCTGCTCTCAAAGGGTAAGAATTATACGGTTGATACTTTGACATTGGAGATTACAGTAGTAAGTCATTAGTATCTTTTAGTTTAATCTAAACAGAGCCAAAAACTCAAGGTGAGCTTTTAATGCCCCCCCCTCAAAAATGTTGGGCTGGCATATAGTAATCGCAGTGTCCGTCTGTCCGTCCATCTTTCCATCTGGTATTTTGTGTCCGGCCTGTAACTTTGTCATGCATGGATGGATTTTGTTAATATTTGCTACAAATGATCAACATAGCATGACGATGTGTCATGAATTGTTGATCATTTGTACCAAATACTAGCAAAAAGTAAAACCCACACCTGTACCTCAAAGGTCAACGTCACACTTTCAGTTTTTTTGACAACACTTTGAGTCTGTGTTAGATTTTTAGTCCTGTCTGTAACTTTATCATGCATAAATGGATTTTATGAATACTAGATACAAATGATCAACATAACATGACGGCATGTTGTGTGTAACACACAGACTCCCACTTCAAACGTGAAAGTCACTATTTAACTTTGTTTCACAACGCTTTCAGTCTGTTTGAGGTTTTTTGTCTGGTCTGTAACTTTGTCACCTATGGATACATAAAAACATTTGGCTCAGTTGATCAGCATGACATGAAGTGTCATGTGTAAGACCTAGAACCTTTCCTGAAAGGTCAAGCTCACACTTTCAATTTGTTTGATATTTCATGTCTGGTCTGTAACTTTGTCTTTAACTTGGCTCAATTGATCAAGATGATGTGTCGCATGTAAGTTCCAGACCTGTACCTCAAAGGTCAAACTGTCAAGGTCACTCTGAGTTTGTTCGACAACACTTTGAGTTCGTTTGATATTTCGAATCCAGTCTGTAACTTTATCATACAAGTATGGATTTCAAAAACAATTCACTCAATTTACCAATAGATCAACATGACATGATGAAGTGTCGCGTTAAAACCCATAACCCTACCTCAGAGGTCAAGGTCACACTTTCAGTTTGTTTGATATTTCATGTCTGGTCTGTAACTTTGTTTAACATGGAGGAATTTTAAAATAGCTTGACACAACATGTCATGATGATGTGTCACCTGCATTAACCTGTAGAAATACCCAGACCTTTAAATTAGATGTCAAGGTCAAGGTTACACAAAGGTCAAGGTCACACTTTAAGGTAAACAAAAAAACAATGCGAAATTGCATGTTTAGTCTGAAACATCAGTCCATGACTCTTGATATTCATGGATACATTGCTACCTATTATAAAATATATTGTTATTTTCTCAGACCATTTGGGGCCATATGACACTTACCAGTGACATTTTTTGTTCTTATCTTTTTTCTCACTATGTCAGTATATGTTAAACGTTTTTCTTATAAACATTGCATATAAAGACTACCATTGAGGTGGTGCCTCGAGCTTCATTGAGTTTGAATAATATTTGCGGAAGGATTGTTGTTCTACCCTATATATCTGAGATCTTCCCTTACTAATTAAATTGTCTGCCATATACATTGTGATGTGTTAAAAATGTGTTACAAACAAATCTCCAGTTTTTGTCATCTAGTGAATTAAAATACTATTATTTCTATCTACATGTACTTATAGATGTTTAACCTATAATCTTTATCAATATTATCAGCTATGGCCATTATTATAGTAATTCATAAACCTGACACGAAAACATACATGCAAGCCGCCATATATATGGAAATTTAAAAAAAAATAATGTTACCAGAGACTTGCAATAGACTCTTCTACATGTGTATTACAATGTGCAGGGATTGTTTAAATTTGATGGTAAAACTCAACTTTTCAGTATTACCGGTATTGTAAAAAGAACAATTTAAAGACATTTTTTGTTTTCTCCAAATTTTGTGTGAAAATCTAACATGAAATGAATATGAGACATTGATTTTTTATATGATTATAATATTGCAACTATTATCTAAAATTAACAAGAAGATAAAACAACTTTAAAAGTTTCATGCAATCGAGAGCTTACAGATGATCATTTAACCTACCGATAACCACTCTTTTCTGGGATCCTGAAAGATAAACCAGTTTTCAAGCACACCCCATCCCCGCAAGTAACTGATAACTTTCCACTTGAATCAGTTGTGAGAGATGAATGAAAATGAGACATAATGTCATATATCAATCACCACAGAGTGTGACCAGAAGGAAACAAACTCACAACCCCTGGATTAAAAGTCAGGCGCGCTATCGACTGAGCTACCATGCTCAACTAAAAGTGGCGTGTTTTATGAATATTTGACTGAAATTTCTTGTTATTTTTCACTTGTTCATCGTAGTAAGTGGCCCTTAATAGTAAAAGTTATATGTATTAACCCATTACTCCATAGATATGCGTTTTCCTGCACCAATCACAGAAGGCCTTTGAAAACAGTGCAGGAAGAGTTCAGATTGATCGTAACGAGCAATCTGAACACTTCATGCACTGTTTTCCACATTGTCAGTTAATATAAACATAATTCACCCAATAATTCAAAAGCCTTCTATATTAGGTGTCCAAAGGCGTCTATATTAGAGGTGTCCAAAGGCGTCTATATGAAGTAAAGAGTAAATGGTGTTCAAATTTCTGTTTTCTGTATTGCAGCGATGGAGTACACGATGGTATAGAATGGCTCGTGGATTGTATTAAAAGGAACAACTTAACGCGGCCGCCGCTACAGAAGGATATTACCTAGATATCGACACATTTACAGATTCATGAAATTATTTATCGAGGGTTCATTTATTATTAGTGTTACGTGTCTGAAACATTTGTCATTGTCGTTATTGTTGTCTTTTCCATTTCTGTATAAATTTCCACTTATAAATTTACATGTGATTTTGAAAGATAACATCCTGAATAGAATGTAAAAAATATTTTTTGAAAGAATAACTTTTTTTTTAAATCTGTTCATCTTTTACAGTTTATTATATATTTTGCATTTATTAACAGATCTATATCATAAGGCTCAGAAACTTAAATCTGTTTACTAGATTTCAATACAATAACATGACAAGATTTAATATCTTGGTTAATAACTAGTCATTCAAAATTCAGTCAACAAATTTCTGTTTGTAATTTTGTTGTGTTTCAGTAAAGTTTGTAATCAATAAAACTAAAATTTTAAACACAAATTGCCAGGAATGTCTTCATTTTAAAAAGAACAACCAAACCGGAGATGAATGGAAGCTAAAATAATTCAAAATGAAATTTCTCAAGATTTTGCATGATTACACATACATTCACAAACTCTCAGTGTGTTGCTTATCCGTGGCAATATAAGTATCTAGTTTGGTATCATGGTGCCTGTATTTTTGTGTCTTTCTATGATATTATTCACAAGTTTGCAGGTCAATGGACAAATAGAAATCTTCAGAAATTTTCAGTCAACATTAGTGAAAAATATAATTAAATGATGTTAACAGATTTTGAAATACAACAAAATTGATGAAGTCAGAAAATTTCGTTTCTGTTTTAGAAAAAAAGCATTACTTTAATGTATAACCTAAAGCATATACTTTGACAAATTTTGGTTAAAGGGCTATAGTGAGATAGAAATATTTTAACTGGTAAAAATAGCAGATATCCTTATCTTGTATGCAAGAATAGTTTTAAAAATTATCTCTAAAATATGAAGTTTGAGATGATAACACTTGGTGTCTAAGACTTGTACTATAGTATGTTTATATATGCATATTGATGTGCTGGCATAAATCTTAGTGCAATTGATTTTAAGATTTCCCTTTGTCCCTTTAATTCTTTTTTACATATATTCTTAGAAACATAATATATATCATTTAATTAATACATATTTGAACAAAAAGTATATCATAAAATGTTTCCTTAAGTTTCTAAAGATAAAAATAAATGAAGCATTTAAGTGTTTAAAACATTTCAGAGCAACGAATCTACATGTAAGTGTTTCGCATTGTTCATTCTCTATACAGTTTTTAGGACATTATTTATGTTCAATATTTATCTGTTATTGTCTGTTGTGGTTGAACACCATTTTTAACTCGTGTCAGGTTATTATATGGCATATCCAGTTTTATTGGTGGAGGAAGACACCAGAAAGAATCTAAGTAGAACCACCATCTTTCCGCAAGTAACTAGCAAACTTTCTCACATTAAGTTTCTTGGACCAAGCTGAGTTCGAAAACACAACCTCAATGGTGAGAGGGAAATGGTCATTAACAACAGCGTCTTAGACCACATATGATATTCTTGTGCATGTGATTCTTTTTAAATTAATGACTTCATTCCTCTGTGACAAGTACTTGAATTCTTGTCGAGTATTTTGGTGTTGAATCATCAGTGATGTGGTCGGATGATGTAAATCTTGGGGTAATTTAAGTAAATATTTGTGTAGGTAGAAATGCTTTGGGTTGAAAATTTATGGTTTATTAAAGAAACTTTTTTAAAAAAACAAGGAGCCTTTAAAGTAGTATGTCATATGTCAGGAATTGTTTTATATGTCTAAAATGTGACAAGGAACAATATTTTAGTGGAACCGCTTCTATTAAAATGTAATCCTATTTTTTAAAATAAATATAACACGAATACCCGACATTTACCTTGTCATTCATTTTGAAATATGGGCGAGACTTTGATTGTGATTTGTCTAAGTTGTAAGAATTTGTTTCACAGTCAATGTAAAATAAGTTTAAAACTTATGAATATGTTGGGTATGGACATCTAAGGGATTACATCATTGCTTATATCTGATGTTTTATTTTGTGTCTGGAATATATGGCGTGTGTGTTTGATTACATGTGTATGTGTTATTTATAGGAATGTATGATTGGACATTGAAGTGTTATTTTTGTGCAATATTTTCGTTGCATACAAGTTATTATAAATTTCATTTCACATATGGTTAATTATACCCATGATTGTACTTTACTGGATCAAAATAAAACAAACAAAAAGTAATGTGTGTATTTGTTCTCTCCATTTATAGTGAAGTCCTAAAACAACAGTCCAATGACCTTGATGTGCTCCCTGAAAAAATATGACTCGGTTTTTAATGCTGGACAGACATAAATAAAGAACTATTGATTAATATTTTCAGCAAATAACCTTAACAAGAGGCCCATGAGGGCCTGAGGACGCTCTACTGACTCATAGTGGTCATAGCACTTTTTGAAATTCTACTATGCAATAGAAACATCGGGGCGGGGTCATTTTTAACTCTAGGGACACCATTTGAACAAATCTAACAAAACTATAGTTGGTCACCATTACTACATAAACATTTTGAAAATCTCATGGACCGTTCATGAGAAGAAGATTTTTTAAGTTTTGGACTATTTTTAGTAACGGTGGCCACCTTGAATTTTAGATAGAAAAAATAAATCTTTTGTATAGTCTCCTATGCAATAGAAACATCCATATGAATTTTCAGTGTAATTGGCCTAGTGGTTTCAGAATAAATTAAAAAAAAGAGAATTTTCTGTTTTCCCACAGTATCCCTATGTAAAATTCTAAGTCCCCTTACAGGGCCCCTATATATTTTAGCCCCTAAATTTTTATCTGCAATCAAACCCCTACATATAAGGATAATTTATGCAAAATATGAACAAATCTGACATACCAGTTCTTAAGAAAACAAATTTAGTAATTAACAATTTTTACCCTTTTGGGGCCCCTCCTGACCCCTTAAGACATAGGAACCCAGTCATTTTTACAAATCTGAACCTCCTTCACCAAACAATGCTTCTGTGAAGATATAGGCAAAATCATTTCAATTTTTAAAAAAATAAAATAAAAAAATATTATAATGACATGTGTCCCCTAGTTGAACCCTCGTGCGGGGTCATATTTAATCCTAGGGACACCATTTGAACAAATCTAACAAAATTATAGTTGGTCATCATTACTACATAAACATTTTGAAAATCTGTTGGGCAGTTCATGAGAAGAAGATTTTTTAAGTTTTGGACTATTTTTAGTAACAGCAGCCATCTTGAATTTCAGATCGAAAAAAAAAAAAAATCTTCTGTATAGTCTCCTATGCAATAGAAACACCCATGTGAAGTTTCAGTTGTTTGGCCTAGTGGTTTCAGAGAAAGTGCTGCTAACAGACGACAGATGTCAGACGCCAGACGAAGGACGACAGACAACGCGCTATCACATAAGCACTTCTGGCCTTTGGCCAGTAGAGCTAAAAACAACACCTCTTTCTGATACGAGAAATTTACATTTAAATTAACATCACATTTCAGTTGTAAATACCATTATTGAACAATATCCAAATTTCTATTTTTAGTAATAAAGACCTTGACCTGGAGGTCATCGACCTTAAAAGCAATCACAAACCTCCTGAGTCAGTTCAAGTTTTTTTTTTCCCTCACATTTTGAACTAGTCATATTGGCAAAGCAAACCTCTTTTTGGTACAAACCATTTCATCACAGTATCTTAAAGAAAATTAAAATTATTATTAATTATTTTGTTATGATTTTATAGCAGAAAACATTTTTTTTATATTTATTCTTAGTAATAGACTTGATATTCAGCTTATGACCTAAATAGCAAATGTGGGCTTGCTTTAGATAGTTTACAGGAAGGGAAACAAATCAGTTGTATATTACAGTAAAAAATTCACTTGAGTTATTTCCCTTTCACTATAAGCTTGCCTTTTTTCAGAGATTATCTGCCTGCTTTTAGAATTCTGTTACACTTACATTTTGAAAATATAATTTTCTCTCGTTTTGACTTTGTACCGATTGGACTTGAATTGAAACCTTCCTTCCAAGTTTTATGAAAAACTCAAAGGTGAAGAGGCCACATACAAAAAGTTCACCTATGGACGACAATGCACCCTGGTACAATCTCTGCTGCTCTTTGATCATTAGAGCGAACAAACACTTGCCCATTTCATACAAAGTATCATATGGAAATAAACATCATTTATTTAGTATAAATGTGAAAACAAACCACATTTCTTATGAAGGCAAGGTCAAAGCATGCAGCAATCGCCATATTTTCTCACTTTTTTACAGTTGATAGAAACTGGAAAATTTCAGACAAATAAACTTTTAATTACACGACTACTACTTTAAATAATGCCTAATTCGTGTTTTGAGCTAGACTTCCAGGGATGATAAAACAATACGAGTTCATACTCATCCGGAGTTCCACTTAAATCAACCAATCTAAACCCATGTTGCAATGAAAGAAAGGATTCTATTGGTTGAAGTGAGGATAAACACAGTTGAACATGAATGTTGGGGAGGGGAAATGTTTACTGCTTCGAGTTCAGGTTTAATTTCTGGTTTAGTGAGTACACTCCCCAGCCATGCCACTTTAACAGTCGGGCCAAATGGATACTAGAAAGTTAAAGAATGGACAAGCCCAAATATCAATCACTTTTATTGAAAAACAATTTTACATAAATAAAACAATCTGGTAAATTTCTCCATGTGATATCTACTTCAGCTATAATAACAACATAATGCATTGTAGGTGTCTACAGTAACAAGTTTGTAATTAGACAAAAATCTTTCTTGTGCAGTTTACAAAACGCATTTGTGTTTGAGAAGGAATTCAATGCATACTTTTCTTTACTCTTCATTTTTACAAAGTATAAAGTGTCGATATTATTTTAAACCATAATTCCAACATTACAAATTGTGTACCAGGTAAATCTATATTACAAAATGTGACTTCATATTACAAAGTGTTAATGTCTGCATTACAAAGTAATGTCCATATCTGTGTAAATGTCCATATTAAAAAGTATCGAGTAACAATCTTTTTTACAAAATAAAAATGTCCGTATGGCAAAGTATGACTTGATATTATCTGTAACTTGCCATATTACAAAATGTAAACATCCTTATTACAAAGTGTAAACGTCCGTATTACAAAGTGTAAACATCCATATTACAAAGTGTAAATGTCCGTATTACAAAGTATAAACGTCCATATTACAAAATGTAAATGTCCATATTACAAAGTTTAAACTTCCATATTACAAAGTGTAAATTTCAATATTTCAAAGTGTAAATGTTCATATTACAAAGTAAAAATGTCCATATTACAATGTGTAAATTTCCATATTACAAAGTGTAAATTTCCATTTTACAAAGTGTAAATGTCAATATTTCAAAGTGTAAACGTCCATATTACAAAATGCGAACATCCACATTACAGTGTAAACATCCATATTACACAGAGCAAACGTCCATATTACAAGGTGTATATGACCAAATTACAAAGTGTAAACATCCATATTAGACAGTGCAAACGTCCATATTACAATGTCTATATGTCCATATTACAAAGTGTAATCATCAATATTACAAAGTATAAACATCAATATTATAAAGTGTAACTGTCCATATTACAAAGCATAAATGTCCATATTACAAAGCATAAACATCCATATTACACAGTGCAAATGTCCATATTACAAAGTGTAAATGTCCATATTACACAGTGCAAACATCCATATTAAAAAGTGTAAACGTCCATATTACAAAGCGTAAAAATTCATATTACACAGTGTAATCGTCCATATTACAAAGTGTAAAAGTTCATATTACAGTGTAAACGTCCATATTACAAAGTGTAAATGTCCATATTACAAAACGTAAATGTCCATATTACAAAGCGTAAATGTCCATATTACAAAGCGTTAATGTCCATATTACAAAGTGTAAATGTCCATATTACAAAGCGTTAATGTCCATATTACAAAGTGTAAAAGTTCATATTACAAATACTATTTAAGTCAACAATGAGAGCAACTGTATAAGAACTTGTAGGGTCTTCCTCCTGTTACGCTGTACAATATAAACTGGCGTAACATATTTGTAAAATGTGTTTAAGCCAACATTGTTAGGTCAATGTCCTCAAATTGAAAATAATAAAACACCAGGGACATGTTTCACTAACTTTCATAAGATTACAAACTTCTTGATCAATCTGAAGTAACGAAAAAAAATCTGGAAATTCATTTAGTGTTTTGCTTACATCACTTTATCAATTTTCGTAAGTCTCGTAAACAAAATTCTTTGTAAATCTTCAAAAATGATGTGCAAATGAAACATTCCCAGGTGTCACAATTTGTTTGTACAAAAATCTGAAGACTAATGGCTTACTGATTTCAAACCTTTTTTTAATTGAAAATGCAACTGCCGCAAAAGATAGTAACTTTAAATACCTTTCACATCTTATTAATTTCAAATAAAAGTCAATCAAAAATAGATTGGTCAGAGATTTTGACATCCTAACAAAAACAACTATAAAAAGATCAGATAACAACCAAGTGACAGAGTTAACAGATTCCAAATTAAGGCTCATTTTAGTTAAACACAGTATTATACATATACATGTACTTAACAAACTTAAGCTAAAAAACAAGAGGCCCAAATGGTCCTAAGTCACTGACCTTATGATCAAATTTGTCTGGTTGCTTTTGAGATGAAGATTTTTAAAAATTCATAATATTAACACTTCTGGTGCACCTCATGACCCCATAGGATTTCGGATGCATATCATTTCAACAAATTTGAATCTTCTTGACCAAAAAAATATTTCTGTGCAAATCTCATCAAAATCCAACCAGAGTTTATGGTGAGAAGTTATTTAAAGAAAAAGTTTAGGATGGTTCAGAAACAAAGCATGATCACTAAGGTCAGTTAATGAAAACATAAATAAATTTAATCTTCAAACAAAATGTAAAAAAGAATACTGCTTAATGTTAAAATAAAATTACCGGTATATAACATCTAGCTACAGAATTAGATAAAATGAAAATTGATTTCTCATAAACAATAAATGAATACAATGTATGATGAAATGGGGTTAAGGGGTCTACGGTCACATACTCAAACCCAGAGCTTGCGTGATGAGAGGTAAGTTATCTTACAGCTGCGTTTTGGAGCACCTAGCCATTGATGACTCTGCCCACTGTATCAACTGTTGTCAGATATATTTCATAAAAGCATTTTCACAGAAGAAATTTTCAAATCACTTAAAAATCGTCCATTTCACATTTTAGTACCCATGTCACATTTTAGTTCCTGATAGGTTCATTTGTACATGTTTCTATAGAGCTCACCATGATCTCAAATAAAAATCAAATACCTTAATGGAAATAGAAATAAAATCCTTCTGTATTTACCGTAAGATCAATACCAGTTTACAAGGTGAGCAAAAATTCCTTCACACCAAAAGAATACATCTCTTTCTTTCTCTATAAATGTATGATTGGAATGTTGAGGTCTTTGTGCACAACTAATCTATCTCATTATAAACTAAGCATGTTATATAGACCAGTATTGCACTAAACCATCAATGTCTTACATGCAAAATTGTGTCATCTTTTCAAATGTGTTGGTTAGCCTAACAATCATTTTAAATGTGCTGTTTGGCCTAGCAATCTTTTCAAAGGTGCTGTTTGGTTTAGCAATCTTTTCAAAGGTGCTGTTTAGCCTAGCAATCTTATCAAATGTGCTGTTTAGCCAAGAAAGAGCACAGAACATGGGGTGCAAATTTCTGCTGCAACCAATTTTGGATCAATTAACATTACAGAGCATGTTCCTGTAGTTATATACTGAACACCTTTAAAAACTCAAGTTCTTGAATATTGAATATATATTTTTTGTACTAGATCTGTTATCACTTTTTATCAGTTCATTTATGTCTGCCACAATTAATTTGTTAGATTTGTGTATAAAAGTGATGAGATTGTTAAAATAAAATGAAAAACATGTAAAGAAAGTTTTGTCTTGGTTTATCAATCATGTCGTATCTAGATTTGATACAATACCCATGCTTGTTTTTAAAGGTGTTAAGTTTACAATAGATTTTCTAACAACATTTCAACAAAAGGTGTGTTTTATAATGAAAAATATAATAAGAAACAAAACTGACCATAAATTACAAATACAGCATTCAAATGTATGCTGACCTAAGGACAAAGTACTATGCTTTGCATTACATGTATGTTTGAATATTAAGCATCATTTCTATGACATCTAGGGCTAATAGATGATCAGTTAACCTAACCACTATTTCCTGGGAGGATCTAGGATTGAAGGTTAACCAGTAATTGAGCACAACTTGCTTTGACAGTAAGCTATAATTTTCAAACTAGAATCAGCAGTGAGAAAAGAATGACAATAACATGCAATGTCATATATCAATTATCACGGAGACTGTGGCTGGGCAAGGATTCAAAAACACGACCCTTGGATTGATAGTCAGGCACAGAGACAGCGCCTTTGGACACCTAATAAAGAAGGCTTTTGAATTATTTGGCGAATTATGTTTATATTAACTGACAGAGTGGAAAACAGTAAATCTGCAATCTGAACTCTTCCTGCACTGTTTTCAAAGGCTTTCTGTGATTGGTGCAGGAAAACGCATATCTATGGAGTAAAGGGTTAACTGAGCATCTGTTAGCTCTCGACAGCATAAAAATGATGCTAAATAATCAATAACAACAACTGACCGAATGTCTATAACAGACCAATAATCCCTTCCCTTAAACATAGTGGACCCTGAACATTCTGTGGGTTACCTGCAGGCTGGTCTGGGTCTACATCGTTTGTGAATTGTAATACTGAATAGATCAACAAATTACATGTATTATAATATAAAAAACAAGATAATAGGTTAAATTATTACAAATAAAGGTGTTTTACAATAGGGCAAAAAATAATTGACTTGACACAAGAACAACTATCCCTCTGGCCACATGTCATGCTTTGTAAAAGTAAATACAATGAAGTGTTTACTTACACATCATTTGTTTGTCTAAGGAAAATGGTGGCATAGCAAACACTGTCGATCACTAATTGGATTACTGACTTGTTTGATTGACAGCTTGTGTCAGGTCAATCATCTTCACACCCACTCCTGTCCCCAACACACCCACTCCTGTCCCCAACACACACACACAAACTCCTGTCCCAAACACACACACTCCTGTCCCCAATACACCCACACCTGTCCCCAACACACCCACTCCAGTCCCCAACACACCCACTCCTGTCCCCAACACACCCACACCTGTCCCCAACACACCCAATCCTGTCCCCAACACACCCACTCCTGTCCCAACACACCCACTCCTGTCCCACACACACTTTTTTATAGAATTTTGCAAAATAATGTAAGCAGGGATTGCTTATATAATAAAAAAATAATACTATTTGTAATATCACAATGTGAAATTATTAAAAATAAAAAAGGTGTATTTCAACTAATTTGTAGTCAATGTTTCAGTCAAATGTTTTTCTTCAGTGTTAACTGTCAGACTCAGATTTTTGTTGGGCTTGGGTATCTGATATTAACCAAGGCAGATGGTGGATGTTGATATCGCAAAGATCAGGTTTGTAATACTTCTGAAGATCAATATCATTAGACAGCAAATCTTTACAATTATCACTTACCAATTTCTGTTATAATGCCAAAATAAGAAATTTTCCCATCTCTTTAGAAATGATGATGTGTATAATGTGGACGTAGACACTCTCAACAGAATCAAGGTTAATTTTGTACTAATTTATTTTAACTCAATTGAGAAAAAGAATTAAAGCTTATTTGGACTGCTTCCTAAGTAGAACCAGTACTGATTTTATTAGCAGGGATTTATGCTCAAAGCATAACCCAGCTTATGTTGTTGTGATCAAACTTTGCAGTATTGATCACCGCCAAAATGATCATACGTGACAGGGACTACTTTTTTTTTCTCGAATTTCATATATTCATATGTTGGCCTATTGAATATAAACAAGCAGAAACACAAATCAAACAATAGAAAAACATTGTGGAAATTGTGTATTTCATTTTTTTTTTTAAAAATTGTTTAAAATAAACCTAATGTTACAATAATATCAATCAAATTAGGAAGGCATATTAATATTTATTAAAACTTGGCTATTAGTACTTTCATATCAATATTTATTAAAACTTGGCTATCAGTAATTTCATATCAATATTTATTAAAACTTGGCTATTAGTACTTTCATATCAATATTTATTAAAACTTGGTTATCAGTACTTTCATATCAATATTTATTTAAACTTGGTTATCAGTACTTTCATATCAATATTTATTTAAACCTCACTATAAGTACTTTCAAATCAATATTTATTAAAACTTGGCTATCAGTAATTTCATATCAATATCTATTAAAACTTGGCTATCAGTAATTTCATTTCAATATCTATTAAAACTTGGCTATCAGTAATTTCATATCAATATCATTTAAAACCTGGCTATCAGTAATTTCATATCAATATTTATTAAAACTTGGCTATCAGTAATTTCATATCAATATCTATTAAAACCTGGCTATCAGTAATTTCATATCAATATTTATTTAAACTTGGCTATCAGTAATTTCCTATCAATATCTATTAAAACCTGGCTATCAGTCATTTCATATCAATATTTATTAAAACTTGGCTATCAGTAATTTCATATCAATATTTATTAAAACCTGGCTATAAGTACTTTCATATCAATATTTATTTAAACTTGGTTATCAGTACTTTCATATCAATATTTATTTAAACCTCGCTATAAGTACTTTCATATCAATATTTATTAAAACTTGGCTATCAGTAATTTCATATCAATATCTATTAAAACCTGGCTATCAGTAATTTCATATCAATATCTATTTAAACTTGGCTATCAGTTATTTCATATCAATATTCATTTAAACTTGGCTGTCAGTACTTTCATATCAATATTTATTTAAACTTGGCTACCAGTAATTTCATTTCAATATTCATTAAAACCTTCATATCAATATTTATTTAAACTTGGCTGTCAGTACTTTCATATCAATATTTATTTAAACTTGGCTATCAGTAATTTCATATCAATATTTATTTAAACTTGGCTATCAGTAATTTCATTTCAATATTTATTAAAACCTTCATATCAATATTTATTTAAACTTGGCTATCAGTACTTCCATATCAATATTTATTAAAACTTGACTATTAGTGCTTTCATATCAATATTTATTTAAACTTGGTTATCAGTACTTTCATATCAATATTTATTAAAACTTGGCTATTAGTACTTTCATATCAATATTTATTAAAACTTGGCTATTAGTACTTTCATATCAATATTTATTAAAACTTTGCTATCAGTAATTTCATATACTTTGATTTGTTGAGGGGCATCTGGATGAGTTGGGGATTAAACCCAACAACCTAACCATAATGGCGTGAGCAGCCAACGCTCTATCTACTACACTACCGCCCTACTTCAATCAATGTTTATAAAATAGATATAATTAACCCTTGATATGACCATTGACTAATCTCTAATATGTACATATACAAATATAATTTCAGTTAATTAGTTCATTTATTTTTTTGAACGGGGCTTAACGCCATTTTCAACACATTTTAGGTTATAGGCATATCCAGTTTTATTGGATGAAGAAGACCTCAGAAGGAATCTGAGTAGAACTAATGTCCCTCCGCAAGTAACTGGCAAATTTTCACACATAAAGTTTTTAGAGCGAGCTTGACTCGAACCTTCGACCTTATCGGTGAGAGATAAGTGATCTTGAGATGGCATCTCAGACCATAGGTCCACTGAGGACCCTTATTAGTTCATAACAACAAACTATTGTTAGTGCAAGTTTAAGCCATAATTTCTAGCTCACCTGAGCCAAAGGTTTTTTAGCTCATCTGAGCTGAAGGTTTAAAGAAGCTAAAAATAGTTCATTTTTTTAAGTTTAGTAGAGCATTTTTTTTAAATATTGCATGTGATTTTGGTGGACAAAATTTCAATGCAAAGATTTGATGAATGGAAATTTTGATGAATTATTTTTTTAAATTTATTTTAAATCTTGATTTAAACTTTATTTTAATTGCCTATATTAGATATGATGAAAGTTTGATCACATATTTTAAGTATATCAGAAGATACAGTAAACTATCTTTTTTCTGTTTTGATAACATTAAAATAAATTTGCATTGATTATACCAATACAAATTGTTTTTGCTATAAAATTTGTTTTACTTAACAGATTTTCAAAAGTAAAACATTTTATTTAGCATCAAAAAGATTAATATTCTGAAACACTAATTATATAATACCACTGAAATTGTACTTATAAAAGTAAAAAAATCTTTGGCTGAAACAGGTGCCCCCAAAACAATACATCAAATACTTGTTTTATACATCACAGCAAAAATAGAAAGGTTAAACGCAAACTCTCTTATCTCTTTAAGACTCTCATCTTTACATAGACTGGTTTTGCTTTCAACCAAAAGGAAACAAAACAACCAAAACAGATCCAGAACTGATATCAAAACTAAAATTTATAGGACTATAAAATAACTAAACAACATAAATAATAAAAAAATATCTGAGGACTGCAAGTCCTATGAAAACACAATGCCCTTTTCTAGGAACAGAACCTTGTCATATATGATATCAAAAAAACACACAGAAGGAGTTTCTCTCATAGATAACATGACATTACGCCATAATAAATGAATTTCTGATTTTCATCCAAATTTGTTTTAAAATAGGGAGTGGGGGAGTGGAGAGGGGGTAATCTTATTTTTTATTTTTTAGATGTTAAAATGGAAGTTACACAATTTCAGGAAATGAGAGAAGACTATTGTACAATAGAATATTTATACAAGTGACGCCGGGTATAAAAAACCCAGGGCGGGTGTGGATGAAACTCTAAGAATTCATTTATTATGGCTTAATGGCTAATACGGACATTATGCCCAATGGAAAATAGTTTGTACAATTAATGAGAAGAATCATACTTCTATGCTATATACCAAATTGTAACCAACGCAACAAACGTCACATCACAGGTTCAGAAAACTACAGAAATTTGATAAAAAAAATAAAAAATTCTGTATCCAATAACTTAAATTCGACTGAACCTTGTTATAATTAAAGTAACTCAAAGGAAATATACAAAAATACTGTATACTTCCAAATTAATGCCCCCAGGAATGATTCAGCTTGTAAAAGGAGGGCATTTATTTGGGGTTAAGAAATCATAATTAAAATTTTGTACAAGTGTGAACAAGGACTTATTTAGAAGGATAGGAAACTTGCATCTCTCTATAAAATGTTGTGAAGAAATAATCATTCAAATTTCACAGGCACCTGATTTCTTTTACATTAAATGTTTTGTGTATGTAACTTTAGATGTTTTATAGTGTTTTAACATGCAAAATGATCTTGAATTTAAAATATTGCAGTTTGAAGTAAAATTTCAAGCACTTTCTTTGATTTTTTAGTTGCAGTATACAAAGTTTGTAATTGTAAGTACTTCAACAATTGTAAACACAATTCCATTTTGCAAAAAAAACAAAACAATTTATTTGTAATTCTGAGATGAATGGATGTTAGAATATTTAAATATGAGATTTCACGAGATTTTGCGTGATATGCGAGCATTCATAACATCTCAATCAGTTGCTTTTCCTTCTCTATATAAGTCCTTGGTGTGAATAAAATGCCACAAAACAGAAGCTGTTAATTAGGCTTTTATTTAAATTTATTATGTTAAAATCGGACCTGAAATCTGAATGTATTTATTGTGATTAAAAACCAACTTCCAGATAATAAAGGACTTATACAGAGAAGCAAATGCAACTGATTGAGATGTCATGACCATCCACGTATTAACACAAATATCTTAACTTACATTCATCTCAGAACAACATATCAAAATTCTTTCTTTGCACAATGGAATTCTCTACAAAACATGACCATTTATTTGTTTACAATTATTGAAGTACTTATGATTTTAAAATTTGTATAGGGCATCTAAAAAATCATGGAAAGTACAATGTACTTGAAATATTACTTCTAACTGCAATATTTTAAATTTAAGATCATTTTGCATTTTTAAAACAGTATAAAACATTTATTAAAGGTTTAAAACATACATCTTACATGATTTTATGTAAAAGAAATCAGTTAAGTAAAATTTGAATGATTAACTTTCCAAATTATTAATTCTTTGCATGCTATTTTATGAACATTTAGTAGAGAAATGTAAGTTTCCTATCTATCTATATAAGTCCTTGAGAAAGTTAAGTAATTTATTAAACTTAAAAAAGCACTATTTGTTTTACCTGGGAGTGTATTGAAATGAAAAAATGATGTAAACTGTCACTACATACATATTTTATATACAAAAAGGGGAGAAAACTCCTATCATGAACATAATTCCTGTAAATAACAGATTCATTTTTATTTAAATATAAAAAACATGTATTGTTCTTTTATAGTACAACCACCGGCTTGATCAATTATTATATTTTAAAACAGAATAAAAATATTTTTGTCACTGAAAAAATTAAAAAGAAAAAATAAACAGTACATTGAAAACTACACAAGGTAAGACCAAATTGAAAAAAAAGAAAAACAGTTTCACATTATAAAATGCAGAGTTAGTTTATACTAATTTATTTTAGCTCGATTACGATGAAAGCTCAGAGCTTATATGAACCATTCTCAAGTCCGCTTCCTGGGTAGATCCAGTACTGAGTGTTGTTTTATGAGAGGCATTGGGTTGAGCTAGGGATCAAAGCCGCAACCTCTGGCATGAGCGGCCAACACTCTATCCATTAGACAAACGCCCCGCCTCATGACAATACAGAGTTCATTACCATTAAATAGATGTAATTAAACACAACTGATGTAACAACTGCTGTATACCATTAGAGCGACACATGGCAATGTTTAATACAAAATTTATTCTGACATTTATTCTAGGATGTTTCGTTCCAACATCGATTTTATGATTTAAATATTTAAATTTAAATTTTGAAATAAATTCATACCATCTTATTCTGTTTTTGGGCATTATGATTTTTTTTACAAGTACCTTATCTTTAAATATTTATGTAATGCATGTTTAAATTTTTTTTTTAAATATTTCAAAATATGTTTCAGCCAGGGTGGGCTTTTGCACTTATAGGAAAACCTTTTATTTATGGTTGTAATTTTTTTCAATCAGAAAACATTTTAAATAAAATTTGTGTTTTTTCAATATTTCAATACAATTCATGAAAGATCTACATATAATTGTATAATACATGTATAACACATTACTTTTGACAAATAAAATCAAAATTGCCAAAAACAAAACCTGGTTTTATTTCACGCAAACAATATCATATTTTACAAAACACACATGTGCTGCACATGAAAATATTTGTGAATCATACAAACAGCTATTGATTTATTTATCTGCATGGTCATTACATACATTACAGAACAGAAATCTGATAACAAATATATACATGTAAATATATCTGACATAATACATTTATACACCTCGAGTCTTATCCAGCAAAGATAACCTTATTTTTTATTGTCTCTAGCAAGGACTTATATAGATGGATAGGAAACTTGCATCTCCGAAATAAATGTTCATGAAATAGCACACAAAGGATTAATTATTTGGCAAATTAATCATTCATAATTCACAGGCAACTTGTTTCTTGTACATAAACTGTAAATTGTATGTAATCTTAGATGTTTAAACATATTTTGATCAAGCAAAATGATCTTGAATTAAAGATATTGAGATTTGAAGGAAATATTCTTGTTATTTGTTGTTATTTTAGCTGCAGTATACAAATTTTGTAATCAAAAGTACTTCAACAATTTTTAACACACATTTCTGGGAATGGTATTGTTTGGATGAGAATTTCATTCTGCAATGTAAAAATTTTGATTTGTGTTCCTGAGATAACGGCGAGAGAGATTTTGCGTGAATGCGCGAGCGTTCACAAAATCTCAATCAGTTGCCTTTCCTTCTCTATATAATTCCTTGTTTTTAGTCTTTGACTATGAAGCCAGCACATTTAGACTGCGTTCAGTCTTTGATTATCTTTTGATTGTTTATAGACCTCTGTTCTTCAAAAATAAAATTAGAGGGAAATGGTCTTGATCTGTGCTAATGTGCATGCTCAAATGACATGTTCTGCTTATATTAGAAAGCCAATCTTACACATCATTTAAAGGGAATTTATCAGGATTTTTCAAAACTTTAAAATTGGCTATAAACATCTTTTTCCAATATATCATACCTATATATACTCCCTGACCTGTATTGCCAAAAGTATATCTATTTAAACATGCCAAAATAATATAATGAAAAGGGATTTATGCACCTGGGTAAGACTAAAATAGATTTGCAACTTTTTTTGTGACATTTTAAAGGTTCACAATGTCATGATTTCATTTGGATTTTAATTTGATCTATTTTACAGGTTCACATGTAATAAAAATTGTTTCATCTTAGAAACAGTCCGAATGACCATGTGAAGGTCATCAAGCAGTATCTAAGTGTTGTCTATTATTAGAAAAGGGATTTCATCTTAAGTTTAACACTTTTAACAATATCGATTTTGTCACGTTTTGGTGGATTAGATACACCAAACCATTCGGATTTTATTTATTAATGAAAATGAGTTTTTTTATTCATTTTAAACATTTATTGGTTGTTTTCCTGATATACTCCCTTTAAAACAGGGTCGGAGGTTATAAAACTTTGTTTCATGCTCAACTCAATAATAAATGTTTAAATAAATAATAAAAGTAACAAATAAATACAAGGTTAAGTATACTGTAATTTTGGAATTTGGGACCGTATATAAGGTTTACAATGGCAATATTTTTTTAACGGCAACACCTAAGGTTGGGTTGTTAAAACAAATTTGCAATCATTCAAACCTCATATAAGGTTGTCAATTTCAAAATTACAGTACACTTCACCTTATTCTACCGCACTTATACGTTTTATCATTAAAAAATTTCTCGCTGAACCAAGTTACTCGAGCGACTAGTGATCAAATTGAACTTACCGTTTAGCCGAATGCAGCATATTGGTAAATGATGCTCTATAAAAATAGTTTCTGGTAAAAATTGAACTAAATCGCTAAACTGTTCAAAATATATTCACAAATGATATAGTAATACATGGAACGCGAGAACATATGGTGATTTTACCAACGGTATATGCAGTTTTTAATACCCACAAATAGCACCCAATGAATTTACAGGAAATTTCTGAAAGGTGTTAGAATTGTAAATAACTGTAACTTTCTACTTCAAACCAGCATTAATACTTTCCAATTTAAGGCCGAGTCAAGTGTTTGAGCTTTAAATTTGTGTGTATAATAAATCCTGGAAATTGTGTGCGAGTACAAATTCGAGTTCAGCATGAAAAAAGTGCCATAATGATCTGACAGTTGATTATCAAAGATATTTGATCATTTAAAGTTTGAATAATCAATCAATGCTTGTGATTTTAATATCAAAATTAGTTGTTTTCTTCTTGTAAATTTGGAATTTTTTTCCCCTAATATTTCAATTTTCACAAATTAATCTGATTGTACTATCAATAACCCATTACTCGAGTGTATGATTATCAATACTGAATTGATCTTTTTTGATGACCACTAATAATACTACAAATAAATAGAGTTTATTTAACTCTTGTTTTCTGTTAGGCCAGAAAAACACACACCTGTGTTTATGGTTACTTGACCTAAAAAATAATTGGGTATGTAGGTAGGCATTTTTTTCTTTTCTAATTTTTATTTCAGAAAAAAAATGTCATAACAATGAAATGGATTTTAACTTGTTTTTCTGTTCTATAAAAAAATAATTATGACAGTAAATCAATGAAGAAAAATACAAATGACACATTAAACAGATTTCTTCCGCATTTTTTTGTACTTTCACATTTAAAAAAAAAAATTCAAGATGAAAAAAACAACAACTGTTTGGGTCAAGACTCAATTTTAGTGTCAGTTGAGTAACCCTAACACAGGTGTTGTTTTGTCTGGCCATACTGAAAAATGACTAACTAATGGGATGTCATGATGTCAGTCAAGAGAGAGTCTTCCCATCCACAAGCAAGGATGGAATTATTTTTCAGTAACAGAAAACTGCAGTATAATAAACTGTATATTACAGTTTGTAAATTAAAACCAAAACTGAAATGCCATTTTTAATACTAAAATAAATACATTAACTGAACCATTTTCCTTGACTGATATGTGTCTATATTATAATGGCATCAGTTTAAATACATATTGACAATGATAAATGCCTTTTGCTTAAGTGTAAATCCAGGAAGTAGTTGAATACCAGTGAAATTAAACTCTGAGTAGTTAAAAATATTTACTGAAGTTAGTGAATTCTTCATTCAAGTTATATAAGTAATTCATCATTAGGAATGTATAAAATCAAATAATTATTAGTAAAATATCTTTTTTTTTCTTTTCAAGTTTGTTTTATGTCAAAAAGTGATTATGTGGTTATTTTCATCAAATTTTGATGTAATTATCGTTAATTATCACCCCAACAAGGCCGTGATTACATAATTTTGGCACTCTTTTTTTTGGAAGAGCAGTATTAGTAGTACCGAGGACTTATATATAGAAAGATAAGAAACTTGCATCTCATTACTAAATTTTGATAAAAGTGCATGTGAAGGATTCATTATTTGGTAAATTAATCATTCAGAATTCACATGCAATGGCTCTCTTCTACACAAAATTTAAGTTGTATGTAACTTAGATGTTTTATAATGTTTCAATCATGCAATAACGATCTTGAAATAAAAATATTGCATGCAGTTTGAAGTAAAAAATTTAAGTAATTTTGTTGTTGTTTTAGATGCAGTATACACATTTTGTAATCATAAGTACTCCAGTACTTCAACAATTTTAAACACAAATTGCTGGGAATGGTCTGGTTTTGTTATAAAATTCATTCTGGAAAGTAAAAATTTTGATTTGCATTCCTGAGATGAATGGAAATGAAGATAATTGAAAATGAGATATTACAAGATTTTGCATGAATACGCAAGATTACATGAAATCTCTTACAGTTGCTTTTCCTGCTTTAAATAATTCCTTGGTAATACACTTGACCAATTCTACCAAACACATTGATTCAGACTAGGTAACCCAATCTGCTCTCCTTATATTCTTTTCAAGGTGTGCCAAAATACTTACTGCTGAATACTTACTTTCATTTCCATGAAAGGTAAGATGAAAGATGTGACAAAAAGCAGAAGTACGCCAGTTTGATATTTAACTTTTGTTCATACAGTTTTTCATGATATGTTATCAAAGCAGATGTTCTTTATTTTTTTTTGTTGTTAAAGGTGACAGACTTGAAATCAAACAGCTAAATTTAAAAATTTGACAAAAGTAAAACTGTGGAGTGTTCATTAAATTGGTTTACAGTGATGATAAGAACTTTTATTTTCACATAATCTACCAAAGAATGACTTAAAAAACCCTTATGCAAACCTTAAATGACATAAGAAGGAAAAGTAAATTTTAACACCAAGACATTATTTGTATATATCTACCGGTAGTTAGTGATATACATGTATTCTTAAAAATAACTTTTCCAAATGTGGTTAATGATTCTATAAACAAATAATACTGTTTTTTATATTTGTTACCATTTTAAATGATGGTGGCCATTTTGAATTTTGGAAAATAGTCATTGGCTATATAAATATTATAAGTTTAGAAAAAGAATCAGGAAAGACAATATCAGTCTTTACAGAATTGTAAATTATAAACGACATTTTCGAGGTATAGGGTGACTGTCACTGACAAATTAATAACCATTTATTTATACATTTATATTTTTCATTAAGAAATTTAAAAAAATGGGGATGACTGTATCAAATGTTGAGAGAACTTGCGGCTAGACCCTTTTGTCTAAAATAATATTTGATTTATATGCATAATATATAATGTAATATGACAATAAAATATGTTTAATCTAAAAAAAAAAGATAATGACTTTCCTACCAGTCTTTACTGCATTGTACATACCGTATACCAGGTAAATATAAAACTGTTGCTTCTTTCCCAGTATCATTCATTATGCATCAGGCTTTAAACAAAATCAAATTAGACAACATAATTTGCGAACACTACTTTTTAAATATGCCGGAAGACTATTAATTATTTCGTTTCATTTGATTGTGTTTTTTTTTTCTCTAGAATGAAAAATCGCTGTTGGACAATGACAATCAGAAGTGGGTAGGATATGGCACACTTTCTCGTTGATTGCAAGTCTCTTCAGGTGGGGCTATGTGTCACCTCTCATGTCATTTAACAACTCCGTTGAGATCTTTGGAGAGAATTTCAAGGTAGGTAACTTGCACTGGCTTGTAAGATAGAAGATCTTTGGCTTCCATAATATTAAACCATTTCCGTTGTCTTCCTGCAAATAAAAAAATGCTTTTTTGATGAATCAGAAAATTCTCAGTGTCTTTTATGTGATAATGTCACTGTTAAAAATAGTGGACTTATAATTGGTAATTCCACTGTTTTCAGACATGGAATAAATATAAAAATTATTAATTTTAGTGAAATAAAATGTTTGTTTATTATTGTGACACCCCTAATGAAAGAGCCAGCCACAATGGACTTATTAGGCACCTTTATGTTGTACACATTAACTTGATAAAAGCTATTCTTGCCAGGTGTCAGGTTGTTAAACATTCGATACCCATCAATTTAACTAGTTGCTGGGGGAGCAACTGACCATATCAGAAAAAAACAATTGCTTCCACCAGGATTCGAACCTTAACTTCCTGCTTTTGAGATGGACACCTTAACCACTAGGCCACGGAAGACAGAGAAATATCAATTAAATTTCATTCTTGTGTACACTAAAACTTGCATGCTCTAACTTGACCATACCACTTCTGTGCTCACTCTTGACCATACCACTTCTGTGCTCACTCTTGACCATACCATTTCTGTGCTCACTCTTGATAATACCACTTCTGTGCTCACTCTTGACCATACAACTTCTGTGCTCATTCTTGACCATACCACTTCTGTGCTCACTCTTGACCATACCACTTCTGTGCTAATTCTTGGCCATACCACTTATGTGCTCACTCTTGACCATACCACTTCTGTGTTCACACATGACCATACCACTTATGTGCTCACTCTTGACCATACCACTTCTGTGTTCACACATGACCATACCACTTATGTGCTCACTCTTGACCATACCACTTCTATGCTCACTCTTGGCCATACCACTTCTGTGTTCACACATGACCATACCACTTATGTGCTCACTCTTGGCCATACCACTTCTGTGTTCACACATGACCATACCACTTATGTGCTCACTCTTGACCATACCACTTCTATGCTCAGTCTTGGCCATACCATTTCTGTGCTCACTCTTGACCATACTGCTTATGTGCTCACTCTTGACCATACCACTTATGTGCTCCCACTTGACCATACCACTTCTGTGCTGACTCTTGACCATACCACTTCTGTGCTCTCTGTTGACCATAACAATTCTGTGCTCACTTTTGGCCATACCACTTCTATGCTTACTCTTGACCATACCACTTCTGTACAAACTCTTGACAATACCAATTCTGTGCTCACTCTTGACCATACCACTTATGTGCTCCCACTTGACCATACCACTTCTGTACAAACTCTTGTCCATACTTCTTTTGTGCTCCCACTTGACCATACCACTTCTGTGCTGACTCTTGACCATACCACTTCTGTGCTCTCTGTTGACCATAACAATTCTGTGCTCACTTTTGGCCATACCACTTCTATGCTTACTCTTGACCATACCACTTCTGTACAAACTCTTGACAATACCAATTCTGTGCTCACTCTTGACCATACCACTTATGTGCTCCCACTTGACCATACCACTTCTGTACAAACTCTTGTCCATACTTCTTTTGTGCTCCCACTTGACCATACCACTTCTGTGCTTCCACTTGACCATACCACTTCTGTGCTCCCACTTCACTATACTACTTCTGTGCTCACTCTTGACAATACCACTTCTGTGCTCACTCTTGACCATACCTCTTCTGTGCTCATTCTTGACCAAACCACTTCTGTGCTCCCAGTTGACCATACCACTTCTGTGCTCCCACTTGACCATACCACATCTGTGTTCACTCTTGACCATACCACTTCTGTGCACACTCTTGACCATACCAATTCTGTGCTCACTCTTAACCATACCACTTCTATGCTCACTCTTGACCATATCACTTCTTTGCTCACTCTTGGCTATACCACTTCTGTGCTCACTCTTGGCCATACCACTTCTGTGCTCACTCTTATCCATACCACTTCTGTGCTCCCAGTTGACCATACCACTTCTGTGCTCCCACTTGACCATACCACATCTGTGTTCACTCTTGACCATACCACTTCTGTGCTCACTCTTGACCATACCAATTCTGTGCTCACTCTTGACCATACCACTTCTATGCTCACTCTTGACCATACCACTTCTTTGCTCACTCTTGACCATACCACTTCTGTGCACACTCTTGACCATACCCTTTCTGTGCTCACTCTTGACCATACCACTTCTATGCTCACTCTTGACCATACCACTTCTGTGCTCACTCTTGGCCATACCACTTCTGTGCTCACTCTTGACCATACCACTTCTGTGCTCACTCTTCGCCATACCACTTCTGTGCTCACTCTTGACCATACCACTTATGTGCTCCCACTTGACCATACCACTTCTGTGCTCACTCTTGACCATACCACATCTGTGCTCACTCTTGACCGTACCACTTCTGTGCTCACTCTTGACCATACCACTTCTGTGCTAATTCTTGACCAAACCACATCTGTGCTCCCACTTGACCATGCCACTTCTGTGCTCACTCTTGACCATACCACTTCTATGCTCCTACTTGACCATGCCACTTCTGTGCTCATTCTTGGCCATACCACTTCTGTGTTCACTGTTGGCCTTACCACTTCTGTGCTCACTCTTGGTCATACCACTTCTGTGCTCACTCTTGGCCATACCACTTCTGTGCTCACTCTTGGCCATACCATTTCTGTGCTCACTCTTGACCATACCACTTCTGTACTCACTCTTGGCCATACCACTTCTGTGTTCACACATGACCATACCACTTATGTGCTCACTCTTGACCATACCACTTATGTGCTCACTCTTGGCCATACCACTTCTGTGTTCACTCATGACCATACCACTTATGTGCTCACTCTTGACCATACCACTTATGTGCTCCCACTTGACCATACCACTTCTGTGCTGACTCTTGACCATACTACTTCTGTACTCTCTGTTGACCATACCACTTCTTTGCTCACTCTTGACCATACCACTTATGTGCTCACTCTTGACCATACCACTTCTGTGCTTACTCTTGACCATACCACTTCTGTGCTCCCACTTGACCATACCACTTCTGTGCTCCCACTTGACCATACCACTTCTGTGCTCACTCTTGACCATACCACTTCTGTGCAGACTCTTGACAATACCAATTCTGTGCTCACTCTTGACCATACCACTTCTGTGCTCCCACTTAACTATACCACTTCAGTGTTCACGCGATGAATTAACGACAGCAACGCAAGCATGTGCAGATGCTCGCCTTCAAAGTTAGAGATGTAATCTTATTAAACATGATGGTGATTAATTTACAAAATCAATACTATTACTGAATAAGTAAAATATGATTTAAAAAAAAAGAAAAGAAAAGCTAACAGACAATCAGTTAACCTAGTGACTGTTTCCTGGGATCCTGGAAGGTAAACCAGTACTAGAGCACATCCATTCTCCCCAAGTAACTAATTACTTTACCACTTTAATCAGTGTTGAGAATAGAATGGTAATGAGACACAATTGTCATGGAGACTGGCCAGGCAGGGATTCAAACTCATGACTGCTGGATTGATAGTCAGACGCACTACCAACTGAGCTTATCAGGGCCTGGCTTTATTTATCTGAAACCAACTACTATTATCTAAATGTATTTATTCCAGTAAGGCCGTCCTTAAACATTTTTTGCTGTGCTCCTACCTACTCACTAAATTTGCAGCTACCCAAACTTTTTTATTGTCCTTCAAAGCTTTTGATTTTTTTTCATGATTTTTGTCCGTTTTTGTTTGAAATATGCAAAATCAAAATCTGGCAAGAATGTTTTTAGCTACCGGTAGCCAACTAACTACCCACATGAAAAATACTGGGTGAAGCACAGCAAACACACAGTTTTTAAGGATGGCCTTATATCAAGTATTATTACATCCAGAATGATCTCCACAAAAATATCACCATTCACCAACACTGTAGAATCAGGGTTTGATCAGTTAGTCTAGTAAGGTCTACACCATTTGGCTCTAGGTATTTAAATTCTTACTTACATCCCTTCCAAATGATAATGGAATGGTCCAAAAACTAAAGATGAAAGAGTCAACTTTAGTAGAATAAATTTTTTACCCCAAAAGTCTTGAAACTTAATTATTCATTTTTGTGTGCAGAATATCAGACAGACTAGCAGAACATACAAACCTGCAGAACAGACAGACCAGCAGAACAGACAGGTCAGCATAACAGACAAGCCAGGGGAACAAACAGATCAGTAGAACATACAGGCCAGCAGAACAGACAGATCAGCAGAACATACACGTCTCACACCACTATTACATTTCCCATAGGGCTCCATTGTAACATTTATGTCCAAAACAGAGTGAAAAATTAAATTCAGCAGCATGTGTCTGGGCTCAAATTCTTCACTGGTTCAAGATATGCAATTATAAAGAAAAAAAAGTATACCTCGACCAGGTTGTTTTTTTTTTAAATTCAATGCTTTTGTGAGACCTATCAATTTCCAGAGTAATAATATGTCAACTATTCACCCTAGATGCGGTTCGAACCAACAATTCTGAAATGACACAGAATTGTCCAGAAAGCTGGTATCAGCATCAGATTTTCAGTGGTGATTTCTAAAATACTGACCATTTAACTTATGCTAGCAGAAAACAAAACATTGCAGTACAAAGCCCTGAAAAAAAGAAGAAAAAGAGAACTAAAGTTTTATTTTTACCTCCTTCATCTGTAGGTCCGGAGTACTCAAGGGAGATAATAGTGGTGTGAGTCCTGAAGAGAACTTTTTTTTAAATTTAAGATTCTAAATTTACATATTATGTAACAATACTCAATACAAGTTCAATAAAGCTAAATGCATCCCCATATCTAACTAGTTCTGAAATAAAATAAGTTTTAGTGACACATGGTTTCAGTCAAAATGCTGCTTTTTCTTGTAAAAAAGCAAGAATTCACAACCCTACAGTCTAAATTTCATGATAACTTGACCAATTGTGTCTAAAAAGGTCTGAAACTTTCACAACTACATGGTAAAAGGAAAAGGTGTCTGAAAATGGGAAGAAAAACAGACATTTTGATGACTAAAAAATGATATTGTGGAACAAAACTTATTAAACATAACATATTTTAGATAAAATTTCAATATCAGAATGATATGGCGCCAACACAAGCAAACAATTCAAGCTATTTTCATGCTAAAGTACTCCATTACCCTGTCTACACATCAATTCCAATACAAGAAGGGCAACACAGGCCCAATAGATAAAGCATACATGACATTCAATGTAAAATTCTGCATATCTATAGCATTTTCAATAAAAATGGATTACAAGCAAAAACTTCGCCAAATTCAATGATTCGACGCAGAATTTAATGCAACGACAACCAAAAACAACCAAAGTTAACTGTAAACTGGCCTCATGGCAAGATTGCAACTACTTCCTTTTCATAATTAAACAATAAAAATTAGTACAAACTCCCAGTCCACTGCAAATTTGCAATTTATTTCATTTTGCAAACAATTCTATTTTTGTATGCAGAAATAAGTGGGTGGGGTAATAAATCAATGTAAAAATCAGCTTAAAATTCACAATCTGAGCAATAAGCAAGCCCATTGGAATTCAGGGTGATCTTGCAGATACTTCAACCTGAATTAAGGGTAGGTAGCTCTACAGAAATATGGCAAAACCACACATGATGGAGAGAGTGTCACAAATGGGATCTGTCTATGAGGACAGGTGTCATGAAATATGATACTGGACACTGCTCTTAAACCTAAACTTAGGGCAAGGAAACACCAAAATGACCATCTACAAAGTAAACCAGCATTCTGCCATGCATAAGACATGATGTATCTCTCTTTTTGTTTCCACATTTAACAGAATACTAAATCATACATGGATAATATGAATATCAAGAAATTGACATATACAAAGTTTGGTCAATGTGTGTAATCTCTATCATAAATGCACGAAAAAAAAGTTCAAATCTGCACCATAAGTTATACAGAAATGTTTAAAAACTCAGATTGTGTTCATCTATTCATAACATGTCCAAATTATAGTTTAATACCTTCTATTTAAAGAAATCAGCATCCCTCAACACTGCAACATGCAGATCTGTCAGTTTCTGTTAACGTCTCACACCACTATTACATTTCCCATAGGGATCCATTGTAACATTTGTGTCCAAAGCATAGTGAAAAATTAAATTCAGCAGCATGTGTCTGGGCTCAAATTCTTCACTGGTTCAAAATATGCAATTATAAAAAAAAAAAGTATACCTCGACCAGGTTGTTTTTTTTTAAATTCAATGCTTTTGAGAGACCTATCAATTTCCAGAGTAATAATATGTCAACTATTCACCCTAGATGCGGTTCGAACCAGCAATTCTGAAATGACACAGAATTGTCCAGAAAGCATCAGATTTTCAGTGGTGATTTTTAAAATACTGACCATTTAACTCATGCTAGCAAAAAACAAAACAATGCAGTACAAAGCCCTGAAAAAAGGAGAAAAAGAGAACTAAAGTTTTATTTTTACCTCCTTCATCTGTAGGTCCGGAGTACTCAAGGGAGATAATAGTGGTGTGAGTCCTACAGGTCAGCTGAACATACAGGCCAGCAGAACAGACAGGCCAGCTGAACTGACAAGTCAGCAGAACAGACAGAGCAGCAGAACAGACAAACGAGCAAAATAGATGGATCAGCAGAACAGATAGGCCAACATAACAGAAAGATCAGCAGAACAGACAGGCCAGCAGAACAGACAGACCAGCAGAACATACAGATCAGCAGAACAGACAGATCAGAAGAATAGACAGGCCAGCAAAACAGACAGATCAGCAGAGGAGACAGATCAGACAGGCCAGCAGAATAGACAGGCCAGCAGAGCAGACAGATCAGCAGAGCAGACAGATCAGCAGAACAGACAGGCCAGCAGAACAGACAGGTCAGCACAGAACAGACAGGCCAATACAGAACAGACAGGCCAGCATAACAGACATATCAGCAGAACAGACAGGCTAGCAGAACAGACAGATCAGCAGAACATACAGATCAGCAGAACAGACAGGCCAGCACAGAACAGACAGGCCACCGTAACATACAGGCCAGCAAAACATACTAGCAGAATAGACAGGCCAACATAACAGACATATCAGCAGAACAGACAGGCCAACATAACAGACAGATCAGCAGAACAGACAGGCCATCAAAACAGACAGATCAGCAGAACAGACAGGCCAACATAACAGACAGATCAGCAGAACAGACAGGCCAACATAACAGACAGATCAGCAGAACAGACAGGCCAACAAAACAGACAGATCAGCAGAACAGACAGGCCAACATAACAGACATATCAGCAGAACAGACAAGCCAACATAACAGACATATCAGCAGAACAGACAGGCCAGCAGAACAGACAGATCAGCAGAACAGACAGGCCAACATAACAGACACATCAGCATAACAGACAGATCAGCAGAACATACAGACCAGCAAAACAGACAGGCCAGCAGAACAGACAGTGCAGCATAACAGACAGATCAGCAGAACAGACAGTCCAGCAGAACAGACAGATCAGCAGAACAGACAGACAAGCAGAATGGACAGATCAGCAGAACAGACAGGCCAGCACAGAACAGACAGAACAGCAGGACATACAGATCAGCAGAACAGATAGGCCAGCACAGAACAGACAGATCAACAGAACAGACAGGCTAGCAGAGCAGACAGGCTAGCAGAACAGACAGGCCAGCAGAACAGACAGATCTGCAGAAACTGGCCAGCAGAACATACATGCCAGCAGAACAGACAGGCCAGCAGAACAGACAGGCCTGCAGAACATACAGATCAGCAGAACAGACATATCAGCAGAATATATAGATCAGCAAAACAGACAAGCCAGCAGAACAGATAGGACAGCAGAATAGACAGATCAGCAGAACAGACAGATCAGCAGAATAGACAGGCCAGCAGAACATACAGATCAGCAGAACAGACATATCAGCAGACCATAAAGATCAGCAGAACAGACAGTCCAGCAGAACATAAAGATCAGCAGAACAGACAGGCCAGCAGAACAAACAGATTAGCAGAACAGGCAGGCCAGAAGAACAGACAGATAAGCAGAACAGATAGATCAGCAGAACATACAGATCAGCAAAACAGATGGATCAGCAGATCAGCAGAACATACAGGCCAGTAGAACAGACAGATTAACAGAACAGACAGATCAGCAAAACAGACAGATCAACAGAACTGATAGATCAGCAGAACAGACAGGCCAGCAGAACAAACAAATCAGCAGAACATACAAACCAGCAGAAATGAAGGTGATGAATACCCCCGAACGCCACCATGACAGAAAATGGTTAACCATTGTATGAAGTTTTATTAAATTATATCCAATAGTTTTAAAGTTAAGCTCCAGACAAAACAAATTTTTAATAAAAGAGAATGTTATGGATTGAGTTTTTTGTATTGTTAATTTTTTTATGGTTTTGTTAAAATTAAAAACGGTTTTTTTAATTATTGTGCAGTGTACAAGCTTTCATGGCAATCAATAAATGTTATACTTTTTCGAGTTATGTAGAGGGACAACAATTTTATGGATAAGAAACAAACAAGAACACTAGGAATACAATATCGAACCTGCTTTGCTCGAACTCCATGTATTCATCAACTTGGTTCTTTCATGAACTTTATTAAACTGTTATCACTGATGGCTTTAAAAGTACTTTAAAAGTACTGCACCAGACAAGGGAAATATATCAAAGGGCAATAACTCTGTAATTAGCAAGAATAGAGTTATGTTTCTTGTACACTGCACTTCCTCTCATTATATTCTACCATTGTATGAAGTTTGATGAAATTCCATCCGGTACTTTAAAAGTAATGCTCCGGACAAGGGAAATATAGCAAAGGGCAATTACTCTGTAATTAGCAAGAATAGAGTTATGTTTCCTGTACACTGCACTTCCTGTCATTATATTCTACCATTGTATGAAGTTTGATGAAATTCCATCCAGTACTTTAAAAGTAATGCTCCGGACAAGGGAAATATATCAAAGGGCAATAACTCTGTAATTAGCAAGAATAGAGTTATGTTTCTTGTACACTGCACTTCCTCTCATTATATTCTACCATTGTATGAAGCTTGATGAAATTCCATCAGGTACTTTTCAAGTTATGCTCCGGACACGAAAAAATATCAAAGGGCAATAACTCTGTAATTAGCAAGAATAGAGTTATGTTTCTTGTACACTGCACTTCCTGTCATTATATTCTACCATTGTATGAAGCTTGATGAAATTCCATCCAGTACTTTAAAAGTAATGCTCCGGACAAGGGAAATATATCAAAGGGCAATAACTCTGTTATTAGCAAGAATAGAGTTATGTTTCTTGTACACTGCACTTCCTGTCATTATATTCTACCATTGTATGAAGTTTGATGAAATTCCATCCAGTACTTTAAAAGTAATGCTCTGGACAAGGGAAATATATCAAAGGGCAATAACTCTGTAATTAGCAAGAATAGAGTTATGTTTCCTGTACACTGCACTTCCTCTTATTATATTCTACCATTGTATGAAGCTTGATGAAATTCCATCTGGTACTTTTCAAGTTATGCTCCGGACAAGAAAAAATATCAAAGGGAAATATATCAAAGGGCAATAACTCTGTAATCAGCAAGAATAGAGTTATGTTTCCTGTACACTGCACTTCCTCTCATTATATTCTACCATTGTATGAAGCTTGATGAAATTCCATCCAGTACTTTTCAAGTTATGCTCCAGACAAGAAAAAATATCAAAGGGCAATAACTCTGTAATCAGCAAGAATAGAGTTATGTTTCTTGTACACTGCACTTCCTCTCATTATATTCTACCATTGTATGACGTTTGATGAAATTCCATCCAGTACTTTTCAAGTGATGCTCAGGACAAGGAAAATTGCAACGGACAGACCGACCGACAGACCGACAGACCGACCTCAGGGTGACTCCAATATACCCCCTCAAAACTTCGTTTGTCGGGGGTATAAAAACAGACCAACAGAACAGACAAATCAGCAGAACAGACAGACCAACAGAACAGACATGCCAGCAGAAAAGACAGATCAACAGAACAGACAAACCAGCAGAAAAGACAGACCAACAGAACAGACAAACCAGCAGAAAAGACAGACCAACAGAACAGACAAATCAGCAGAACAGACAGGCCAGCAGAACAGACAAATCAGCAGAACAGACAGACCAGCAAAACAGACAAATCAGCAGAACAGACAGGCCAGCAAAACAGACAAATCAGCAGAACAGACAGACCAGCAAAACAGACAAATCTGCAGAACAGACAGGCCAGCAGAACAGACAGGCCAGCAAAACAGACAGACCAGCAAAACAGACAAATCAGCAGAACAGACAGGCCAGCAAAACAGACAAATCTGCAGAACAGACAAGCCAACAGAACAGACAGGCCAGCAGAACAGTCAGACCAGCAGAACAGACAGACCAACAACAGAAAAGGCAGACCAACAGAACAGACAAATAAGCAGAACAGACATATCAGCAGAACAGACAAATCAGCAGAAAAGACAGACCAACAGAACAGACAAACCAGCAGAACAGACAGACCAGCAAAACAGACAAATCAGCAGAACAGACAGGCCAGCAGAACAGACAAATCAGCAGAACAGACAGACCAGCAAAACAGACAAATCAGCAGAACAGACAGGCCAGCAGAACAGACAGGCCACATAAACAGACAAATAAGCAGAACAGATAGGCCAGCAGAACAGACAAATCAGCAGAACAGACAGGCCAGCAAAACAGACAAATCAGCAGAACAGACAGACCAGCAAAACAGACAAATCTGCAGAACAGACAAATCAGCAGAACAGACAAATCAGCAGAACAGACAGGCCAGCAGAACAGACAGACCAACAGAACAGACAAATCAGCAGAACAGACAGACCAACAGAACAGACAAATCAGCAGAACAGACAAATCAGCAGAACAGACAAATCAGCAGAACAGACAGGTCACCTGAACAGACAAATCAGCAGAACAGACTGGCCAGCAGAACAGACAAATCAGCAGAACAGACAGGCCATCAGAACAGACAAATCAGCAGAACAGACAGACCAGCAAAACAGACAAATCAGTAGAACAGACATGCCAGCAGAACAGACAGGCCAGTAGAACAGACAAATCAGCAGAACAGACAGACCAGCAAAACAGACAAATCAATAGAACAGACAGGCCAGCAGAACAGACAAATCAGCAGAACAGACAGGCCAGCAAAACAGACAAATCAGCAGAACAGACAGACCGGCAAAACAGACAAATCTGCAGAACAGACATGCCAGCAGAACAGACAAATCAGCAGAACAGACAAATCAGCAGAACAGACAGGCCAGCAGAACAGACAGACCAGCAGAACAGACAAATCAGCAGAACAGACAGACCAACAGAACAGACAAATCAGCAGAACAGACAAATCAGCAGAACAGACAGGCCACCTGAACAGACAAATCAGCAGAACAGACAGGCCAGCAGAACAGACAAATCAGCAGAACAGACAGGCCAGCAGAACAGACAAATCAGCAGAACAGACAGGCCAGCAGAACAGACAAATCAGCAGAACAGACAGGCCACCTGAACAGACAAATCAGCAGAACAGACAGGCCAGCAGAACAGACAAATCAGCAAAACAGACAGATCAGCAGAACATACAGGCCAGCAGAACAGACAGGCCAGCAGAACAAACACAGATCCAACAGAAGTGGCAGCAGCCAGCTTTGTCTGTTTGTGTACAAGCTAGGTATAACTATTAAATATTTATGCCAGCTTGCCATCAGTCCTTAATTGGCAAACTACATTAATTGCTGAAAGCTTATTAATTAAAAAAATGAGAAAATCACAGACTATATCAGCATTATAAAGCAATGAAACATCTCACTGATGCTCTGGCATAGAGTCCCAGTTGCATTATTAATCACAAATGGCAACATGGCTATTTATGGCGGTAAACCAGTAGTACATTAAATATTGTATTACTCTGAGAATGATGATGATGATGTTGTTGTTGTTGTTGTTGTTGTATGGTGTTTATCCTCACTTTCAATAATATTTCAGTCATATCGCGACAGTGTCTACTTGAGACAGTATTCTGAGTGCTGCCACACTGGAGTATCATGCTGCAGACACATGGTATAATACTCCCACCCAGTCACATCATAAAGACAATGGGCCGACCAGATCTAGAACTACCCTCTAAATACTAAGCGCCTAGTGAGGAAACTTTTAGTACCATTTTTCAAGTCTTTGGTATCACCCGACCTTTTTAGGAGTTATTGATTAGAAACCAATTTGATGAACAGATGGACACACAAAACAGACAGAGGGTAACACCTAATATCCTATCACCATTTATTAAATGGAGGGAGCATAAAAAGTACATCACATCTTTACCAATACACTTCTAGATTATACATGATTAAAGGGAATGTATCAGGAGAAAACGCTATAAATGTAAAAATATTTTTTTGTCAAAATGAATAAATTGGAGTGGAGTTGTAAACTTGAAACTAAATCCCCATTCTAAAAATAGACACCACTTAAATGCTGATTCTACCTAAGATGACACAATTTTTACTATGACATTGTGTAAGCCTGTATGAAATAAAATTAAAATCAAAATGAAATCATGCGACTCATTTAATGCGTCATAAAATCTATTTTAGCCTAATCTTGGTGCATCTCTGCAAGTAACTGATAACTTTCCCACTTGAATCAGTAGTGAGATACGAATGATAATGAGACACAATGTTGTATACTTATCATCACGGAGACGGTTGTCGGGCGGAGATTCGAACTCACGACCCCTGGATTATCTAGCTGTTGTTATAAAATCATCAAGAATTACACCAGTGTAAAGTAATTTTTATCTGTAGTTATTTTTAAACATGTATGTATGAAATGATATCACTGACAACACAATCTCAATTATAACACAGTGTTGTCTGCATAGCCAACATATTTAAAAAACAATCTAAATTCATTTGAACAGATGATTATACACATAAAATGGCGACAAACTCAAGTTTTATGCACTCTGCAGATAAGGGTTCTGAGGTCTATTATGACTTTTCCTGTTCTTCGTGTGCAAAACATAGCAAACAACAGGAGGCAGTGAAGAGCTGTCTGGACTGTGCCCAGGACTTCTGTGATGTTTGTCTACAATATCACAACAAGTTTGAAGGAATGAGGAAACACAGGATTGTGAACAAAGCTGGGATGCAGTCCGATGTTCTACAAGGTGCTGGTTTTCCTGCCAGTAGGGAGATGTTCTATACACCCTGAGAAGGAAATCGAGCTATTTTGCTGTGCTCATAATACCATCTGCTGTGCTGTATGTATCACCATATATCACAGGTAAGAACGACCATCTTGTTCATCTTAAAGGCACAGGGTGGCTACAGCTCCCATAACAATTTTTCAAGGCCTTTTTCATGATTTTTCAAAGACATTCCATTAAAATCCAATATCATATTAAAGTATAGAAACCACTTAAAAATCATGGTACATTGTACATTAAATTTTGTTGCTTTGAGATAACAAATATGATCTATTTTTTAAATAGATAAAACAAAAAATGTCACTGGTAAGTGTCGCATGCCCCCCAAATGGTCTGTGAAAATAACAATATATGTTATAATAAGTAGCAATGTATCCATAAATATCAAGAGTAAGTGAATAACATTTCAGACATGAATTTCACATTTTTTTTACATTAAAGCGTGACCTTGACCTTTGTGTAACCTTAACCTTGACATCTGATGTAACAGTCTGGATATTTCTACAGGTAAATGCAGGTGACACATCATCATGACATGCTGATCACTTGTGCAGGGCTTTACATTTACACTTACATTAACGCTCATCTGACTGTCCAAGACAACTGAACCCTGGGTACGGACAAGTTAAATATAAGGCTGCTAGCCAGACTGGACAAGTGAAAATTCAGAAATTAAACACGGCATCTCTTTTTCACAAATCCCCTGTTTTATTACCTTGATAAAACAGTTTATTTAGTTAATTTATATCCATAAGACTAGTACCATAATTCTAGAATAAAGTAGGACAAGTTGTTTTTGTCAGGACAAGCAGGTTTTAGAAATACTTGTCCGACTGGACAAGTGATATAAAAAATTGATGTAATTGCCTGACTTGTGTCAAGCTATTTCAAAATCCCTCCATGTTAGACAAAGTTATAGGCCAGTTAAGAAATATCAAACGAACTAAAATAGTGACTGAGGAAAGGTTCTGGGTCTTAATGTGACACGTCGTTATGTCATGTTGATCAATTGATAAATTGAGCCAAGTGTTTTTGAAATCCATCCATGTATGGTAAAGTTACAGGACAGACTTAATATGTTCTCAAACAGACTCAAAGTGTTGTCATACAAACTCAAAGTGTGACCTTGACCTTTGAGGAACTGGTCTAGGTCTTACATGTGACACGCCATCATATCATCTTGATCAATTGAGCCAAGTTAAAAACAAAGTTACAGACCAGATACACAATATCAAACAAATTAACAGTGCGACCTTGACCTTTGAGAAAAGGTTCTGGGTCTTACATGCGACACTTAATTATGTCATGTTGATCAACTGAGCCAAGTGTTTTTGAAATTTATCCATAGGTGACAGTAACAGACAAGACAAGAAATCTCAAACAGACTGAAAGTGTTGTCAACCAAAGTTAAATTTTGACCTTGACCTTTGAAGTGGGAGTCTTGGTGTGAAGTGCGACAAGTCGTCATGTTATGTTGATCATTAGTAGCATGTGTTTATAAAATCGATCTATGCATCACAAAGTTACAAGCTGGACATGAAATCTCAATCAGACTATAATCTCATCAAACGAAGTTAAATTGTGACCATAACCTTTGAAGTGGGAGTCTGGGTGTAATGCGTGACATATCATCATGTTATGTTGATCATTTGTAGCAAGTATTAACAAAATCCATCTATGCATGACAATGTTACAGGCCAGAGGGGGTGGAGGTGGCATAAAAATAAAACAATAAATACTTTTGTTTTTTACATTTTACTTTTATTCTTAAATTTAAGCAATATTTTAATAATAATTCTCCTTTGGAAAATTCAAGCACAATTCCAGGACAAAACTCACTTTTTAAGATTTCTAGTCATCCTCAGGCAGTATGTCAGGAAAAATCTCTTTATATGTCTAAAATGTATTTTATTATTTTAAAATACATTTTTTAAAAACCTTGTTTATTATCATACAGGTCATGCCGAGGGCTTGAAAATCTACAAAAAGTTGCTGTTGGTATAAAAAAGGGCACAGAAATCAAAGAAGTCAAAGGTGGCATCAAACAGGTTAAACTAGAACTTAACAAGCTGAAAAATGCAAGGCAAGTAGATTTAAAAAGAATAAATCAAGAAAAACAGGAAAGTCTTGTTGCTATTGACACTTTAAGGGATGAACTAGCAAGCCATTTAGATTTAATGGTAAGGAAAGCTAAAGATGAGGTAAACACAAAGCATGCTACACTAGAAAGTAAGATACAGGCAGACATCTACACTCTACAAGATATGGCTACAATCTTGGAAACCAATTATCAACAACTGGCAGCCTGCAATACAGAAAGTGAGACACATGTCACAGAAGGGAAGAACAACACAAGTGAAGGTAAAAAGTTGCAGAATATGATGAAAACATCTGTAGAGAATGGAACTGTCTGGTTCACAATCAACAACACCATTCCTGAATATCTGATGAAGCGGAAATCACCAGGAGAAATTAGTAATGATGAAAGTAGACGCAGTAAATCAGTAAGTTCTGCGGTCCTCCATGGTGACTTCAATGTGAAGGTCAGAGGGGATTCTGATACATGTAATATAACAGGGGCCTGTCTACTAGCCACGGAAGGTCGGTGGTTCTACATAGATTCATTCTGAGGTCCTCCTCCACTAATAGAACTGGAAAAGCCATATATAATATGAAAAGCATTTAAGATGGCTTTAGACCCATTAAACAAAATAAATACTCCAGTGTGGCAGTGCTTAGAATACTGTCTCGATTTGACGGAACAAATGTTGAAAGCAACCCTAAACACCATACAACAACAACATTTTCCTGTTAGAAACCAATACAGAAATTTCATCAAAATATCTTACCTAAATGAACTTATTAATGTAGATATGCACTATGCAATGCACACTCCCTCATTGTGCTTTACAGATGGTTTCTACTTCCTGGCTTTACATTTGCACAAGTATCCTATGTTTTGACTATGAAATTGTTTAGGCAATTATAAATTAACTGCTAGAGTCTCATCCAAATTTTTCTTAAAAAGGGGATGGGGAGAAAAAAAGTTTTGAATTTTTTCTTTTAAATGTTTGATATGATAACAAGAGGGCCAAGATGGCCCTATATCGCTCACCTTACTGACCTTGAGTCACCCAACTTAAATAGATTAAAATATTATAATACAGTCATGTACACTAAAAATTCCAGAAAAAAACGAGATGGCCAGTAGTTAGAATTTTGATTTGTTTTGAAGATGTAACAGATGCGTAGAAGCAAACTTGGTAGAGGTTCACCCATGGTAAATGTCAGTGATTAAAGTACATCGAAATCAGGTCAGTAAATTTTGACAAGAAGGCATTTGAAGTTTTTACTATAGCTGCCTATATAGTAAACTAGCACCTCACTGTGGCAGTTATGTTTTTTAACAAATCACAATGGCTTGAACAAACTTGGTAAAGGTTCACGAAAGGAACATTTCTGCAAAAAAAATTTTAAAATCGATTCAGTGGTTTCTGACAAGAAGATTTTTTAAGTTTTTAATATAGCTTATATAGTAAACTAACCACACTCCCTGGCCGCCATGTTTTTAGACGAATCACTACAATTTGAACAAACTTGGTGAAGGGTCCTCCAAGGAACATTTCTGTGAAATTATTTTAAAATCGAGCCAGTAGTTTCTGACAAGAAGATTTTTTAAGTTTTTACTAATTAAACTTGCCCTGCCCCCTGGCTGCCATCTTTTTTGACGAATCAAGATGGCTTGAACAAACTTGGTAAAGGGTCACCCAAGGAACATATCTGTGAAGTTATATCAATATTGGCCTATTGGTTTCTGACAAGAAGATTTTTTAAGTTTTTACTATAGCTTATATAGTAAACTAACCCCACCCCCTGGCCGCAATGTTTTTTGACGAATCACTACAGTTTGAACAAACTTGGTGAAGGGTCCTCCAAGGAACATTTCTGTGAAATTATTTTAAAATCGAGCCAGTAGTTTCTGACAAGAAGATTTTTTAAGTTTTTACTAATTAAACTTGCCCTGCCCCCTGGCTGCCATCTTTTTTGACGAATCAAGATGGCTTGAACAAACTTGGTAAAGGGTCACCCAAGGAACATATCTGTGAAGTTATATCAATATTGGCCCAGTGGTTTCTGACAAGAAGATTTTTTAAGTTTTTACTATAGCTTATATAGTAAACTAACCCCACCCCCTGGACGCAATGTTTTTTGACGAATCACTACAGTTTAAACAAACTTGGTGAAGGGTCCTCCAAGGAATATTTCTGTGAAATTATTTTAAAATAGAGCCAGTAGTTTCTGACAAGAAGATTTTTTAAGTTTTTACTAATTAAACTTGCCCTGCCCCCTGGCTGCCATCTTTTTTGACGAATCAAGATGGCTTGAACAAACTTGGTAAAGGGTCACCCAAGGAACATATCTGTGAAGTTATATCAATATTGGCCTAGCGGTTTCTGACAAGAAGATTTTTTAAGTTTTTACTATAGCTTATATAGTAAACTAACCCCACCCCCTGGCCGCAATGTTTTTTGACGAATCACTACAGTTTGAACAAACTTGGTGAAGGGTCCTCCAAGGAACATTTCTGTGAAATTATTTTAAAATAGAGCCAGTAGTTTCTGACAAGAAGATTTTTTAAGTTTTTACTAATTAAACTTGCCCTGCCCCCTGGCTGCCATCTTTTTTGACGAATCAAGATGGCTTGAACAAACTTGGTAAAGGGTCACCAAAGGAACATATCTGTGAAGTTATATCAATATTGGCCTAGTGGTTTCTGACAAGAAGATTTTTTAAGTTTTTACTATAGCTTATATAGTAAACTAACCCCACCCCCTGGCTGCAATGTTTTTTGACGAATCACTACAGTTTGAACAAACTTGGTGAAGGGTCCTCCAAGGAACATTTCTGTGAAATTATTTTAAAATCGAGCCAGTAGTTTCTGACAAGAAGATTTTTTAAGTTTTTACTTATTAAACTTGCCCTGCCCCCTGGCTGCCATCTTTTTTGACGAATCAAGATGGCTTGAACAAACTTGGTAAAGGGTCACCCAAGGAACATATCTGTGAAGTTATATCAATATTGGCCCAGTGGTTTCTGACAAGAAGATTTTTTAAGTTTTTACTATAGCTTATATATTAAACTAACCCCACCCCCTGGCCGCAATGTTTTTTGACGAATCACTACAGTTTGAACAAACTTGGTGAAGGGTCCTCCAAGGAACATTTCTGTGAAATTATTTTAAAATCGAGCCAGTAGTTTCTGACAAGAAGATTTTTTAAGTTTTTGCTAATTAAACTTGCCCTGCCCCCTGGCTGCCATCTTTTTTGACGAATCAAGATGGCTTGAACAAACTTGGTAAAGGGTCACCCAAGGAACATATCTGTGAAGTTATATCAAAATTGGCCTAGTGGTTTCTGACAAGAAGATTTTTTAAGTTTTTACTATAGCTTATATAGTAAACTAACCCCACCCCCTGGCCGCAATGTTTTTTGACGAATCACTACAGTTTGAGCCTTCGGCTCAGGTGAGCTAATAAAAAGAGTAGGGCAACATGAAAATGACAATCAAATAATTAATTTATTATGGCCTTATATTCAAACAAGCACTATTTGATGTCGTATTGATAAGACAAACTACAGATTAACAATGAAAATATTAGGAAATGCACTCCTAACATTATGACTGCTTTAGTACTCTGCTTCACTCCGTGGCTAAAAAGTACTAAATATGAATTTAAATGATTAATTAAAAAAACAGATAAAAACGCACAGGTTTTCTCTATGCAGACAAGATACAAACTCAGTTTGAACCTATTTATATGTTAAAAAATAACGTTAATGAGCCGAAACTATTTTGCTATTTTTAGCAACTATTAATCCACTGGGTCAGAATTACATGTGGGATGGAATCACCAGAGCCTTATCCCCACATGCGATTATGACTCTTCTAGTGAGATTTTCTATCCCACATGGATAAACTCATGAATGATGAATTATAATAAACTCAACCCAATACAGGTGTAAACCAATCATTGATTTTCATTCTTTTTTCTATTTTACTCGGGTCTCATTATTAGAGATGGTTGAGATCCAAGGAATGAAACCACAATATATACGTGGCATCAAGTTATAAATATCCAAGGTGCACTGCACTACATTATTTGGAAATACTATACCCGGTCGAAGTACTGAAAACAAACACATGACACTGTATCATAAATATGGCAGACCATTGTTTGTCAGCGTAAATCAACTGAAAATGATATTCTTTATAACATAATGTCAGTCTTAATTATCATGGTGTAATCAATGTCACAGTTTGAAAAAAAGGTAACAAGCTTGTAAACACTTAGCCATTCAGTTGAGATTTTCGACTAATTCATCAATTATTATACTGAAGCTTTTTAATAAATCTGGTTGAAAATATCAATTTCAAATTTGCGAACAATAGAAAAAAAACAACATTATAACAAGTTATGCGCTATATTGTACTGCTTTATAATGGAACCCCAGTGTACTTAGAAAATAGACCGCGGCGTGGTCTAGTGGTAGAGCGTCTGCCTCGCATGTGGAAGGTCGTGGGTTCAATCCCCGGCCGGGTCATACCAAAGACTTTAAAAATGGTACTAGAAGCTTCCTCGCTTGACGCTCAGCATTTAGAGGAGAGTTCTAGGTCTGGTCGGCCCGGTGTCAGTATAATGTGAATGGGTGGGGTATCATACCATGTGTCTGCGGTATGATACTCCAGTGTGACAGCGCTCAGAATACTGTCTCAAGTAGACACCGTCGCGAAATGACTGAAAAATTGTTGAAAGCGACGCTAAACACCATACAACAACAACAATACTTAGATAATAAAAAAGTTTGCATGCTTGCCATTAAGAGAGATACCCAAATGAAAGAAGCGAATCTTACAATTTATTGTTAGTCAACCTCTGCACAACTTTCATTTAAGAGACTTTTTTCTGTGCAGTGTGTACGCTGTTGACAAAGTAAAAATTGGCTTTCGAAATCATGTATTCATACCCCAATTTCCAAGCATCATTTTTTTTTCTAACTGTACAATTCAAAATAACAATGATTTCAAAATGTTCAAAATACATTAATAATGCCTTTTAAATAAAACAAGAGGTCAAAGAGGAACCAAATATGAACAAATTTTACTAACTGGTTGTTGAGAATAAGATTTATGACAATGCTCAATTTAAACCATTTTGTGACCCAACCTGGTCCCTTTTAAAATGACAATCCTTTGTATCAAACAAAATCTTATTTGTTATGACTAGAAGATGCTTCTAAACTCAAACTGAATAAAAAAAGTCATAAATGAATGAAAAAAAAAGAAAATTTTCCATTTTCCAATAGTATATAATATAGTATATAAAACTCAAAACCCCCTTACAGGGCCCCTATAAATACAAGACCCTTGATTTGTACAAACTTTAAACCCATACTCATTTGTTGACCCAACTCTTTTTTTACCCACTCTGGCCCCTTATGGAAAGTCAATTCTCCTAATTGAGCCAAATCTTATTTCCTATGACTAGATGATACTTCAGAACTGAAATTGAATAATAATTTTGCCTAAATAGATGAACAAGAGGCCCAAGAGGGACTGAGGATGCTCTACTGACACATAGTAGCCATAGCACTTTTTGAAATTCCACAATATTTACCCTCCTTGAGGGGTCGTCTTACCAACTTATGGATAAATACCCCCACTGCACCCATACTGAACAAAAACTTAATTGCTATGAAAAGGAAAATACTTTAAATTCCCATAACATTCAAATGTAAAAAATATATAGTCCCCTGTACAGAACCCTCATACAACCAAGCCCCTTAATTTGTCAGAACTTCAATCACCCACTCTTAGCAATTTGTTATGAGCAGAAATGATTCAAATTTTAAAAAGAAGTTTTTTTGTTCACATGGATGCAAAATGAAAAAAATCAGTTTTCCCTATAATATTCCTATGTAAATGTCACATTACAGGGCCCCAAAATATCCCAGCCCCTTGATATGCAGAACCTTCCATCCTTGCTGATGTAAGGATAATTTATATCAAACATGAACTATTTTGAATGAAAGGTTATTGAGAGGGAATTTCTGAAAATTCCCAATTTTAACCTTATTGCCCAATCCACCCTTTGCCCCTTATGGAAATTCAATCCTCTTTATTGAACAAAATCAGATTTATTTTTACTAGAAAATGCTTTAGATCTCAAATTAAACAACAATTTTTATTTACGAAAATGGTAAAAAAAATGAGAATATTCCATTTTTCCCATAGTATTCCTATGTAAAACTCAAAAACCCCTTACAGAGCCTTTATACATCCCAGTGTCCCTTGATTTCTACAAACTAAAATATCTTAATCATAGTTATAATTAATATCAAATATGAACAAATCTGACTGACCGGTAGTTGAAAATAAGATTGATGACAATGTTCAATTTTAACCATTTTGTGACCCAACCTGGCCCCCTTTTAGAAAGTCAATCTTTCGTATCAAACAAAATCATATTTTTATGACTAGAAGATGCTTCTAAACTTAAACTGAAAAAAAAAAGTCACAAATGAATGAAAAAAAAAAAATCTGTTTTCCAATAGTATTTCTATATAAAACTCAAAGTCCCCTTACAGGGCCCTTATAAATACAAGACACTTGATTTGTACAAACTGTAAACCCATACTCACTGGGATAATCGATATCAAATATGAACAAATTTGACTGACCGGTTGTTGAGAAGATTTTTGAAAATTTTCTATTTCAACCCTTTTTTCACCCACCCTAGCCCCTTATGGAAAGTCAATTCTCCTTATTAAGCCAAATCTTATTTCCTATGACTAGATGATACTTCAGAACTCAAATTTAATTATAATTTTGGCTAAAAAGATGAAAAAACAAGGGTTGTCAGAAGACAACAAAGCTCGCCTCTGGGTGTCTAAGTCCAAAAAGGGCCATAACTGTGCCAAAATGCAATCCAGAGTTATGGTTCTTGTCTCTGTGTGTTCCAATGATGATGGTGAACACATATGTGAAGTTTCATTCACATCCAATGAGTGGTTGCATAGATATCTTAAACTTAAACGCAAAAGTTTAACCTGGGTGTCTACAGACGACGCTGATGACGCCGCCGCCGCCGGGGTCATGGCAATAGCTCTCCTTGGACTTCGTCCCGGCAAGCTTAAAAGAGAATTTTCTGTTTTCCCATAGTACTCTTATGTAAAATTATAAGTCCCCTTACTGGGCCCCTATAAATTTAAGCCCCGAAATTCTTATCTGCAATCAAACCCCTACAGTGGAACCCAGTCATTTTTACAAATCTGAACCTCCTTCACCAAGCAATGCCTCTGTGAAGTTATAGGCAAAATCATTTCCATTTTAAAAAAAAATATTATAATGACATGTGTCCCCTAATTGAACACTCAGGGCGTGGTCATTTTTAACCCCAGGGACACCATTTGAACAAATCTAACAGAACTATAGTTGGTTATCATTACTACATAAACATTTTCAAAATCTGTCATGCAGTTCATGAGAAAAGATTTTTTAAGTTTTATACTATTTTAAGTAATAGCGGCCATCTTGAATTTCAAATAAAAAAAAATGTTCTGTATAGTCTCCTATGCAGTAGAAACATCCATGTGAAGTTTGAGTTTAATAGGCCTAGTGGTTTCAGAGAAAGTGCTGCTAACAGACGACAGATGACAAACAACAGATGACAAAAGATGGACAACACGCCATCGCATAAGCCTAAAAAAATGAGCTAAAAAATGAGCATTAAAATAAGGAAAATACATATTTTGAAAATCAAGAAGAAACAAGGATTATTTTTAATCACCAATATGCGATTACCCCCACGGAAGCATTTCCTGTTTCCAGTGGTGGTACTTTGCCTACACATGGAACACAAACCTTTTCTACCTCCAACAACATAGGAATGAATAGTTCATTATATTTACCCATGCTTTTCCCATCTTCCCACTCATCAAGTAAATCCGTGACAACAAAAGCATACAGGGAAGTCCTGTGTTTCTTTTCTTTATTCTGAAAAAAAGAAGTTTACATTGCAAAGTAAGCTTAGAGCTTACATAAATAGCTCTCAAGTCTGCTGTCTGGGCAGAACCAGTATGGAGTGTTGCTTTTTGAGATATCAATGGGTCGAGCTGGGTATCAAACCGGCAACCTGTAGTGTGAGTAGCGAACACTTTATCCACTGCACTACTGCCCTGCTTGAAAATAATCAAAATAAAGTATAACTGGAATATATATATTTTTTCTGTTTATAGAAATAATGGCTTTGAATTCAAGTGGCAATAAATCTCAAATTTCTTGAGAGGAAAACGCACTGCTGGATTTCCAGACAAAGGATTAATTTCATATCTTTAATAGGTTTTAGCCCCATTTTCATCATTTACCTATACATATAAATTACCATTTTACTGGTGGGGAAGACACCGTGATGCATATACATGAATCATCATCCTTCCACCTGCAGAAATATACAAATTTTCTCACATAAAGTGTTTGGAATAAGATCCCATGAATCAAACCCGTGACCTCAGTGATGAGAGGTTAGTGGTCTTCTGATGGGGTCTTGGAACACTTGTTCATCCAGCAGTATTTTTGGTGTAAGAAATCAGAGGCATATTCATGAATCTCGAGATATTCATAGTCCTTTACCACGTAACTGGCATAATAATGGTCTCACACAAAATATTTGGACCCAGCTGATGGACTGAATGGGAGGTATGTGTACAGCACATTATTTTCAACATATAATACGTTATATCCTACAGTCTTGAAATTGTAATACCAAAGTCATCTTCCAGCTTTACATTGTATCAAAAAAACTTTTTGCAATTATCAAATAAATATTCTCTTAACAAAGGTTTTTTTTTTATTTTAAATGTTGACATTCTTGGTAAATAGCATCAAAATAACCATAAAACTTTTAAGTCTCACCTCAAATATCCCTATTTGTCTCCCCAGATGACCTTTCGCCCCTGCTTCCTCTAATGCCTCTCTTACAGCTGCTAGTTGAGCTTCCTCTAATGGTTCAATACCTCCTCCAGGCACCACCCATCGGTCCTGGTGTTTGCTACTGCTCACTAACAATATCTAAAATGGAGATAATAAATAGGTCAGGGTCAAAGGTCACATGTTTCATTTGCCAAATGAATGTCATGATGATGATGACAGCAGAATTCTAAGAATAACCATCGATCCTTGTGTTTGCTACTGCACACTAACAATATCTAAAATGGAGACAATAAATGGGTCCAGGTCAAAGGTTACATGTGACCATCAATCCTGGTGTTTGCTACTGCACACTAACAATATCTAAAATGGAGATAATAAACAGGTCAGGGTCAAAGGTCACATGTTTCGTTTGCCAAACAAATGTCATGACGATGATGAAAGCAGAATTCTAATAATCACTATTGATCGTTGTGTTTGCTACTGCACACTAACAATATCTAAAATGGAGATGATAAATAGGTCCAGGTCTAAGGTCATATACTGCTGATATTGTGGTACATCTGCATGCATTAAACAGGGTAGGTAACTGCTGCTAAAAGAATCACAAATCAAGGATGCATATTGCTATTTTAGTACCCAAACAAACACTCCCATCCAGGTCAATATGCGATAGGACATGTTTTGTATGCTACTTGAATGTCATGGTTTAAGAATGATTATATTATATCATATTACTTTTCTGGTACTTTTGAAAAAGATTACAACAAGGATTAGTTCAAGGCTGCTATTTTGTTACCTCTGCAATCATTACAAGTCAAGGTCACATATTGCTATTTAGTACCACTGCATTTATTATAGGTCAAGGTCATATGTAGCTGTGTCCGGCTATAATGGAACTTCTGCAAGCACTATACTGTAGTTCAAGACACAAACTTTCTTCTCTTCTTAAGTGTGACATATTAATGTAACTTAAACACATAACAAATGTATCTTTAAATACAACCTTAATTTATTATCTCAAGAGCAGATAATCCTCTCAAATAGCCTTGCAGTACATATTTCATCTTAAACAAAAATACACATCTCAAATGAATAAACCCTCCAATAAATAAAAGCAAGTCTTTATCTCAAATACAGACACAGATCTCATCTACAACATAGTCATATCTAAAGAAATAACTGTATCTAAGGAGTGCCCCATGATAGAGAGACACACATCTCAAATATACAATGAAGAGCCCAATAAAATTTATCTCAAATACCGGTAGTGAAAAAATATTTAGATGTAAAATAAAATGTCCTATGATTTTTATCTCAAATAAACAAATATTATAAAAGTTTTATGAAGTGTCCCATTACTTTTATCTCAAATAAAAAAAAAACACCACTGAATGAATAATGACTGTACTATTTCCAGTATCTCTGAGTGATAGTGATTTTATAGTCCAGTCAGTATAGTTCAATGCTGTTTACTTCCAATATTGGATAGTGCCAATAACCTATCCATCACTTTTACCAGAATAGATTTTCATATAATATTTATACACATTTCTACAATGTTGAACCACTGGCAGATTTGTAGAGGGGGACACCAAGTCCTCCCCCCCCCCTCTCCCCCCACATCCTCCCATAACACACTGCCTTTAGATTTCCTGAATGGTACATTCTAGTATTATTTCAGTGAAAATGGTGAAAAACCACTTGCAAATTTGTAGCAGGGGTGGAGGGTGCATGGGATCCTGGCCCTACCCCAGCTTTGAGATTTCCTGAATGTTAAGAAGGTATTGTCTAGTATTTTAGCAAAAATGGTGAAAATTGTATATACTGTTACTTTGACCCTCAACACTCTGATATTTACTAATTCTGCTCTGGACACCCACACACCCACCCCCAACCTCTTCTGACTCAAAAACCTGAATCTGCCCATGACAATAGCAACGGAAAACACTGTACTTCGGTATACAGAAAAGATCTGCTGACTTTATTTATGATTAATCTATTGAAGAAAAGGTTATTTTAATATAGGTAGTCTCAAAGGATCTTCTTAGATCTCCTGAATATTCTGTGAATATTGTAGAGACATTTACAGTTTTATCACCAATCATTCTACTTTTACCACCAAACACTTTATCAATGTTGTCTTTCAGCAACCATATTTTCTAAAACTTTCAACAAATTGACATAAACATAAATTCTGAAAGTAATATTTCTGGGTGGAAAACATATTTTTCACCCAACAGTAAATGTGAAAGCTGTAACTACCTTTTTGTAAAAAAAATTGATGCCCCAGGGCTTTGCCAAATATGATGCCAGTGTCCAGCTTATAACAAAATTTGTGAGGATCAGATCCTCCCATCCTAAGTCTCTGCCACTTGACCAAGTGCTCCCACTGCTTTTGTACTGTGGTAAAACCAGACAAATGACGATAGATAACCAGTGATCAGAATAGATCACCTTCAATCAGGTGAGCTATTTTGATATGTGTTTTTTTTAATGGGGTTTAGCGGGACTCGAACCTTTGACCTTAGTGGTGAGAGGTACGTGATCTTGAGATGGTGCCTTAGACTATTTTGATATTTATTTATATAGTAAAGATATTGACATGAAAAGTCTAGCTAATAACTTATTTCTATCAGTAAACTGTGAAGAATTAGAACAAAAGAAATAGTTTCTCTTTGTAGATTTATTAATGACAATATGAGATCTGATATGATTAAGTCTTGTGAGAGATGTAATGCTAATGTAGGAACTATAAGATGACTAAGGAGCTGCGATAGTAATACTATAATTGATGCAATATTTATTCAGACACTCCTTTTTATATCAATCCAGGTAAGTTAATTTACATGTGTTTTTATTGTTTCATGAAACACAGTTGTTAATACAAGTTTATCCTCCTCCCAACAATTAAGTTGAAGACGTTTAGTGGTTAGCATACCTTACCCCACCCTCCCATCCCCCCAATCTAAAGTACTCCAAGTACTGATGGAAAGGCTTAAATAAAAATGCATACGCCTTCCTGATGTTATTCTAGCGTGTGCTTATTTTAAGTAACATTTTAAAACTTGACTTAATACAATGGCCACAATATATTTTTATTGTTTGATTTGTTGCTGGTTACTTATTACATAAAATACATGAAAAAAAAAAAGAAATTTGAGGTATAAAAAGTAGTTCCTGTCGTGTAGGATTATTTTGACGGCGATCAAGATTGCAAAGCTTGATGACAACTGCATAAGCAGTGCTGGGGGAGGGGTGGGGGGATGGGCATTTATTTTGGGCCACAAAAATCAGTTTAAAATTTCTATGAAATATGTGTAAAATGGCATCAAACACACTGCCAGTAAGTGATTAGACATTTAGTCAACTTTATAATGTTGAAACCTGACTTGAAATGTACATGTTATTTATTAAAAACCAACTTCCAGAGTATCATGTCATTTTATTTTCTATAAAAAATGGAGGGGCGTCTATTTGGGGAAAACATTTATTCAAGGGCATACTGTACTTGCTCAGAGTCCCAGAGGTCCAACTGGTTTGATTCCTGTTATTATTTTTCAAACGCACTCCCAGTGGCTTATATAGGTGAGGTAATGAGTGCAACCATTTCCACAAAGTAACTAATAACTTTCCCACTTTAATCAGCGGTGAGATACGAATGACAATGAGATGCAATGTTGTATATCAATCTTCACAGAGACTGTGGTCAGGCAGCAGTTCAAACTCACGACCCCTCGATTGAAAGTCAGATGTGCTACCAACTGAGCTAACCTGGCCTGTCAAATAAAATTACTTGGTAATTGATCAACCCGGAAAAAACTGCACAAATATAATATGAGAGCTAGCATTTATTAAGGAAAGAACTGTAATTGACAGATGGGATGACTTGCATGCAAGCTTTTTGTCAAAAGTAATTAAAACAGACAACTAGTACATAATAACAACAATTGCCCTGTTGACTGATATAGCACACTGACACTCATTGTCATTCATCTCTCACTGCAAGGAATATTATCAGTTACTTGTGGAGATGGATTCGCCCGAGTACTGGTTAACCTTCTAGTGTCCCAGTTGGCCCTCGATGGTATAAAAATGGCTTGAACAAACAACAATATGAAAACCTGGTCCAATCTTTATTTTAGTTTTCAGAGATTGCAGAGATTGAATTAAACACAATTTCAACTCTGAAACACATGATGTACACATGCTGAACACATAATGTCTTTAGAAACACTTCTTTTTTCATCTTTGTGAAAATTAACAGCCAGAAGCTTCCAATTCAAGACTGCAATTTCTCATTTTGTGAACAGTGGGCGTTTTTTGTTTCTTACACAAGTTGCTCAAGGAAGTGCTTTATAGTTTTTTCATTTTTTCTTCGGGGTTTTATTTAATTTTATCCCTTTACTTCATATAGATGCCTTTGGACACCTCTAATATAGACGCCTTTGGACACCTCTAATATACAGTCGAAACTCGTTATCTCGATACTGGAGGGACTGCCACAAAAACTCGAGATATCTGAATATCGACATAGATTTTGTCTCAAAGTCAATATTTATTTTAATCAACTGGGCTGCGTCTATTTAGCATTGTCCCTCCTATTCCCATTTAGTCACGTGATTAAACACACGCAAACAGCTCACGGTGGTGTTTAATCTATCAGCAAAAGATAAAAGCGAACATGTCGTTCAGTTCAGTTCACTTCTGTACTCTGTAATCAAACGTTTACAAACAAATTTACGCAGCCCATATAAGTGTTGCACGTCAATTGTACGTTCATATTACGGTCCGTGCAGTAGTATTACACTGTCATGATGAATACTAATATCCAGGTCCTTCTTCGAATTTTTCGGCAGTGTAAAATATCATTTTAGGCTGATTGATTGAATCAAATGATATTTAAACCAAATTAACATGCAATCACCCAATTCGATGACACGATGTTTGCAACTTTCTGTAAGTCATTAAAACTGACGTCAACAATAAATATATCGAGACAAACAATCAATTAAAGGAGTTAAATGATCAATCGGGGACTAAAACTGGAATTGAGATATCCGGAGTATCCACAGAGACAATATCGAGTTAAAAGGAGTTTATTTATATAAGCAAAGAAGGGGAAAAGTTGGGACTGGCAAAAGATACCGACATTACTGGAATATCGATTCAAGCAATATCGAGATAATGAGTTTCGACTGTAGATGGTTTTTAAATTATTGGGTGAATTATTTTTATATTAACTGACAGAGTGGAAAACAGTGCAGGAAGTGTTCAGATTGCTCGTTACGATTCTCGTTACTAGCTACAGCCAGGTCATACCAAAGACTTGAAAAAAGGTACTAGAAGCTTCCTTACTTGGCGCTCAGCATTTAGAGAATAGTTCTAGGTCTGGTCTGCTTGGTGTCAGTATAATGTGACTGGGTGGGGTATCATACTCCAGTGTGGAAGCACTTAGAATACTGTCTCAATCAGACACTGTTTTGGTATAACTGAGAAGTTGTTGAAAGCAACACTAAATATCATACAATTAACCAACTAGCATTTTTGTAAAACACAGTAAATATATGAATAATAAATGTGATCCTGTAACATTTTCTGTTAAATAATCATTAAAACTGCTTGTTTTGGCATATAAATATAATAATTTGCTTTAATTGTTTAATAGAAGTTATTTGAATCTCCATGAGACTAGAGTTGGGGCATGATTCTCCAAAAGACTAATGTTTAGAGCATGATTCTCTGAGAGACTGGAGTTGGAGCATGATTCTCTGAGAGACTAGAGTTGGGGCATGATTCTCTGAGAGACTAGTGTTGGGGCATGATTCTCTGAGAGACTAGAGTTGGGGCATGATTCTCTGAGAGACTAGTGTTGGGCATGATTCTCTGAGAGACTAGTGTTGGGGCCTGATTCTCTGAGAGACTAGTGTTGGGGCCCGATTCTCTGAGAGACTTATATTGGGGCCTGATTCTCTGAGAGACTAGTGTTGGGGCATGATTCTCTGAGAGACAAGTGTTGGGGCCTGATTCTCTGAGAGACTAGTGTTGGGGCCCGATTCTCTGAGATACTTATATTGGGGCCTGATTCTCTGAGAGACTAGTGTTGGGGCATGATTCTCTGAGAGACAAGTGTTGGGGCATGATTCTCTGAGAAACTGGAGTTGGAGCATGATTCTCTGAGAGACTAGAGTTGGGGCATGATTCTCTGAGAGACTAGTGTTTGGGCATGATTCTCTGAGAGACTAGAGTTGGAGCATGATTCTCTGAGAGACTAGAGTTGGGGCATGATTCTCTGAGAGACTAGTGTTGGGGCATGATTCTCTGAGAGACTAGTGTTCGGGCATGATTCTCTGAAGGACTAGAGTTTTGGCATGATTCTCTGAGAGACAAGAGTTGGAGCATGATTCTCTGAGGGACTAGTGTTAGAGCATGATTCTCTGAGAGACTAGAGTTTGGGTATGATTCTCTGAGACTCTAATGTTGGGGCATGATTCTCTGAGAGACAAGTGTTGGGGTATGATTCTCTGAGGGACTAGAGTTTGGGCATAATTCTCTGAAAGACAAGAGTTGGATCATGATTCTCTGAGGGACTAGTGTTAGAGCATTATTCTCTGTGGGACTAGAGTTGGGGCATGATTCTCTGAGGGACTAGAGTTCGGGCATGACTCTCTGACAGACAAGTGTTGGGGCATGATTCTCTGAGAGACTAGAGTTGGAACATGATTCTCGGAGAGTTTAGAGTTGAAACTAGTGTTGGGGCATGATTCTCTGAGAGACTAGAGTTCAGGCATGATTCTCTGAGAGACAAGTGTTGGGGCATGATTCTCTGAGAGACTAGAGTTGAAACTATTGTTGGGGCATGATTCTCTGAGAGACAAAAGTTCCGGCATGATTCTCTGAGAGACTAGTGTTGGATCATGATTCTCTGAGAGACTAAAGTTAGAGCATGATTCTCTGAGAGACTAGTGTTGGATCATAATTCTCTGAGAGACTAGTGTTGGGGCATGATTCTCTGAGAGACTAGTGTTGGATCATGATTCTCTAAGAGACTAATGTTGGTGCATGATTCTCTGAGAGACTAGTGTTAGAGCATGATTCTCTGAGAGACTAGTGTTGGGACATGATTCTCTGAGAGACTAGTGTTGGATCATGATTCTCTGAGAGACTAGTGTCGGGGCATGATTCTCTGACAGACTAGTGTTAGAGCATGATTCTCTGAGAGACTTGTGTTGGGACATGATTCTCTGAGAGATTAGTGTTGGGGCCTGATGCGCTGAGAGACTAGTGTTGGGGCATGATTTTCTGAGTGACTAGTGTTGGAGGCATGATTCTCCGGGAGACTTGTGTTGGGGCATGATTCTCTGAGAGACTAGTGTTGGGGCATGATTCTCTGAGAGAATTGTGTTGGGGCATGATTCTCTGAGAGACTAATGTTGGTGCATGATTCTCTGAGAGACTAGAGTTTGGGCATGATTTCTGAGAGACTAGTGTTGGGGCATGATTCTCTGAGAGACTAGTGTTGGGGCATGATTCTCTGAGAGAATTGTGTTGGGGCATGATTCTCGGAGAGACTAATGTTGGTGCATGATTCTCTGAGAGACTAGAGTTGGGGCATGATTTCTGAGCGACTAGTGTTGGGGCCTGATTCTCTGAGAGACTAGTGTTGGGGCATGATTCTCTGAGAGACTAATGTTGGGGCCTGATTCTCTGAGAGACTTGTGTTTGGGCATGATTCTCTGAGAGACTAGTGTTGGGGCATGATTCTCTGTGAGACTAGTGTTGGGGCATGATTCTCTGAGAGACTATTGTTGGGGCATGATTCTCTGAGAGACTAATGTTGGGGCATGATTCTCTGAGAGACTAATGTTGGGGCATGATTCTCTGAGAGACTAGTGTTAGGGCATGATTCTCTGAGAGACTAGTGTTGGGGCATGATTCTCTGAGAGACTAATGTTGGGGCATGATTCTCTGAGAGACTAATGTTGGGGCATGATTCTCTGAGAGACTAATATTGGGGCATGATTCTCTGAGAGACTAGTGTTGGGGCATGATTCTCTGAGAGTTTAATGTTGGGGCATGATTCTCTGAGAGACTAGTGTTGGGGCATGATTCTCTGAGAGACTAATGTTGGGGCCTGATTCTCTGAGAGACAAGTGTTGGGGCATGATTGTCTGAGAGACTAATGTTGGGGCCTTATTCTCTGAGAGACTTATGTTGGGGCAAGATTCTCTGAGAGACTAGTGTTGGGGCATGATTCTCTGAGAGACTAATGTTGGGGCATGATTCTCTAAGAGACTAATGTTAGGGCATGATTCTCTGAGAGACTAGTGTTGGGGCCTGATTCTCTGAGAGACTAGTGTTCGGGCATGATTCTCTGAAGGACTAGAGTTTTGGCATGATTCTTTGAGAGACAAGAGTTGGAGCATGATTCTCTGAGGGACTAGTGTTAGAGCATGATTCTCTGAGAGACTAGAGTTTGGGCATGATTCTCTGAGACTCTAATGTTGGGGCATGATTCTCTGAGAGACAAGTGTTGGGGTATGATTCTCTGAGGGACTAGAGTTTGGGCATAATTCTCTGAAAGACAAGAGTTGGATCATGATTCTCTGAGGGACTAGTGTTAGAGCATTATTCTCTGTGGGACTAGAGTTGGGGCATGATTTTCTGAGGGACTAGAGTTCGGGCATGACTCTCTGACAGACAAGTGTTGGGGCATGATTCTCTGAGAGACTAGAGTTGGAACATGATTCTCGGAGAGTTTAGAGTTGAAACTAGTGTTGGGGCATGATTATCTGAGAGACTAGAGTTCAGGCATGATTCGCTGAGAGACAAGTGTTGGGGCATGATTCTCTGAGAGACTAGAGTTGAAACTATTGTTGGGGCATGATTCTCTGAGAGACAAGAGTTCCGGCATGATTCTCTGAGAGACTAGTGTTGGATCATGATTCTCTGAGAGACTAAAGTTAGAGCATGATTCTCTGAGAGACTAGTGTTGGATCATAATTCTCTGAGAGACTAGTGTTGGGGCATGATTCTCTGAGAGACTAGTGTTGGATCATGATTCCCTAAGAGACTAATGTTGGTGCATGATTCTCTGAGAGACTAATGTTAGAGCATGATTCTCTGAGAGACTAGTGTTGGGACATGATTCTCTGAGAGACTAGTGTTGGATCATGATTCTCTGAGAGACTAGTGTCGGGGCATGATTCTCTGACAGACTAGTGTTAGAGCATGATTCTCTGAGAGACTTGTGTTGGGACATGATTCTCTGAGAGATTAGTGTTGGGGCCTGATTCGCTGAGATACTAGTGTTGGGGCATGATTCTCTGAGTGACTAGTGTTGGAGGCATGATTCTCCGGGAGACTTGTGTTGGGGCATGATTCTCTGAGAGACTAGTGTTGGGGCATGATTCTCTGAGAGAATTGTGTTGGGGCATGATTCTCTGAGAGACTAGTGTTGGTGCATGATTCTCTGAGAGACTAGAGTTGGGGCATGATTTCTGAGAGACTAGTGTTGGGGCATGATTCTCTGAGAGACTAGTGTTGGGGCATGATTCTCTGAGAGAATTGTGTTGGGGCATGATTCTCTGAGAGACTTATGTTGGTGCATGATTCTCTGAGAGACTAGAGTTGGGGCATGATTTCTGAGAGACTAGTGTTGGGGCCTGATTCTCTGAGAGACTAGTGTTGGGGTATGATTCTCTGATAGACTAGTGTTGGGGCCTGATTCTCTGAGAGACTTGTGTTGGGGCATGATTCTCTGAGAGACTAGTGTTGGGGCATGATTCTCTGTGAGACTAGTGTTGGGGCATGATTCTCTGAGAGACTATTGTTGGGGCATGATTCTCTGAGAGACTAATGTTGGGGCATGATTCTCTGAGAGACTAATGTTGGGGCATGATTCTCTGAGAGACTAGTGTTAGGGCATGATTCTCTGAGAGACTAGTGTTGGGGCATGATTCTCTGAGAGACTAATGTTGGGGCATGATTCTCTGAGAGACTAATGTTGGGGCATGATTCTCTGAGAGACTAATGTTGGGGCATGATTCTCTGAGAGACTAGTGTTGGGGCATGATTCTCTGAGAGTTTAATGTTGGGGCATGATTCTCTGAGAGACTAGTGTTGGGGCATGATTCTCTGAGAGACTAATGTTGGGGCCTGATTCTCTGAGAGACTAGTGTTGGGGCATGATTGTCTGAGAGACTAATGTTGGGGCCTTATTCTCTGAGAGACTTATGTTGGGGCATGATTCTCTGAGAGACTAGTGTTGGGGCATGATTCTCTGAGAGACTAATGTTGGGGCATGATTCTCTGAGAGACTAATGTTAGGGCATGATTCTCTGAGAGACTAGTGTTGGGGCCTGATTCTCTGAGAGACTAATGTTGGGGCCTGATTCTCTGAGAGACTTGTGGCGGGCTCATTCTCTGAGAATTTTTTAGCCGCGGCACGCACACTCTTCAATATCTATCCCATGCAGCATAAGGTCTTTTAAGTTTACAAAGCAATTAATCAATTCTGCGTATTTGGCAATCAATTAGTAAATTACCCTACACTAATCATCACTGATCTAGTTATGGTGATAAAGAAGAACTTCTAATGAATTATTGAACAAGAAACACTCTTCTGACAGGTTTCTGAGTTGAAAATATTTCGAACAGCAATACCATGAATCAGTATATAAAACTATAAAACTGAAAATAATATATAATCATGGCTGGGGATCTTCATTCCAGTTAGCGGGGAAACAGATCGTAAAACACAACTTACAATACCGTGAATTACCAATAATGTTTCAAGGAGAAAAACATTTGCGTGCTGACATTGAATTGAATTGGTTTTTTTTATAGCTCATCAAATTATTGGATACAATGATACGTCATCAGATCACTGTTGGCCTAAATACATTTAGCCTTGAACTTAAACTCAGCCCCTGTTATGTTTTACACGTTTCAAAGGCAGTGTGTAGAGAAATATCTCTATAAATGTCTAAAAAATATCAAATCATTTCCAAAATGAATACAATTAGCATTCCATAATTATTTGATTTTATAGATAAAAAAGAATGATACAAAATATCATGATGGTGTCTACTTTAGGCAGTATTCCAGTGCTGCCACACTGGTCCGTATCATGCCGCAGACACATGGTATGATAATCCACCTAATCACATTATACTGACACCGGGCTGACCAGACCTAGAACCATCCAAGGAAGCTTCTAGTATCATTTTTCAAGTATTTGCTATGACCAGCCCTGGGAACAAACCCACAACTCCTACCAATAGACCACGCTGCACTGTCTCTGAAACAGTAACCAACATTTAAACATCCCCCAAAGGAATTGATCGAAAAAAAATTGAAATTTCAGAGTCGATAAAAATGAAAAATGGGTTAGCATAGAGAACTTGATAATAGTGAAGATGAAATATCATCTCAAAATTGTCTTAAAATAGGCTTTGATAAGAGATACTCAAGCCTGAAGAGAATGAGATCAAAGTCCCAGCTAATTAATGAATGTCTTTCTGCTAACAATGGGCTATTTCATAAGTTTGATAATGTTTTGAGCACCATATATCAATTAGTTATGGCATAACAACCAATATCTTAACCTACTTATGACATACATTTTGAGAGCAGACTGGTTTTGATTACTCGCTATATTTTGAATGAATGCTTTTTATACAACCAGGCAAAGTACTGCAATCCATAACCCAAGCAATTAATCTAATTGGTTTTTCAAGGGGAAGCCATGACTATTTTGTTAAAATGCAAGGTTTACTATATAGGGAAATTATGTGTATAGTTATGTAGAATGTGTGTCATTTAAAAGATTTTTTGGTATTAAACGCCATTTTGAGCAAATTTCATATATGGAACATCTAGTTTTATTGGGGAAAGAAGACCTCAGAATGAATCTATCTGAGTAGAACCAACGTCTTTCCACAAGTAGCTGGCAAACTTTCTCACATAAAGGTCCTACAGTAAAGGAGATCATTATGCTCCAATGTCCTTGGACAGTAAATAGGTCACAATTGCCTAATTTTAGTATGCAACACACTAGGGCTTCTAAAATCGCTGTTTTTTTCGACCGATTTCTACTGTTCAAAATCGGTTTTCTTTTCAAAATTTAATAAAATATCGACCCAGATATTTTTTATTGGTCGTATAAAATTGCCCTTAACATGCTTTACTGAGCTGTGAAATACGCCTTGCAGCAATATCATTTAATTGTTTTGTCACCCGCTGCGGAAAAGGAGGTACCGGTAAATTTTGACTAAGCCATTACGATAGGAGGGAAGTTTTTCTGAATAGTTTATTGCTACATAACATGTCTTTGATGTGTGAATCACGCGTTCTGTTGGTTCATCAAAACGGTTGTGTTTGTGTTGGAAATTTCACTAGCCATAATGCTTTAGCTTGTTTGCCAGTGCCCAAGATAAGATGTGTTTTTGCGTCATTTACACTACAAATAAGCTAATTTACGCATGATAATTATTTTCCATGCGTAGGCAAAATGCACGTTATTTTAGATATACACAAAGGATGAAAACAACCAGCGTAAAATAAAATTCTAAATTCTACTTTCACTTTGATGTAAACGTCCGTAAAACGGCGACTGGTTTGCAACAAATGATTTTTTTAAGCGTAAAAACACTGCTATTCAATTATAATTGCACAGTAACCCAGTCTACTTGTCACTTAAAAGCTTAACGAACATAACGCATGTGGAAAAATCAAGCGCTTTTACAATCATGAAAAAAAAATGTCCAAACAGCAGAAGACATTTGAAAGTTTTTTTTCTTTAAAAGAACCAATACAAAGTACCGATATCCATACAAAATATATTGCTAAACCAATTATAAATGACATTATAAGAACAGTCATCAAAGGCAAAAAGGCACACGCTTCTTGCACGAAAGAAACGGCGGAGACGAGTCTCTTTCCCTTGGCTAAAAATTGAAACTGCTGATGGTTCAACGATCTTTAGATGTGCAGTATGTACAAAGCACAAGGGTTCGAGTGTTTGGGCAAATGTTGGTGCCCAGAATATTCAGAAATCGGCCCTTGTTAGTTAAGTAAATTTGACTGCAGGATACAATTTTAAATACATTTCTCAAAGTTTAAAAATAATGATCAGATTTTATTGAAGCTAGTCGGTTAACTGGAAGAAGAAGAATTGTTATATGCTTCTCCAAATTTAACTTGAAGTGACATTTTTCCCATGTCCCATCCCCGGGTTCAAGACTCGTTTTGCCACAGTAATATTTTGGAGCGCTTAGCCCCCACTCTGTGATGATTGACGTAATGCATTGTGTCCCATTACTATTCATCATCTGATTTATTTGGGAATGTTGTGGTGAGCTTTAGTACTGGTTAAAAGCCATTAAAGAAGTGTTTAATAAGTAAAACTGATCTTTCAGTAGCCCAAGTTGGCATACAAACAAGGTTAAATGTGAGTATATTCTACACTGTTTATCATATTTATCAATAGGGTAACCCCTCAAATTTAAGATTATGCCAATTAACCCCCAAGCTTTAAAAAATGGAGGTAAACTACCCCCAAGATTTCAGAACTGGGGGTAAATTACCCCCATGCCAAAATAATTATCTGGGGCATTGGTTTGCTTGTGTCATTTTTTTTCTCAAGTGGTCAAAGCTGGGACTTTCAGCCTGAAAATATTTAATGAAAACATGCAGTATTACTTATTTGTTTGAGGTTTTTTTTTTAACAATGACTTTAATTATAATATTAATGACATTAATTAAGGAAAGTGATCAAACCTGGACCGATTTTGTTTTGATGTCAGACCAGAATTGTTTGCATAAGTCATAACATTTGGCAAAATGGTTGTCCACAAAGTACAGATCTGTGCATCATCAACACTTAACTAAATAATTAATATAAAATTTCCTTACCAGTTATATATCTTTGGCTTATCCATTAATTTGATATATTTCCTCTATATTACTCACTTCGCAATCAAACAACATGCTTCAATTTTCAAAAAGAAACAACATAAACATGCTACTTTCAAGGACATGAAATCATGTATGATTCACCCTTACAATATCCCTTTGATGTTAGCTGACGCACGGTGATGTCACTTCCACCAAAGCGAGTTGTTTCATTCAATGAATGCCATTAGAATTGTGCACTTTGTTTGTGTTCAATTAAAATAGGATTTCGTCAGTAATTATTTCTTTAACATTTCAAATATCTTCCATTAGATGCAAACATTTTTTTAATGAAGTGACAATAATAAAATAGGAGACAGAGTCAAAAATGGAAGTACGCAAATTTACATAATAAAAATTACTATCATATATATATATATATATATATATATATATAGTTTAGTGAGAATAATTCTGCTATTGGCTAGTCTGTTTAAATGTCACATTCATTAAAAAGTGCTTCTGACAATGTTCAAAGCACTAAATGTGGCATCTGCTTTAGAGGCTATATCGGGTATACACGATACTTCCGGTTTACATTCTGAATCTATTTTCTGCATGAAATTGATTGTAACTAGTTCATTTGAATGAGAATACATGATGTCAGTAATAAAAATGTACATATTTAAGAAAGTATAGTTAATTTAAACAAAGATAGCATGAAAAATTAATAAACTGATAACATCATGTGATGGGGTGGGGTATACATACATGCATGGGCATAATGTACAGTGGTTTTAAAAGGAAAAAGTGTGATTCCTACGTCAGCGATTCTTATGGCAATAAAAACCCTGGACCGATTCGAATTTTGTAATTTTTGAAGCACGCCAACACACTGCTTTCCCAAGAAGTACCTATAAACCAAGTTTGGTAATCCTGGGCCTTACAGTATCAGGTCAAAGGTCAGTAAATAGGTCACAATGACCTAGTTTGGTATGCAACATACAGCTTTCCCTAGAAGTACCATTAAACTAAAATTTATAATCCTGGGCCTCACAGTAAAGATGATAATTATTCTCTAAACTAGGTTTTTAATGGTATGTAGGTCAGAAGTCAGCAAATGGGTCACAGTGACATAGTTTGGTCTTTGACATCATCAGATTTTTTTTTTTGCAGCCATCACCATTATCATCATCATGAACTTTGCATTATTTTTTCCATCAGCCACTGCATGATTGTGGTGTGACTTAATGCTACATTCTCAGGTTTAAAATCCTGATTTAATATGAATACTGGTACAGATCATTTAAATAATTGAATGATACATTATCAAAGGCTTCAACTCCAATTTGGAACTGGGAAATACCAGAACATGTTTATTATACCCTAAAGACTACCAATATTTTAATGTTTGTAAGTTACAGTAATAATAACTTAATTTGCATGTTCATGCACCTCTGGTTATGCAAGTTCCATTGATATAAATGTCGATTAATACATAAGATACATAATAAATCCATCTGCAAGTCCCAGAATAACTAAGTTTAACCCTTTACTCCATAGATACATGTTTTCCCACACCAATCACAGAAGGCTTTTGAAAATAGTGCAGGAAGAGTTCAGATTGCTCATAACAAGCAATCTGAACACTTCTGCACTGTTTTCCACTCTGTCAGTTAATATAAACATAATTCACCCAATAATTCAAAAGCCTTCTATATTAGGTGTCCAAAGGCGTCTATATAAGAGGCATCCAAAGGCATCTATATGAAGTAAAGAGTTAAAGGTGATGTGTCACATACCAAATTATGTCAATGTGACCTATTTACTGGCTGGCCTCTGACCTACATACCTAAATCACATTTAATGTAAGGCAAAAGGATTATCAAACTTGGTTTATGGGTACTTTCAGGGAAGGACAATTCCTTGTCACTGATTATGTGGTGTTGATGTCACTGTCAGTGATAATAACAATTTCAGGTCACTGATTATGTGTTGTTGCCAACAGTGATAATAACAATCCTTGTCACTGATTATTTGGTGTTGCTGTCAACAGTGATAATAACAAGTCCTTGTCACAGATTATGTGGTATTGCTATCAACAGTGTTAAGAACAATTCCTTGTCACTGATTATGTGGTGTTGCTGTCACCAGTTTGAGAACAATTCTTTGTCACTGATTATGTGGTGTTGCTGTCGACAGGGTTAATAACAATTCCTTGTCACTGATTATGTGGTATTGCTATCAACAGTGTTAAGAACAATTTCTTGTCACTGATTATGTGGTGTTGCTGTCACCAGTGTTAAGAACAATTCCTTGTCACTGATTATGTTGTGTTGCTGTCAACAGTGTTAAGAACAATTCCATGTCACTCATTATGTGGTGTTGCTGTCAACAGTGTTAACAACAATTCATTGTCACTGATTATATAATGTTGATGTCAAGAGTGATAAGAACAATTCTTTGTCACTGATTATATGGTGTTCAAAAAGACTGTGATTATAAAAATTCCTTGTCACTATTATGTGACGTGCGATTGTTCGGAACCAAAAGCTAAAGAATTTGAAGACTATATAAAAGTTGAGAATAATGATGATTTGCAAGCATCCTGGCATTCTGTCTGGGTGATCATTTTATGATACATAATGCAGTTTAGACAATTATTATTGGTGCAGATAGCCGTTATAAAACAGAGTATTGTTGAATCAATATAACCAGAGACTCCTGTAGTCAATGTTGTAGGTGGACATTTTATAACACAAACACTGGTAAAACTGAAATATTGAATAATCAATATTTTATATGAATTTGCAGTAATTGTCTTATAGTCTAACGTTAAGAATTACTGAAAAAAAAAGCAATTTTTATGCGAACAGACCTCAGTGGAGTGGATGCAGTTAGCGTTATGGTTGTAATAAGGAAGGAAATGAGAAAAGCCATATGAAATAACATCTCCATGGAAGGTCATAAAATTACTTAACATTCTATTATCAATGATGAATCAAGTGTATTTAAGGCATTCCGCTTATGTATTTATTATTTGCTATTGAACTGCATATTGAGAATAAGGACTGGTGCTATAATACTGAATTCCAGACAGTTTGGATTCTGGGTATATATCTGTAAGGTTTTATATCCTTGGTTAAGGTATGATTTTATCTGCATTTTGTTTTATAATTCTTTCAAGTTTTAGCTTTGTTTTTAATGGTGACTGCCACCAAAGCATTTTCAACAGATTTTTGTTTTTAATGGTTCGCTGCCATCATAGCATTTTCAACAGATGTTTATTTTTAATGGTCCTCTGCCATCATAGCGTTTTCCACAGATGTTTGTTTTTAATGGTCTGCTGCCATCATAGCATTTTCCACAGATGTTTGTTTTTAATGGTCTGCTGCCATCATAGCATTTTCCATTAATGTTTGTTTTTAATGGTCCACTGACTTTGTAGTGTTTTCCACAGATGTTTGTTTTTAATGGTCCGCTACCATCATAGCGTTTTCCACAGATGTTTGTTTTTAATGGTCTGCTACCATCATAGTATTTTCCATTGATGTTTGTTTTTAATGGTCCGCTGCCATCAAAGCGTTTTCCATTAATGTTTGTTTTTAATGGTCCACTGCCTTTGTAGTATTTTCCACAGATGTTTGTTTTTAATGGTCCGCTATCAACGTAGCGTTTTCCACAGATGTTTGATTATAATGGTCCACTGCCTTTGTAGTGTTTTCAACAGATGTTTGTTGTTACTGGTCCACTGCCTTTGTAGTGTTTTCCATAGACATTTGTTTTTAATGGTCTGCTGCCATCATAGCGTTTTCCACAGATGTTTGTTTTTAATGGTCTGCTGCCATCATAGCGTTTTCCATAGATGTTTGTTTTTAATGGTCCACTGTCATCGTAGCGTTTTCCATTAATGTTTGTTTTTAATGGTCCACTGCCTTTGTAGTGTTTTCCAAAGATGTTTGTTTTTAATGGTCCGCTGCCATCATAGCATTTTCCATGAATGTTTGTTTTTAATGGTCCACTGCCTTTGTAGTGTTTTCCACAGATGTTTGTTTTTAATGGTCCGCTACCATCATAGCGTTTTCCATTGATGTTTGTTTTAAATGGTCCACTACCACCATAGCATTTTCCATAGATGTTTTTTTTAATGGTCCACTGCCATCATAGCTTTTTCCATTGATATTTGTTTTTAATGGTCTGCTTCCATTATAGCGTTTTCAACAGATGTTTGTTTTTAATGGTCCGCTGCCATCATAGTGTTTCTACAGTTGTTTGTTTTTAATGGTCCACTATCATCATAGCGTTTTCCATTAATGTTTGTTTTTAATGGTCCACTGCCTTTGTAGTGTTTTCCACAGATGTTTGATTTTAATTGTCCACTGCCTTTGTAGTGTTTTCCACAGATGTTTGTTGTTAATGGTCTGTTGCCATCATAGCATTTTCCACAGATGTTTGTTTTTTAATGGTCTGCTGCCACCATAGCATTTTCCAAACTACCACGATAGGGTTTTCCGTAAATGTCTGTTTTTAATGGTCCGCTGCCATCATAGCATTTTCCATAGATGTTTGTTTTTAATGGTCTGCTGCCATCATAACATTTTCCACAGATGTTTGTTTTTAATGGTCTGCTGCCATCATAGCGTTTAACACAGATGTTTGTTTTTAATGGTCTGCTGCTATCATAACGTTTTCTGCAGATGTTTGTTTGTAATGGTCTGTTGCCATCATAGCATTTTCAATAGATGTTTGTTTTTAAAAGTCCGTTGCCATCATAGGATTTTTGATAGACACATGTTTTTAATGGTTTGCTGCCATCATAGGGTTTTTTCACAGGTGTTTGTTTTAAATGGTCTGCTGCCATCATAACGTTTTCCATAGATGTTTGTTTTTAATAGTTCGCTGCCATCATAGCATTTCCATAGACATTTGTTTTTAATGGTCGGCTGCCATCATAGCACTTTCCACAGATGATTGTTTTTAATGGTCCGCTGCCATAATAGCATTTTCCACAGATTTTTGTTTTTAATGGTCTTCTGCCAACATAGCATTTTCCATAGATGTTTGTTTTTAATTGCCATCATAGCGTTTTCAAAAGATGTTTATTTTTAATGGTCCGCTGCCATCGTAGCATTTTCCATTAATGTTTGTTTTTAATGGTCCACTGCCATCATAGCACTTTCCACAGATTTTTGTTTTTAATGGTCTTCTTCAAACATAGCGTTTTCCATAGATGTTTGTTTTTAATGGTCTGCTGCCATCATAGCATTTTCCATAGACAATTGTTTTAAATGGTCTGCTGCCATCATAGCGTTTTCCATAGATGTTTGTTTCTTATGGTCTGCTACCATCATAGCGTTTTCCATAGATGTTTGTTTCTTATGGTCTGCTGCCATCAAAGCGTTTTCCATAGATGTTTGTTTTTAATGGTCCACTGCAATCATAGCATTTTCCACAGATGTTTGTTTCTTATGGTCAGCTGCCACCGTAGCGTTTTCCACATATGTTTGTTTTTAATGGTCCGCTGCCATCATAGCATTTTCCATAGATGTTTGTTTTTAATGGTCTGCTGCCATCATAGCATTTTCCATAGATGTTTGTCTTTAATGGTCCGCTGCCATTGTAGCATTTTCCATAAACATTTGTTTTTAATGGTCATCTGCCATTGTAGCATTTTCCACAGATGTTTGTTTTTAATGGTCCGCTGCCACCATAGCATTTTCCATAGACGTTCATTTTTAATTGTCCACTGCCATCGTAGCATTTTCCATTAATGTTTGTTTTTAATGGTCCATTGCCATCATAGCACTGTCCATAGACACTTGTTTCTAATGGTCTGCTGCCATCATAGCATTTTCCATAGATGTTTGTTTTTAATGGTCTGCTGCCACCGTAGTGTTTTCCATAGATGTTTGTTTTTAATCGTCCGCTGCCATCATAGCATTTTCTGTAGATGTTTATTGCCGATGGTCAGCTGCCATCATACCGTTTTCATAGAAAACTACCTCAGGTAGATTTGTTTTCACTTTCAGTATAGAATATTGGACCTATTTAACGATACGAAAGTTGATACTTTTTATAAATGAACTACAATGACCTCTACTTATTAATCTATGATACATGTATGTTTTTAGTTGTTAATTTTCTTTAAAAGACATCATAGTTTTGTGACTATCAGAACTGTGACTGAATGTAATCTTATTTTATTTTCTTGCTGTGGTTAAATTATCAACCACTTTGTATTTCAGGGTGCTAAATGAGTGATGGTGAGAAAAGAACATCTGCCGCGCAAAACTTAGTGTTGAATACAATTTGCAGAACCTCTGCATTATTTTGATAATGCAGATAGGAAGGTTCTAGGTCCATTCTACATATTCATTTGTTGATGCTCATATTTAGCCGGACTTAATGTCAAAGGCAAAGCCCTGCTTATGTCGTTGTGATGAAGTTTTGCAGTACTGATCACTGCAAAAATAATCAAATGCGACCGGGACTACTTTTTATTCATCAAATTTTATATTTCCACGTATTTGATATAAGCAAGCAGAAACAATTCAAACAATAATAATCTAATTTATTGGGGACATTGCTTTATGTAATTTTTAAAAAATTGTGATAAAATTAACCAAATGTTGCAATCACATTAATCAAATTAGGAAGGCGTATGAATATCTCTTAAAGCCCAAATATCAGTACTTTCAAGAACTTTGATTTGTTGATGCTCAGTTTTCAAAATACTTGTGATAATTTGTTGTCCTTGTACATGGATATTGGGCCTGGAATCTTTTACCCTGCTGGCATCATATAATCACATGTGTTTGTATGCCATAAATCATTAATTGCTTTACTTTTAATTATCTGTATGCCGTAAATCATTCATTGCTTTACTTTTAATTATTGATATTCCGTAAATCGTTCATTGCTTAACTTTTAATTATTGGTACGCCGTAAAATCGTTCATTGCTTTACTTTTAAATATCGATTTTTTGGGTGAAATGGAAATAGCTTACTTATATTATTGAAGTATAAAAAACTAGTAATACTGCAATGGTATACTAAAAGTATTGTTGTTGTTGTTGTATGGTGTTTAGCGTCGCTTTCAACAATTTTTCAGTCATATCGCGACGGTGTCTACTTGAGACAGTATTCTAAGCGCTGTCACACTGGAGTATCATGCCGCAGACACATGGTATGTGCTCCACCCAGTCAACCGGACACCGGGTCAACCAGACCTAGAACTCTCCTCTAAATGCTGAGTGTCAAGCTAAGAAGCTTCTAGTACCATTTTTAAAGTCTTTGGTATGACCCAGCCGGGGATTGAACCCACGACCTTCCGCATGCGAGGCGAACGCTCTACCACTAGACCACGCCGCGGTATATGTACTAAAAGTAATAAGAGTTTGTGAACAATCAGTTTTAAATACAATATATTTTGCATGAGCAGAAGTTGGTATATTTATAACTATATACTGCAATTTTTAATGATTCAAGGACCACAATTCATGCATTAATTATTAAAATATTTTAAACTTAGCTTCAGTTAAATCTCTCCTACCATGCCAGGCTCAGTTAGCTCAGTTGGTAGTATGTCTGACTATTAGTCCAAGAGTCATAAGTTTGAATCCCCACTCAGCCCTAGTCTCCGTGATGATTGATACACGACACTGTGTCTCATTGTCATTCATCTCTCACAGCTGATTCAGGTGGGAAAGTTATCAGTTACTTGCAGAGATGGGTGTTCTCAAAATCTGATTAAACTTCCATGATCCCAGGAAACAGCGGTTAGGTTAACTGATCATCTATAAGCCTTCGTTGGCATAAAAATTATGCTAAATATTAAAAAAAAATCTTCTACCAGACAAATCTGATGACATTTTATGTCTACATTAAATACAGTCCATAATTGAATAATGATTCCAGGTCCTAAATAATATATCTTTCTCCTCAACATGGGGTTATCACGTAAATACAAGCACTAACACCTCTAACAATGGGGTAATCAAAATTATCGAAATCTTGTAATATGTCTTGATATTTTGATCTTGGCTTGGCAGTAATCAACCCAGATCAACTGACTCTCTGATGGTATCTAAACAATATGGACACAAATTTCCTAAATTTGTGCCAGTCCCTGGAAGATTAGTATTGATTTCAGGACAGGGAAGATGGTCTATGGCTTGCAGAACAACTATATTTGTATTAATTTTCAGGCAGAGGATGAGTAATGTAAACACTTCACACTCAATCTGTCTGCCACTAAATTAATTTGTTTCCTACATTTTCATTTTTTATATTGCTCTTTTTATCTGCTATTCTACCACCCCAAATAGTGGATGACGGTTTCTGGATATATTTAATCTAATGTGATTCTTATTTTTTTTTTATGAAATTGGGTTTAACACCCTTTTCAACACATCACAGGTAATATATGGCATATTCAGTGTTATTGGTAAAGGAAGACTTCAAAACGAATCTGAGTAGAAACATCTTCCTTCCAAAAATAACAGGTTAACTTTCTCACAAGCTGGGCTTGAACCACGACCTCAGCAATGAGAGGTAAGTGGACATTAGATGACAGCACATAAGCCCACTCTGCTGCGTAGGGCCAAAGTAACTGTGTATTAACATTATTTTTTATAACTGATTCTTCATGCCTTGTTTTTAGATTATTCCATATAAATTTAGAGTATTTTTAAGAACCTACTTACGGTGTACCAAACAATGGAGACCTTGATCAAACTGCAAGTTGAGCAACTGAGAGCTGAGTAAGTGTGTGTTTAGTAATTGTGAGTTGAGTAGTTGTGAGTTAAGTAACTGCCCATTGAGTGATTGTGAGTTGAGTAACTGTGAGTTGAATAACTATGAGTTGAGTAACTACAAGTTGAGTACTGCAAGTTGAATAACTGTGAGATAAGTAGTTGTGAGTTGAGTTACTTCGAATTGAGTAACTGTGAGTTGAATGATTGTGAGTTGAGTAACTGTGAGTTTAGTATATGTGAGTTGAGTAACTGTGAGTTGAGTAACTATGAGTTGAGTAATTGTGAGTTGAGTAACTGTGAGTTTAGTATCTATGAGTTGAGTAACTATGAGTTGAGTAAATGTGAGTTGATTAGCTAAAAGTTGAGTAACTGTGAGTTGAGTGATAGTGAGTTGAGTAACTATGAGTTGAGTTATTGTGAGTTCAGTAACTATGAGTTGAGTAATTGTGAGTTGAGTAACTGTGAGTTCAGTAACTATGAGTTGAGTAAATGTGAGTTGAGTAACTATGAGTTGAGTAACTGTGAGTTGAGTAACTTGAGTAACTGTGAGTTGAGTAACACATGTTGAGTGATTATGAGTTGAGTAACTGTGAGTTGAGTAACAGTGAGTTGAGTGATTGTGAGTTGAGTAACTCTAAGTTGAGTAACTGTGAGTTGAGTGATTGTGAATTGAGTGATTATGAGTTGAGTAACTGTGAGTTGAGCAACTAGGAGTTGAATAATTGTGAGTTGAGTAACTGCAAGTTGAGTAACTATGAATTGAGTAGTTGTGAGTTGAGTAACAGCGATTTGAGAAACTGTGATTTTAGTGATTGTGAGTTTAGTTATTGTGAGCTGAGTAACAGCAAGTTGAGTAACTGTGAGTTAAGTAATTATGAGTTGAGAGATTGCATGCTGAGTAACTGTAAGTCAAATAACTATGAGTTGAGTGATTATAATTTGAGTAACTGTGAGTTGAGTAACTGCAAGTTGAGTAACTGTGAGTTAAGGAATTGTGAGTTGAGTAATTGTGAGTTGAGTCACTGTGAGTTAAGTTACTGTGAGTTAAGTAATTGTGAGTTGAGTTACTATGAATTGAGTATTTGTGAGTTGAGTTACTGTGAGTTAAGTACCTACAAGTTGAGTAACTGTGAGTTGAGTAGTTGTTACTTGAGTTACTGTGAATTGAGTAACTGTGAGTTGAGTAACTACCAGTTGAGTAAATGCCAACTTAGCTAAGAGTTGAGTAACTACCAGTTGCGATTCATTGAAGATATCAATTACATGAATGGCACACCAAAGCTAAACACATTACAGCAATGAAAGGATAAATTTATTCCATGGTCCCTTGATTCACAGTTCTGACATCAATACCACTAGGCTAGAAATGCCCAGCTTCAAATATTACACTGTTACTACTCATAATTGAGTAAATGAAGAAACATATAATTGGTAAATAGCCTGAGAGGGTAAACCAAGATTAACCTGACAGCAGTGTACATATTTAGAGGACCATGATACTGGCAGTTTTAGGGGTCAAACGATGTTTAGACAGCGGATTTTCAATATCCCAATTTCCCCCTAGTCAGGTCTATTTACCCCCAATGAAAAAGCAGGGAATTCTATGCCTGTCCCACATTTCATAACTATTTAGCGCTTACTAAACTGTGACGTCATTCAACTTTCCCTGAAGCAAATGACCAATCAAATATGCTCAAATCTCAATGCTTTATAACAAAGCCAAGCAGGAGAGCTGGGTCCATTCTGCAGTCAATGATTTTCAGTCAATTTAAGCACCCGTAGTACTATGGAGCCATAAAACAATTCAAGATTCTAAAACTTTTTTTTTTTAATTTTAGAAACTTGCATAAATACATAAATTGTATAAAAAAAAAACTTATCTAAAGAGTAACAATACAAAAGAAACTTTAAGATGATTATACCAACAGTTTTGCCACTCTGTTCCACTAATTAAGTGCTCTCAATGTATTTTCCTAACTCAAAGGTGTATTTTCAATATGTTGTAAAGCACTACAATAAAAGACAGAATGTTTATCTAAATTACACTAAATTTATTCCATTATCAATGGCAGTTATTTAATGTTCAAATTTAAACTGAAAAATCAATTTATACACTTTTACGTTTGTGTCAACTTCAATTTATCAGCATAATTAAAAAAACAACAACAACAAATAGTGTCGGAGCTCATAAATCAGTCGAGGTAATCAAATTTTGGAAACAATATTTCTGATAGTTAACATCCATACATTCCAGGAGAGTTTTAAAGCATATAGAGATATCAGGTTATTTTAGTTCTATAAAACGTTGAGACAAACAATACTGGTAGTATTGGTGTTTTTGTGCAGTGTTTAACATTCCTTTTAACAATTTTTCAGTTACAATGTGGTGGTGTCTACTCGAGACGGTATTCTAAGCACTGCCACACTGGTGTATCGTGCAACAGACACATGATATATGGTACCCCCACTCAGTCACATTATACTTACACCAGGCTGACCAGACCTAGAACTATCCTCTAAGTGCACCAAGCCAGGAAGCTTCTAGTACCATTTTTCAAGTCTTTGGTATGACCTTGCTGGGGATCGAACCCATGACCATCTGTCTGCGGAGCAGAAGCTCTATCTCTAGACCACCACTGCAGTTTGGTAGTATTGGTGGTTAAAGGATGGATCTGGGGGGAACAGGAGATCCACTCTCCCTCCACTGATTGTTCTCTGAAGGGATGACAGGATGTCGACCACCAACTATAATTAAATTGCAACCCAGGAAGACTTCGAGCGTGAAGAACTTGCTTCACAATCAAAGTAAAATAAGTAAGTTTAAACTTATACAATAATTGTGAGAATTATCTAAATGCTTAGTTTCAAAACTGGCGAGATTAAGGACAAGTAATGAGCTGCATGAAAAGCTGTGATGGCACTGAAAAGCAAAGTGGACATGCACACCAAGGATTTACATCGGTCATTCACAGCAAGTTTTGCCAAAATGTGGTTGTTGGTTGTAAAGATGAAGCATGGACATGATTTTCATTCTGAAAATTCAAAGGACCGCAACTCAGCTAAAAATTAATGAACAGGAATGCAAAACTGGGCTTCAGGCTGATCTTTTCTAGTAAATTTCAGTAATTCCAACTGATGGTTCAACTGAAGCGCAGACAAAGAGAACATCATATTATTTTTTATTGAACTCTATTTTTGAAATTATAGAACCACATGATTATGAATGAATGAATGAGGTTTAACAACATACCAACACATTATAGGTTATTCAACGCCAACAGGAAGGAAGATTCTAGGTTCATTTTACATGTAACAGACAACGGATGACAGACAATGTGCCAGCGCATAAACCCTTCTGGCATCGCCTTTTATTTTCACAGGTAATATGTACCGTGATGCGTATTGTTCTGAAAATGAAGTATCACGATACACATCGCAGATGAAAAAAATACCAATGCACAGCCCTTATATATACCCACTAACCCTGTATTGCCAAAAGGATATCTATTGAAACATGCTATAATAATATATTGAAAATGTATTTCCTAACTTTGGCTATGCATCTAGGTTAGACTAAAATAGATTTAAAAGTGCAAAATATCTTTGTAAAAATTATTTCACCTTAGAAAGAGTTTGAATGACGTCAAGCAGTATTTAAGTGCTGTCTATTTTTAGAATTGGGATTTCATTTCAAGTCTACCTATAAAATTTAAATATCAATCTTGTCATGTTTTGGTGGATTTGACATACCAAACCATTCAGATTTTATTTGTTAATAATAATTAAAGAGATTCTTTATAGGCATTTTAATAATTATTTCATTTTTAAGACATTTATAGTTTTTTTTCCTGATAAACTCCCTTTAAGATTCCTTTCTGAGATTACTCCTGAGGTGGAAGGTTTGAGTCCTGCTCAGTTCAAAAGTTTTATGTGAGAACATTTGCCAGTCACTTGCAGAAGCAAGGTGGTTCTACTCAGATTCATATTAAGGTAAATAAAACTCAATATGCCATAATATATAACCTGCAAACTGTTGAAATTTGCCTTAAACCCTTTTCCAAGAGAAAAAAAAATAACACTGTGAACATTTCTATATAATTATATATTAAAAAAATGAATATATATTACATTGTGAATATATCTACATTAAACCACAAGTACACAATGTGCAGATAAGTGGGTAATATATTTACTGTAAAACAAACCATATCTCCCATTTGTTATTCTCTAATGCTTAATGCAAATAAGAAAAATGATCTACAGTTAATCCTTTACTTTATATAGACGCCTTTGGACACCTCTTATATAGACATCTTTGGACACCTCTAATATAGAAAGCTTTCGAATTAGGGTAAATTATGTTTAAAATTAACTGACAGAGTGGAAAATAGTGCAGGAAGTGTTCAGATTGCTCATTTCAAAGGCCTTCCATGATTTGTGCGGGGGGGGGGGGGGGGGGGGGGGGGGGACGTGTATCTATGGAGTAAAGGGTTAAGGAATTGAATTCATAATAAAGATCAAGCTTGAATAACATTGAGTATTCAGTAATCTGGGTATAAAATTACAATGTAATCTGTAAGAGAGACCATGTGTACAAAGATAAACAGTGACATGTTTAAAAATAGAACCTGGATTATCCCAATAGGTTACTGACCAATCAAATGGCTTATAAATATAGCTGACACAGAATTTCAGGTCAAATATACCAGTCAGCCAATGAGAATGTGAGAATATATGTATAATGAGAGACATACGTCATATGTCATCTAGTATCACAAGTGAAGAAATTCTTCACATAATGTTTATAGAACTGTATACACACATAGACCAATGGCAAGGTGTGATATATCACTGGTCCTACTGTGCAGTAAAACATCAAGATTTAAATTTTTAAATTGAGAATGCACTATATCAGCAAGTTCATTCAATAAATCAATATATTTGTCACCCCCAATGTTCTTTCTACACCACAAATGGGAGAGGCACCTTGAGGGATTTGAAAATGAAAACTGATTAAATGTCATTTCAATGTCATGAACTTGAAATCGAGATTACTGTATTTCTATTGAGACTGTTAATTTGTATTCTGCATTGACAAAATGAGAAACATAAAATGAATGGTCTGTCATTATTGTGAAAACACTATTTTTCCATAGTCAAATTGAGTCAAATTGGTGTCTGTTCTGTCTGCCTGCCTGCCTGCCTGCCTGCTGGACTGCCTGCCTGCCTGCCTGCCTGCCTGCCTGTCTGTCTGTCTGTCAGTCTGGCATAACAATGACGCTAAATATTCAATCAATCAATCAATCAAGCAATCATATTTCAATTTATCTTGTATTTGTTATGGCCATCTTTAATAAATAAATTGTTTGCCGTGCTCCTACCTACTCACTCAAAACTGCAGCTACCAAAACTTTTTTATTGACTTCCAAAGAGGTTTTTTTTTTTTATGATTTCTGTCCTTTTTTGCATAATATGACTATGAAAAATAATAATCTGAAGAAAAAAAAATAGCTACAAACCTGCCCACACAAACAATACTGAGTCGGAGCACAGCAAACAAACATTTTTTTATGGATGGCCACAGCGGCTGGGTCAAATCCTGATAAAAGAACTAGCTTCAATACTATGTCAATATTCCCTTTTCACAATAACACTGTTATTATTAATGTATCATCTTGATAATGAATTATGCAACTAACACACACCTCATATTTATTCTCCATAAAATACAACCACTACAATACCCTAACAAGTTAGATTAATGTATATTGTACATTTATCATCATTTTATACGATGGACGGATAACAGACAATCAGTTAACCTATGCACCCTTTCCTAGGATCCTGGATGGTTAACCGGTACTCAAGCACACCCACCTATGCGAGTAACTGATAACTTTCCCACTTGAATCAACGGTGAGAGAAGAATGACAATGAGATGCAATGTCATATATCAATTATCACTGCTTCTGTGGCCAGGTGAGGATTCAGCTGCATGACACCTGGATTGATAGTCAGAAGTGCTACCGATTGAGCTAACCGGGCTCATCCAAGTTGGATAAACCCAGCATGTTGTGCAGGCAGACATGATCTGTTTGCACTTTCGACTATTTTCGTTAATTTTTGCTTCTCTCTACAAATTATTTTAAAAGTTGTATCTTTTAAAAAGTTAACTTACATGTAGTTAAAATAAATGTTAAATAGATATTAAATTAATCAATGATCATTAATTTATCATCTATTCACAATCATAGTGTAATCAAATAATAAATATAAAGATAAGAAATAAATATAAAATAATAATTATTGATTAATGGTGAAATTTGGCAGTTTTGCTACTTTGAACGAACCAGACCTGTGTCTGTTGACACAAATGCCCCTGCTATTTATCGGAAACAAATTTTTACCAAAAAATTAAGTTAAACAAAGGGCCATTACTCCTGTAAAATTTGACTGTTATTGATGGGAAACCAGTTCTGGAACATACAAACAGGGGCGACATTTAATGCCCCATTCCTCAAATGACATAGCATATTCTGGATCAACTCTAACATCATTAGGCCTAAATTAATTAATTACATGGAAATACAAATTAGGGTCCATAGGTAAATTATTTATTTATTGTAAATTATTTATTTTGCGTTGTTGATACTATCTGTTTTCTGCGAGTATATTTTATGTCTGTATGTGGGCACACTTGTCATACACAATGGTGAGGCAGCTCTTGCTGGAGGCCGCCATGCAGTACTGCCGAACCGAAAATTGTGGACATGACAGATTTTAAATTAATTGCTAGATTATCAGCCAAACTTTTCTCAAAAAGGGGGAGGTGGGAAGATTTTATTTTTTATTTTATTTTTAAAATTGTTCATGTTTTTTATAAAAAATAAATAAATAATATACTATATTTTTTTTTTTTTATGAAAATAAAAAGGGTCAGGGCAGTTTGAAAATTAGGGGGCATGCGGGGATGATATCTATAACAATTAATTCATTATGGCCTAATTCTTATATTGCATTCTGGATCCACTCTCACATTAACATATACATTCTTATCTTCTTACCAATAAATGTCATTGCATTATGTCAGTGCTTAATGGAAAAAAGCTTTTCCACCAAAATTATCTAGTTCCCTTGGAAACATTCTTTTTATCTTATAATTTAGCAAGGTTTATTAAAACTCAAACCATAAAAAACTCTGACATAGAAAGAAAGTATGTTCAAATGACCAGTAATTCTTATTTTATAATTAAAGGGACACACGCCAATAATGAAATGGATTTTACCTTTGTTCGCACATCTAATCAATATTAATTTTACATCTATTTATAGACAAGTCTTCTTTTATTTGTTGGTATATGGAATCAATTTTTCTAATTTTATCCATTTGTTAAAATAAAAAATGGGGAAGGGGGATAATAATCTGAAATAGAATGTTTGTCTCCCCACTCAGTAGGCTAATTCAACAGTCTCCACATATTCTTAAGTGGAAGATTCATGAATGTAGAACATGACCAATCATCACAGAGACTCTGGCTGGGCTTGGCTTTCGATTCAAACACATGACCCCTGGATTGATGGTCAAGCGCTAGCAACTGACCTAACCGGGCCCAGAAGCATTCATGAGTAAAAGACTTCAACTTGTGAATAGATGCTTGAATGTCGGGTGCAACAACACCAATACTTAAACGAGAAAAAGGTTTGCACTCGGCATCTGATATCATCTTCGTACAAAACTTAATAATATGCTTAGTGAGATGCCTCCTAAATAATTACACACAATGTTCAATAAACGAGAGCTAAACACAGACAGTACAAGAAGTTTAATTTAGCTAAAAATAAATCCTCAATAATATCTGTAATTTTCCTGAGAAGTAGAAGTATATGCCATTAAGTTACCAGCATGCGTCTCGTCTCGGATTTTTGTTTTCAAAATTTGAACAGAAATTTGGCACAAGTGTTCGTACAAGTTTTGACGTATATATGCAATACGAGTGAAATCATTAATAACATATCTAAATGCCAGTCGTGATTGAGCAGAATCATTCAAACTGGCATTAACATGTGTTTGCGGAATACATCACATTCCAGCCTGTTTTTTGTTTGTAAATATTTACGCATTAGAATTTTAAACAAAGCTAAAAAGCTGATGTAATTGCCTAACTGGTATCCATTATAAATGATATCATTTTTTCAGCACTTAATTATTATGCCCCTGCGGTATTTTTGTGTACTTATTAAAGTGATATGTGGCAATGTTGAAACTGAAAGGACCAGAGGTTCACAAAGCCCCAATAGTGGCCCTGTAAAATGCATTTCTTTTAATTACTTATTTTTCAGCAAAGCTTGGTGATAAATATAATATATTTTTTTAAAATATGTTATATTCTGTTTTTTATTTTTATTTCATGTTTTTCTATACATAAAATGATTTCACAGAATGTTAAACTCAAGGAAACTGCTCATTCCACCTCCCCCCCCCCCCTCCCCACCCCCCAAGCAAATTTTTTTCTATTTTCCACATTTAAATAATTTTTTTTATTATGAAGGTATATATTTATTCTGATTATTGTCTAATACACTCTGAGTAATATGTGTACTTTTTTCTTGTGGCAAGAGAGCGTTTACTGTTAAAACCATGATATATTTACATAAAATGTAGAAAAATTTAGTATTTCTGCTGTACAAGTACACTTTAATGGTATTGTATTAAGTAACAAATGTAACCTGAAACACAAAATTTATACTTTTTGAAAAAAATAAAGTATAATTAAAAATAAAAACATCAAAGTTTGCCAAAAAAAAAAATAAGATTTAATTTTATTGAATTATACAGGGCCATTTTGTGGGGTTCATGAATCACAAAGAGAATACAAATTGATATTGTCAACAGAATTTAACTATTACAGAACCTCTGTCCTTCCACAATTAACTATTAAACTTTCTAACATAAAAGTTTTTTGGCCAAGCTAGGAAGGAACCCATGATGTCTATGGTGAGGGCTAACTGTTCTTGAGATGGTACCTTAGACCGCTTCGCCACAGAGGATTCTAGTTTTTATTTTCAAAGTTGCTGCTTGGGATCAAACCCAAAAATCTTTTGCGTATTACAGGTAAGCTCAGTAGGTACAGCATCTGACTTTCAATCCAGGGATCATGAGTTCGAATCCTCATCCGGTCACAGTCTCCATGACGACTGATATACAACATAGGTTAAATGATTGCCTGTTAGCCCTCGATTGCATAAAATAAGGCTAAAGGTAAATATTCAAACACTGTGGAGGAATTGGTGACTGTTCCAGTATTTATATACCATGTCAGACAGTCTTAAATCACTGTGCCAACTTCTCTCAGGAAGTGCACAAATATCAGTTATAAAAAAGTATATATCATTCAGCCATGGCATATTTAGAAACGATGCCAAATAAAAGCCAATTTTTGAAAATCAACAACTGTAACTCTTGTCACATTTATAAGTCAAATGGGTCACAGTGTCCCCAAAACGCTCACCTGATGTCAAACAAAGCAACTTTTGATCATCCAAAGAATATAACTTATTCAATATAAACATGGCTGTATAATTATTGTGTAAGGTTGGCGAAGATCCAATGAAAATTACAATTGCTGGAGAATTGTGTTTGTTTGAATATTTATATCATATTTATGCCATTAAGAGCCAACAGATGCTTAGTTAACCCAAACACTCTTTTAGGGATCCTAGATGGTTGACCAATACTCGAGCACATCTATTTCCGCAAGTGATTAACTTTCACACTTGAATCAGCGGTGAGAGACAAGACTTAGTGACAATTAGACGTAATGTTGTATACCGTATCTATAATCACAGAGACTGTGGTGAGAGACAAGTGACAATGAGACACAATGTTGTATATATATAATCACAGAGACTGTCGTGAGAGACAAGTGACATTGAGACACAATGTTGTATATATATAATCACAGAGACTGTGGTGAGAGACAAGTGACAATGAGACACAATGTTGTATATATATAATCACAGAGACTGGTGAGAGACAAGTGACATTGAGACACAATGTTGTATATATATAATCACAGAGACTGTGGTGAGAGACAAGTGACACTGAGACACAATGTTGTATATATATAATCACAGAGACTGGTGAGAGACAAGTGACATTGAGACACAATGTCGTCTATCAATCATCATGGAGATTGTGCTCGGGCAGGGATTAGAACTCCCGACTCCTGGATTAATAACCAGAAATGCTACAGACTGAACTTACTGGGCCTGGCACAATTGCTAGAGAGCACCCTCATATAAAAAACTAGGACAGACAAACAATGGACAGAATAAGTCATTTTGAGCTAGAGCTTTGCTCAGGTGGGCTGAAACAAGCTATGAGGTATGAACAGGTGCTTTATTATTATTAATACCAACAGTGGATATGGTAAACCTAATGAGTTCGGTAAGAAACAAAAGCAAATACAACAGTAAATTTCTCCAGCTGTTCTGGATCATCCACAATCGCCTCTATAATTGAGAATGGCAGAGTTTTTTTCTTTGCTTACCAAGAAGAACTGATCCTAGTGGATATATATCCAATATAGCTTTTATTTTCTTATCTTATTAATATTTTATCGAGAATAAGTGCTTTGAGATATTGTTGTAACAAACAGCCATTGTGCATCTATTGCTAAGCAAAAACTGCCTGATAAGCAAATATCCATATACTGTATAGAATATAGACAATTTCTATCTGATAATTACATACTGGTATTGTTTCTATTATATAAAGATAAAAATTGGTGGTAGAGTCAATACATTGAGGTAACGGGAGGAGAAGGGAGGGCAGTGGTTACATACAATTTTAGGGGGCTGGGGGGGTTAAAAACTTCATTTTTTTTTATCAATTTAACTAGCATCCGGTTGTATTCATTTTTTTAATGAGGCTAAAAGGTATTTTCAAAACATGGCAGATTATATTATGATATACCCAGTTGGTATTGGAGGGAAAGACTTCAGAATGAATCTGAGTAGACTCACCAAGGTCATTAGACAATAGAGCCATAACACCAGTTGTCCATGAAGGACCCTGGTTGTAATCAAAAGTTGTCCTATTTAAATATTCTCCTTTGACTGATATCATGCTATTTATTTCCCTAGTTTCAAACAAAAAAGGCATAACCCAAGCGACAGTCTAGTGGTAGAGCATCCGCTTCACAAGTGGAAGGTTGTGGGTTCAATATCCATCAGGGTCATACCAAAGGCTTAAAAAAAGATACTAGATATTTAGAGGATAGTTCTAGGTCTAGGTGACCTAGTACATGTATCAGTATAATGTGACCGGGTACCATACCATGTGTCTACAGCATGATACTCCAGTGTGACAGAGCTTAGAAATACTGTCTCCAGGAGACAATGTCACAGACTGAAAATTTGTTGAAAGTGATGCTAAACACCATACAATCATTACAATAGAAAAACAGCACTGGTATATCAGTATGTAACAAGTTTCAAATGTTCCTTGCATTTCGTAAAAAATGGGTACCAAAGTACAAACAGCATCGCTAATCTTGTCATGATCAGTAGTAATTAGCTATTGATTAATTAGCCAATGAAACCAGCTATCAGCCAAATCATTGTGCTAGCAACTGATTGATTGATTGATTCAATATTAAGCATCATTTTTGTACCATCGAGAGCTAACAGACAATCAATTAATTTAACCACTGTTCCTGGAATCCTGAATTAAGGTTAACCAATACTCGAGCACTCCCCATCTCCGCAAGTAACTGATAACTTTCTCACTTGAATCAGCAGTGAGAGACAAATAATAATAAGACACAATGTCATATATCTATCATCATGGAGACTGTAGCCAGACGGGGATCCAAACTCACAATCCCTGGATTAATAGTCAGATGCATTACTGATTGAGCTAATTTGGCTCGGCTCGAGCAACTGACTTTCATGATTTCTAGCTGACAACCGTTCATGTGAAGCAGTTTCTAATTAGGTCAAATGAAATGATAGCTTCGTTTACTGTATCCTGCCTGACCAATTAAAATCTTCCGACTCCATGCATTTTATTACTTGTAAAAAAAATGATGATGAATTTGAATAATTGTATTTTTCACAATGTGTAGATTTTACGATGTACCGGATGATCTTCACTGGACACGGCTAATTTCATATTCTGTCAAGCAGTCTATCATTTGAATTTCCAGTATTTTGTTGTTTTCATAGGTACTTGGGACTCACAACTTGGTGACATCCAGCATGTTTTCATGCTCAATGTACAGTGTGTTGGCATTATCGTTTAAAAAATGCCAACACATGAACATGTCTGTTATAAATAAGATACCTTCATTAAAATGTGAGAAAAAAAATGTCAATATATTCAATTTTCTTTGCGCAAAATATTATCTAGTGATTGTTCTAATAGTGATGGTTGACGGAACTGACAGAGTATATACTTTAATTGATAATTTTACAATGAATTTCTGTCTACAAAACAGCTAATTTGCATATAAGAATTACTTATCAGTAAATATAAAATAAAAAAAACAAAATGTAAAATATAATATAATAATTTAGCTACCTCCCTACCTACCCAAGATTTTAAATCTAGGGTAGGAAAAGGACAAAAAAACAATATTTTAACTAAGGCCATAGTCAAATTTGGCCTTAATTAAAATATTGTTTGTTTGCCGCTTCCGGCCTGCCCATTTTTTTTTATTTTTTGGTGTTCATTTAAAATATTAGCGACCATCACATGGTCTTAAAAAAGATTCTCTGAATGATTACAAAAACAAAAGGAATTTACCTACCTACCCACCCTGAATCGTATGAGTGGGAGGTGGCAAACAAGCAATTTTTTATGGGTGGCCTTGGTGTCTAGCAGGAAAGGGAAATTTAACGTGACATTTATCAGCTTTGTTTGTTTAAATATTACCAGTTGTTTTTACACAATCTAATGCCAACAAACTACCACTCTTTTCTCGGATCCTGGAAGGTTAACCAGTACTCAAGCACATCATTCTATGCAAGTAATTAATAACTGTCCCACTTGAATCAGTGGTGAGAGATGAATGACAATGATATGCAATATTGTATATCAATCATAATGGAGATTGTAGCCGGGTGGGGATTCAAACTAACTACCCCTGGATTTATAAATGTGCTACCAAACTCACAACCCCTGGATTGATAGATGCCCTACCAAACTCACAATCCCTGGATTTGATAGATGCGCTACCAAACTCATGACCCCTGGATTGATAGATGTGCTTCCAAACTCACGACCCCTGGATTGATAGATGCGCAACCAAACTCATGAGCCCTGGATTTATAGATGCACTACCAAATATACGACCCCTGGATTGATAGATGCACTACCAAACTCCTGACCCATGGATTGATAGATGCGTTAACAAATATACGACCCCTGGATTGATAGATGCACTACCAAACTCACGACCCGTGGACTGATAGATGGGCTACAAAACTCAAGACCCCTGGATTGATATATGCGCTACCAAACTCGCGACCCCTGGATTGATAGATGCGCTACCAAACTCACGACCCCTGGATTGATAGATGCCCTTCAAAACTCACGACCCCTGGACTGATAGATGCGCTACCAAACTCACGACCCATGGATTGATAGATGCGCTAACAAATATACGATCCCTGGATTGATAGATGCACTACCAAACTCACGATCCATGGATTGATAGATGCCCTACAAAACTCAGGACCCCTGGATTGATATATGCGCTACCAAACTCGCGACCCCTGGATTGATAGATGCGCTAACAAACTCATGACCCCTGGATTGATAGATGCGCTACAAAACTCACGACCCCTGGATTTATAAATGTGCTACCAAACTCATGACCCCTGGATTGATAGATACGCTACCAAACTCACGACCCCTGGATTGATAGATGCGCTACCAAACTCATGACCCCTGGATTGAAAGATGTGCTACCAAACATACGACCCCTGAATTGAAAGATGCGCTACCAAACTCACGAGACCTGGATTGATAGATGCACTACCAAACTTACAAGCCCTGGATTAATAGATGCGCTACCAAACTCATGACCCCTGGATTTATAGATGCACTACAAAACTCACGACCCCTGGATTGATAAATGCGCTATCAAACTCGTGACTCCTGGATTGATAGATGCGCTACCAAACTTGCGACCCCTGGATTGATAGATGCGCTACCAAACTCGCGACCCCTGGATTGATAGATGCGCTACCAAACTCGCGACCCCTGGATTGATAGATGCGCTACCAAACTCATGACCCCTGGATTGATAGATGCGCTTCCAAACTCGCGACCACTAGATTGATAAATGTGCTATCAAATGAGCTTACCAGATCCAGCTTTGACATTTTTTACATATTACAAAATTATATTATACATATGTCATCCAGTTTTATTGGTGAAGGAAGATATTTTTACAAATGTCAATGTACGAGTCCGAGGACTCGCTTGACTACAAATCTGTGAGTCCAAAAAATGAAAGTGTGAGTCCCATTTTTCAGAGACATTTTAACTAAATGATATTATATCATTATAATTTCAAATGATGTAAGCCCGTGTGGTTCCGGCTAAGAATAGAAACACTGTCGATCTCTGCAGAGGGGTAGGAATCCACAAGAAGTATTCAAGGTTGGCGAGCAATGGTAACAGAGAGCGTCGGATGACATTGATTATGCTTGATGCACGCGCACCATTGCAGTAGTAACCCGATGCTCTTGAAATTCATCCGATGCTGTGCGCATACTAGTGATTACAAAACAGTGTGCAAGAAACACAATGCGTCCGAAATTAAATGTCTGTATTTGAGATAATTGGACGTATCGGCTCCGATTTTTCTGTGTCCAGCCTATGCACATATTGCAGAATTGTGCATATGCAGCAAGATTTGTGCATCTAGGATGTAGGGGTAAATGACACACTAGATGACACCAAATACATATGTGAATCTCGGTAAAACCAACATCCTTATGCAATAAACTTGCAAACTTTCTCACATAAAGTACTGTTCAGATAGAGTTGGGCTCCAACCCATAACCCCAGTGGTGAGATGCCTGATCTTCGGACAGCACTAGGCCACAGGCAGTCCTTACATATCATACCTATACATTGTAGTGGTATTCAAAACATATTAAACTTATATCATATACTTTTTTTAAAGGGGTTCAATACTATTTTAAACATAAGAGATTTATATAATGGTTTCCAATTTTAAGACAGGGAAAGATGTCCGACTGTATCTGAGTAGAACCACTGTCCTCCCGCAAATAATAGGTAAACTCAGAGGTTTGGAACCATCGACCTCAGTAGTATCTGTAGAACTACCTTAATTCTAGGAGGAGTCACTGCCCTGCAGTTATTCGGGCGAACAGGGGCCAAACTCGATATTAAGGCTGTTTATCAAATTTGCAAAAACTAATTTGAATACTGCTTTTATTAAAAGTATGATTTCACAATGATCTTATTAAAATAAACAAATAAAATTTTCAGATAATTGCCATAACATAGTGTTCTTATTTTCTTATAAATTTGGATAAATTCCAATTTCAATTAGTTGAGATATTTACCAAATTCTTAGGTGTCTGGTTAGCTGTTTTGTTTAGTATTTAAGCAAAAACTGAGAAATTTGTGTATAACTAGAACTACCTATTAAACTTTAACTAATTAATTCCAATTTCAAGCTATCAAACTAAACCATAATCATTTAAAGGTTTTCTAAGCACAAGAATCGATCAATTTCACACCTTTTCTTATCAAAATAGTTTCATGGTTTATTGATAAGTGAATTACAAGAGTGTATTAGCATACTGGCAAAAGTACAATTTATTTTTATTAAAATTAAACTGCTGAACATCGTAACTTGGTTATTTACAAAGTAATGAAAACCGTTCCACCTGCAGTTAAATTTCAAAACAAACATACACAAAACCAACAAATAAAACCTGATAAGGTCATAAAAAATTAATAGCTAGATAATCTTCCTCTCCCACCTACTCATTTTCATGCTACCCTGACCCTTTTTATTTTCATATAAAAAAAAAAAAATGTTTTGAAAAACAACAAAAAATTATAAAAAAAATATATAATTTTTATATATAATTCTCCTCCCCACCCCACCTTCCCCTTTTAAAGAAAACTATGGATGATACTTTAGCAATTAATTTATAATGGCCTAATGCCCAATAAATTTCAGCAAGGCGGTACTATAGCGGATAGAGTGTTGGTCGCTCACCCCAGAGGTTGCCTGATCGATCCCTAGCTTGACCCGATGCCTCTAAAAAAACAACAACATTCAGTTCTGGCCCCTACCCAGAAAGAGGTACATATAAGCTTTGAACTTTCTTTACAATCAAGCTAAAATGAATTAGTATATAATAAAATAATAAATTTATTAATGATGTTAAATATTTATCTTATTATAACAAACAAGGCTGTTTCAATTTACATGGTGAGATCAGTCTGTCTTTCAGTTTGTCCATCCATTCAGAACATGTCCATAAATGCTAATAAGTATAATTAGTTGAATTTATATAATATATACATAACTACAACTACTCTACTCTTTTTCAATTACTCGCTTCATTTCTAATTTTCTTAAACATATCAGAACTATTTTTCTTACAATATGTAAAGATATTTTTACTAAGTATAGTTTGAACTAGGTTATATTCATAAAGTTAAGAGCATACATAAAATTGTTAATGATCTTGCCAAATCTGTTTACATTTAATATATGTCATGGAGAAGAACTTTATAAAATTTTATCTTCCGTTCTAATCCATATTTATACTTTTGTACTGATTTGTATGTATGTAAATTTGAATAAATAAATATGTTTAAACCAAATATTTATCTCATAATATTCATGAATTTATATTAATGCAACTTTTTTCTTAATTTTACTATTTTCACAGATTCTTTATAGACTCTAATATTCACCACTCAACGTTTAAACTAAATGTTTTTTTCCCTTATCAACCATAAACTTTCACACAGTATATACTGTATTTCCAAAAATTTAGAAAATTGTTAGTGTTTTTCCCTATTTTTGAAAAAAGGTTCTTCATTATGCCATACAATAATATTTTAACATACATGCCAAAATGTAAAAAATTAATTCAATTAAAACTTTACGATCTATACAGTGGTAAAAATTCAGATTTTAAAAGAAAACATATATGTTATTACTTTACACAAGGACTTATATAGAGGGATAGGAAACTTGCATTTCCCTACTTAATGATTAATAATTTGGCAATTTAATCATTCAAATTTCACAGGCAACTAATTTCTTTTGTATGTAACCTTAGATGTTTTATACTATTTTAAACATGCAATATATTCTTGAATTTAAAATATTGCAGTTTGAAGTTAAATTCAAGTACCTTTCTTGTTTTTTTTAGTTGCAGTGTACAAATTTTATAATCATAATACTTTCCACAATTTTAAACATAATTTGATGGGAACTGTCTTGTTTTGTAGAGAATTCAATTGTGCAAAGAAAAAATCTTAATTTGTATTTCCCAGAATAATGGAAGTTAAGATATTTGAAATAGAGATTTCACGAAATTTTGTGTGAATACTCGAGCGTTCATAATCGTAACATATCAATCATTTTTTTCCCTTCTCTATATAAGTACTTGCTTTAATAAATTACACGTTTGGAAGTGCAATATGGCAATATAATCCCATCACTGTTTCAACTTTGTATGTCTCTGGTCATACACAAAGTGCATACTGGTAACAGTACACAAAATGCAATTTTTCTTATTTCTTTTTTTAAAGAGGTTCAATGCCATTTTCAACGCATTTCATGTTATATATGGCATAAATATATATTAATGGTGGCGGAATACCTCAGAATTAATCCGAGTAAATCTGCCATCGTACCGCAAGTAATGCTAAAGTTTTTGGACTGAGCAGGCCATTCAAATGACCTTAAGCATACACAGAATACAAAATTATATCTATCATGTTGATTTCGTTACAATTAACTATTCTAAGGCCATAATAAATTAATTGCTAGATTATCATCCCCACCCGTCCCCTAATATTCATGCCGTCACGACCCTTTTATTTTCATAAAAAAAAAAAAATCAACAATTTTAAAAATAAAAAATAAAACCCTCACATCCTCCCCGTGTTTATATTTATCGAAGTTGTTTAGTATTAAGTTATTAATTTATGTGGTTACATGACTATGTAATAAACTGCATTATTTACTGGTACTGTTATGACATTTTACAATTTTAATCAGTAAGCTATTTTGGGAAAAAGCCTGGATATCTTTAGAATTTAAACACCATATGATGAAGAAAATAGTTAATCAACATCAACTCAGTGCTCCAGATAAGCACTATTTTGGGGGTATTTAAGCATTGAAACTTCTGAACAAAGCATTGAATTTAAATTAATGGGTAAAATAAGCATTGGTTATCGTCAATTTCAGTGCTGATTAGTTTGCTTTAAATGGCAATTTGATAAGAATGTTCATTTTTACCTGTAAAATTTTGAAAATAAGCATTGCATACTAATTTAAGGGGTAAAATACTCATTTGAAGAATAACTTTCTAGAGCACTGTCGACTACTTGAATATGTGCAGACATGTGTATAATGATTTAAGAACCATGAAGAGGGTTGAAGTGTAGTGGGTAGAGTGTTGGCCGCTCATGCCAAAGGTTGCAGGTTCGATCTCTAGCTCAACCTGATGCCTGACAAAAAAAACAATCAGTACTGGTTTTTAAGCAGGAAACAGACTCTAGAGCAGTTCATAATTTTAAGCTTAACTCAAATATTTCATAAAAATCCACTACATTTTTACTGAAAAACATGTGTGCCCTTTCAGATTTTGTGTTGCGCCACACAGTCCGCTCCCTCTAAACTGAAATCCTGGATCTGCCCCTGAAGTTAACTTCTTACTAATAATAATAGATATCAGTGCTGTGTTCACACTGACAACCATTTAGGAGATTGTTCAAATCAAATAAAATTTAATCTAAATTTTATATATGTCTTGCAAAAACAATAATTCTAACAAATCAGTAAGAAGTCATGGACACATGTTGCCAAATACTAAATAACTGATTGTCACATGCATATTTAATATATAAACCTACATGTCTATATTGTATGTAAACAGGCATTTAGTGTGGTCAATAATATTGCTATCTAGCAAATAATTTAATATGGCAACCTTATATCAAAGACATATAAACTAGTCACTGCTTATATTACAAAAGTCTATGAATATCTAAAATAAAATACAATTTCCCTTAACAATTTCTTTTTATCATTTGATTCCAACCAAAGTTATGTATTAGGGTAATCTTATACACAAATGCCATTAGCTTTTGAAATAGTAAGTCAAACTACACCATTAAAATATTTATGCAAAATTCCCCGTGCGGGTCCCCAAATACGGGCAGATTATAAATGACAGACCTACCTCTTGTTCAGAATCGTCTTTGAAGCATAAACACGCAGCTCTTCGACGATATCCGTCCTCGTCATATGTTCTTATCGAATTAATTTTCTCTTTCACCATATCAAATCCAATTTTATTCCAATGTTTTATATTTTAATTTTCAATTTTGCGGCATGATTTCACTGAAAATTTTATGAAAGTCCTGGTTACCAGACGATGTTTACTAGTCGTCATAAAGCGTCTGCATGACTTTCAGTAAATTGGAATACTTCTATCTTGTGGGCGAGGATATGTTGCGATTACTATTTGAGTAGTGCTCTTGCGGATCTGCAAGAGGCACTGCTGTTCGGCATCTGCTGGCTTTTAAAACAAAAATAATGGTATACAGAATAATACCAATTCAACAAGCATATTTATAGGAGTTCTAATTGTTTACAAGGAAATAAAACACGACGTGACAAGGACATGTCTATAAAAAAATCCTTGGACCTTGGTAACAGATTGCCAGTACACCAATTAATGTTTGTTTACCAGTATATCCTGCAAGGCCATATCAGACACATTTATTTCATTGGATGCGGCAGGGACTTATACGTCCTGGATTCTGGCAGTATACATTTTTATTCAGGAGTTAGTATATACAATACAGAACTTAAAACAACAACAAAATGCAAAATACCTAGGTGTCACACTCAGCCACGATTTTAATTTCTCAACCCATATAGACAACATAACATCAAAAGCAAACAACACCTTTAAGTTCATTAAACGTAATAAACAAACAAATAATAAAAAGATAAAAGAAACAGCATACAAGACCTATGTTAAACCACAAATAGAATACTATTCGTCCATTTGGCATCCTTGGCAAAAGACACGAACATACAAAGTAGAAAGAATACAGAGGGCAGCAGCTAGATACATACTCAATAATTACGGCTTCACAAGCAGTGTCACTCAAATGTATCAAATCTTAAACTGGCAAACCCTCCATCAAAGAAGAATAAATTCATCACTAATCCTACTTTTTAAAACAAAAAAAAAACAACCTAGTTGCTGTAGATCACCACCATCTAATCCCAATAAAAAAATAATTTCCATGTACCGTTTTCTCGGACCCTATATCGTCAGAACTCATTCTTCCCTAGAACAATTAGAAATTGGAATAGCCTACCAAGTTGTGTTAAAGCCAGCACCAGCCTTAATCAGTTTATGGTTGGTCTGGCCACAGTAATATTCTAAACAAGTATTGTTTTTAACACTAGAAATGTAGTAATTTTTAAATGAAAATATATGTATAACTTTGTTGTTTTTTAAAATTCATATTTCATATTTCATATTTCACAGCGCCTCCCAGTTATAATCAGAAATTGATTGTTGGGAGTAATATGTAGGTGCAGATGTATATTGTATATAGGCCTAATTAGATCATGAGACTGCTACCTATGTAAATCACTGCATACAATGGCGGATCTAGCCTACTCTTAAAAAACGGCGTAAGCCTCCAGAAAATTCGCATATTTTATTAAAATCCACTATATTTCTACTAAAAAATATGTGTGCCCCTTTAGATTATGTGTTCAGATTATGTATTGCACCCCTAAGTCCGCGCCCCCTCCCCCACCCCTAATCATGAATCCTGGATCCACTGGCATACCATAGATAAAGGATAATATGGATTCAGGGAGTATAAAGGCATTTTGATAGGGGAAATATTTTTTTTTTGCATAATAGCAAATTTGGAAAAATCCCGATACTCCCTTTATAAAAAAAAACCCTAAACAACCCAAGACACAAAAAAAAGCCAAATCTATTTTTTTAAAATCCTGATTTACTTCCTGCATATACATCACTTGAGATCCAGAGAGGGGAACAGGGGATCCGTGATCCTCGTAGTACTTCCGAAATTTTGCTTCATGACAGCATTTCCGAAATTTTTTTTTTTTACTCTTTTGAACCCTTCCTGGTCATCCGTGATGATTGGACTTGACTAGAAAATATGTAGATCTGCATCAAAATGTTTATTATCAGAGGAGTGAAAATACTGAAAAGTTAAAAAAACTTCGGGTGAGTTTCAGAGTCATATTATCAAACTATTATAGTTTTACAATATTCATGCAAAGGCATTTCGAGTTTGGCAATTTGTTAGGGAATTTAAGAATGAAATGCATCTTCTCTTATCGTTCTCACGTTCTGCTCCATTGCCTTATGGTGGACTTTTAATTATTTTAAATGTAATTCTTGTGACACCTCCGTCCTAAACGATTCATTTAGTTATGGTCAGACTTGCTAGCAGGTACCAGTACGACGTTCCGTCCTAGTCGAACCTCATTAGTGAAAAAATGCATTACTGCTACAAGGCCATATAAATATAAACAGTGGGAGCATTCGTGCCAGCAGACACAATTCTACTTTCTTTTTTTACAACAACAACAACAATGGAAAAAACATGTTAGACATTTTAAGAACTCGTACCAAAAATTACCAAAACGTCAATAGTCTGCATAGGACCCAAACCATGGGCATAAAATCTTGCTGGCTGTGTTCAGTGGCGTAGCTGAGGATACAATGATGTGCAAGCCCTGAAGGTTATAGGGGGTATTTGACTATTAGAATGTATTTACTGCGTTCTGGGGGTATTTCCAGGAAAAATGGAAAATAAACGAAAACAAGTTAAAAATATGCAAGTCCGGGTGTTGTGTCGCAAAGGCAGCAACGCCACAGGTGTTAATTTTCCAATTCTATGAAATAACAGTTTCGTCATTGCGTTTTGTATATTTCCCACTATCCCTGAGTGTCACCATCTAGTTTTAATCAGTTTCAATAAAAGACAACATCTTGGCACTTTGTGCAGAAAAAAAATATTTGAATCAGGAAATAAGAGTTCATTGGGTGAGACAAAAACACACTTCCGCAATGGTTACATTAAATTAAAACAAGGAATTATATAGAGATCTATACAAGTCCTTGATTAAGACGATAAATATATATTTTTTTATTCCGGCGAAAATCATTGCAGATATCTTGTCTGAGAAATTTGTGAAATAAAAAGCACCAAAATAGACATAAAAATAAGCAATTAAGTCAAAGCAAACGACAAATTACAGAACTTGAATTATCTTCTGGCCGGCAGTTTGGTGAAATTTAACGGAAATCACCGAGGTAGTCCTTTTGTTAAGATAAGCCAATCAGAAACATTATCAGAATCATGTAGCAGGTTTTTTTTCAAAGAAGATTGTCACACGGCAAAACGTTTATTTTTTCAGAAAAGCAAGCGTCGCAGATGATGAAGACTATAAGTCATTAAATATGCAGTTTAAATTTAGACTATTGTATTTCCTGGCAATTGTGTTAAAGTTTAAATATGAAGCAATAAAAGGGATTTGTACGTATCTCCAGGGACAATAAATTGAGATTTCTCACCGTCTTTATGTATATTTATATAATTATAATACATCTGTGAAAACAGTTTGATATTCTTTTTGTGTCTTGATAATGATAAGTAGTTCAAACAGTTGCTATAAGAGTAAGGTGTGGTTAACATTCTCCTAAATGTTGCGTTGTCACATTGAAACTATCTTAATGAATATTGTTAGAAGTATGTCGCGTACATGTGACACGTCTGCCATATAAATGTCCCCTTGGGCTTAAGAACATTTTGGATTTGGTTGAATAAAAACTATATTATCATTATAACTATCATCCGAATTGGCAGTTTAATTAAGAATTGTGAATATAAGTAAGCGTTTGTAATCTGTAGATTCTGTAGAACGAACAAATATCTCCATTGAGTCCGATAAATAGCAATGTTGGGAAAGCCACATTTGGGCACGTTGATTGGTCAATTGCTCCAACTGAAAGTTTAAATGACGTCATATTTGATAAGGCTTCATTTGCTATGAATTGTGGGACAGGCATAGAAATTCTCTGCCTTTTCATTTATATCAGGTTCTCGTATAGACAATACGCGTGTGTGAATGTGTGTAAACATGCGCAAACTGTATACTTGTTCGAAGTCATTTAATTTAACCCATGTCGAAATACGAACATGTAAAGTTTAGTATATGTAAAAGAAAAACATGTTCGATTGAATTATCGCTTTTAAAACCAACCATGGTCCAAACCGAACAATCGAAATAGTAAAAAAATGAAACGTTATAAATTGTCAAAGCTCACGTTATATGAGTCACGGTAACCAAAGAATTAGAGAGACTATAATATATACATATTCTATAGTTCCTTGCTGTAACCAAGAGAGGTAAAATGAACATGAAAAATTATAGAAAAGAGAATTAAAATTATATCAGAATTTTTCAAAAAATTAAAATTTGCTAAAACTATTTCTCCCAATATATCATGTCCATATAATTATAGTCACTGACCACGTATTGCCAAACGGATATGTATAAACATGCCAAAATAATATATTGAAAATGGATTTTCTTACTGGGGCTACGCGCATGCCACATATACTTGTTTTAACGCACTCGTAGACTTTCGATTTTACACGGACCTGCGTACTTTATTCGACTTTGCTACTCTAAAAAGCCATCCCATATATACAATATTATTACAAGGAAATACAATTTGTAACATTCAATTATTGCACTCCAAACTACTAAAAGCTTCTATTGGGAGCGTCGCGGACCGGTATTGCTTTCCCGCCCACTGCCTTTTCGAGTAAATCGTTTACGAGAATAATATAAGATAGAAACCATTTAAACCAAGGAATTACGTAGATAAGTCATTGTTTAAACGAATATGTGAATCTACTCTGTTACTTTATTATCTCTTAAAGACCACAAAATTTTGTTAAAAATCCAAGGACAGGCCCAGTGGGGTCCTGTGACGCACGTGTATGTATGTGTGTGAGGGGAGGGAGGAGAGATGGGATGGGGAGTGGGTGGTGTGTGCTGAAGTTGGACAAGAATACCTTTATAGCTACTTAAAATCAAGGAACTATAGAAGAAGTCTGTACTTCCTTGTTCTGGCTAAGTTCCTTGTTAAAATGTATTTCAAAGCCGTTTCTGTTTTAATGGACATTTCCCCAGACTATTTTTAATTTCAAGAAGTTCCATATGTGCGTGCGTATGTACGTCTATTAATGTGCAAGTCTATTAGTGTGACACGGTAAACCTATTTGTTTATTCATTTTAGTGCGTTTTTTCTTCAGATTTTAAAATGAATTTTAATATTATGCAGTTTAGTTGTTACAGAGACGATAGAAAAAAGGGCATTATATATAAGTGACGTCATATGACGTATATGTTTACTGTTTATATATAATCTCAAAAAATGGAGAACACGTTGAAAGGAGTATTGAATAGCTTAACTGTTGAAGATTTATAATTTCATTCAAATAAAAACTACGTGTATTAAAAACACGCTTCGACCACTATTGCGATAACTTGAGAAACCCAAGGGTGGGCAAAAGCTTTTTTTTTTTAAAAAATGCCTGAGAGAAAGTAACTCTGGTTCAAATATCACGGCAATGATATTTTTTGAATTATTAATGGCAGAGAATGCATATTTAAAATAAATGCGTTAATCAGTTTCTTAAATGATTATTTGTTTTTCTTAAAATAATTTGTTGCCAGAAGACGTACTACAGTATTGGTTGTGCTTTTCACAGTGTAGCGATTCTCACATAGAAACCGGTGACGGGAAGCGCGGTTTGTAGCAGTTATATTTTATTTCTTTTTGTACGTAAAATCTATTATACCATTAACTATATGATAAATATATGATATTTCCTTATTTTAATGGTATATAAGCAGACTAATGTTTCTCTAATTTCTCGAGTAATGCAGTGTTTTAATCAATATTACTTATAATGTCATGTGTTTTCGCGTTTCATAACGGCTGTGAAAATGAAAGTTCAAAATTTGTCTTATTATTAATATTTTGCCCTTGGAACTAAGGGTTGTTTACTATTGTCATGTAGAATGCTATTCTAAATCCTCTTTTAAATGTCTATTTAAATTATTTCCTCATAGTAGAATGTTTTTAATTCATTTAGAAAAAAAACAATCAATATTTAATTTAAATGAATTAGTATTAGACAAGAAATTATAAAGAGAAACAAAGGAACTGATTGATATTTTGTGGAGGCTTGCATATTCACTCAAAATCTCACAATATCTTGTTTTCAATTATCTTAACTTCCATTCATCTCAGCAAGGAATTATATAGAGAAGGAAAGGGAACTGATTGAGATTTTGTGAACACTCATGTATTAGCGCTAAGTCTCGCAATGATTTACAGACGTTTCGGTAAATAGCCAGTTCGGTAAATTGGATTTATATAGTAAACCGATTGGACGTTTCGGTAAAAAAGCAATTATATAGTAATTGTTTGGTAATTGTATGGTAAAGTATATCACATCTCACGAATACAATAAATGATAAAAAATGCTTTGTTTGTTTGTTTTTATCACTCGCTCCACTGGTATTATATTGGGTATGGTCTAAACTGGTAGGGGATGGGGATAAATCACTAGTAAAATTTACATACGTCGAACAAACGAACATCGGGTCAACCAAAACAAATCAAGGACATTAAGACATGATATGTTTAATAAATTACAAGTAAAAAAACAAACACATTTTTAGTTCTTATAGTATCTATTACAAAGTAAAAAGTACATAGCACAATACAAACGTTAAATCATACATCTTACACGAAAAAAAGCACATAATAATCATAAAAAATGAAACATTGTACATTATGGCCTAATTTTTGGCAATGATTCTTCGGCGGATCAAAGTAAAAACTACATAGCACAGGCCATAATGTACAATATGTTTCATTTTTTATGATTATTATTTGCTATTTTTCGTGTTGTTTGTGCTGAATTTTGAATGTGCTATTTTATTCTTTATATGTGTGTATGATGTATGATTTAACGTTTGTATTGTGCTATGTACTTTTTACTTTGTAATAGATACTAAATAGATATTAAACATATCATGTCTTAATGTCCTTGATTTGTTTTGGTTGACCCGATATTCGTTTGTTCGACGTACGTCAATTTTACTCATGATTTATCCCCATCCCCTACCAGTTTAGACCATACCCAATATAACACACAGTGGAGCGAGTGATAAAAACAAAGTAATTTTTATCATTTATTGTATTCGTGAGAGGTCTGATATACTTTACCATACAATTACCATATAATTACTATATAATTTATTATTTACCGAAACGTCCAATCGGTTTACTGTATAAATCCAATTTACCGAACTGGTTATTTACCGAAACGTCCGGCACCCCTCGCAATATCTCGTTTTTAATTATCTTCACTTCCATTTTTTCTGAAGAACACAAATCAAAATTCTTACTGCAGAATGAACTTGTCATCAAAACAATACCATTCCCAGAAATTTGTGTTTAAAATTGTTGGAAAAACTTGTGATTACAAAAATTTCCATAAACCCTCAATATCTTTAATTCAAGAGCATTATAGGTGATCGAAACATATTTAGACATCTTAAATTACATACATCTTGCATTTTATGTACAAGAAATCAGTTGCCTGTGAATTATGAATGATTAATTTGCAAATTATGAATCCTTTGTGTGCTGTTTCATCAACATATATTCAGGAGATTTAAGTTTCCTATCCTTCTATACAAGTCCTTGATCTCAGAACCACAAAAATCTTACATTGCAGAATGAAATTCTTATTAAAACAATACCATACCCAGCAATTTGTGTTTATAATGGTTAAAGTAACTATGATTTCAAAATTTGTATACTGCAACTAAAATAACAACATATAATTAATATGAGAATTTTGACTTCAAACCTCAATATCTTTAATTCATGATCATTTTTCATGATCGAAACATTTTAAATGATCTAAGATTACAAACAACTTACTTTATATGTACAAGAAGTCAGCCTGTAAATTATGAATGATTATTTACCAAATAATTAATCCTTTGTGTGTAATTTTATCAACATTTAGTCAGGAGATGCAAGTTTCCTATTGTTCTATATATGTCCTTGGTATTAGAGTACTCAGTGAAATCCAGACTCATTTTATCAAGTGTTTATTACTCAGTGCTCCAGATAAGCACTATTTGGGGAGTATCTAAGCATTGAAATTTCTGAATAAAGTATTAAAATTTAAACTAAAGGGTAAAATAAGCATTGGTTATTCTCAATTTTAGTGTTGATTAGGCCTAAAAATTTTTATTTGTTTCCGATTTCATGGTCCCAAAAAATAGGGTTGGTAGGTTGGAATTTTTTCTTTTTAATAATTTTCTTTTGTTGAAACTTGATGTTATGTTGTGTCGATGGTACATCATGTAATTTTTAACATGTTTTGTATGTTGTCTATGTGCTTTTAATGTTTATGAATGTATATTTAGATAAAAACAACCAAACAAAATGTAAAAAAACACCTTATGCTTGTCATTTTTGCACTAAACAATAGACACCCATCTTATTTACATTGAGTTCAATTGGGGCTGATAGACCTGATTCGGGAGATGTCAGGTTCAGGGTTTTCCCTAGGATTTTTCATTTGTGTGTTAAGGACCCCTACAATAATATTTTAAGAATCCCAAACTATTAAGCATCATGCTGATTTGATAAGGGGTTTTATTTTTTATTGCAACCTTTTATTCATGAAGACAGCTGTCAGCTGTAAAATCACAACCCAGAAGGCTCTTGCTTACATTTTTTGAAATGAGATTGGAGCCCTTGACTTTGGAAAAGTTATCTTTATTTTAAAAGAAATTGGGAAAATTACATGAACATAATATAATTTTTATGTTAATGTATAAAAATGTGACCCTCTTTTAGAAGACCTTAAAAATCATCAATATAAAAAAAAATCCCAAAACTTTTTCATGACATTTCTCATTTATTTACATTTCTTTATATTAAAGCTCAATATCCACAAGACTTTTCTATCATGCCTGGCTTATTTGCAAAGCTTCTAAATCGTGAATACTGATAACATTACGTACAACAGTAGACTGTTCATTTGCAATACAACTCACTGATGTTTATGATGCAAACGATTGGTTATTGTAAGAAGTAGTTACGATACAGACAAAATAACTCGAAAAAGACGATCATAATTGTATTATTAAAACACATTTTATTTCATAAATTTCACTGACTGTCAGATTCTCCCAACACTTGTCACATGATCAGTTATGGTGTAACGGTAAAAAAATGTTAGCGTATATGATTCGCTACATGCAGTCCTATGTAGGGGAAATGTTTTGGTGGAAAATAACAAAAACATCACTATTTTGATGGAATTGTCGCAATAAAAGTGAATGTGTTTCTTCAAATAACTTCTTTGTTTTTTTTCTGTTTGAAATTAAGAATTTTGTTACTTTGGATGGGATAAGGAAAAGAATGAACGACTTTGCTTTTTTTGCGGAAACTTGTCCGGAACTCGATGGAATTTAAATAAGTCCTCGGTCGAAAATGTGCGGTAGAGGCGCAGGAAAAACTCAGGGCTGCGTTCAGTTTCGATAAACGGTTAATAACGTTAGCTAATATATATTCCTGAACACCAGCAAAACTTCATATTACCATGCAGTACACAATAATTTTAGGGAACTAGGCATTAAACCTGTTTATCAGTGCTGACTACCATTTTTGAGATGTTCCCGTGAGCACAAGCGCTTTATACCTTATAAGTGTCTCCATGATTGATGTTTGATGAATGAGCGGAATGGCATCAAATGAAAGCAAAAAAAAAAAAATTTTACCGCAAAATCAGTCAAAAAAATTTAGGGTCGGTGCTAAAAAAGTAGGGTTGGTCAGGAAACCGGAATTTTTTTTTTATTTTAGGCCTTAGTATATTGTAAATAGAATTTTGATAAGATTCATTTTAACCCATAACTTTTTCGAAAATAAGCATTACATACTTATTCAATGGGTAAATTATTCATTTGAAGAAACACTTACTGGAGCACTGTTTACTATTTTTAAGCAAAAAATATATTGGTTCTGTTGGTCTTCTTCTGCATTGGTCCGGTAAAATTAAACAGGTCTTCCATTTGATTGACTGTCTTGTGATATTTGTAACACTTGTATGCCCAAGATACAGATTCTTTAACGCTAACTTCGCAAGCAACTATTATTAAAAATCAGTGAATAAAACTCTAAAATTTTATATTCTTTTTATCAATATAATTGTTATTTAATGTTTGTATAATACCTGGAAGTAGACACGGGCTTAGCATTGCCGCACCAATAATTTCCAAACTTTTCTACTATTGTTTTAGCTTATTTCAAAACTTTTTTACATTTATTTTGTATGCCGCAACAATAATTTACCATTTTTTCTTGTTTTATAATTATTTCAAATTTTTAAAATATTTAGCTGCACCAATATCAAATATAGGTGAATCTACTTAGTATTTGGGATGTTCCAGCCTTTCACATTTTAAAATACTTTTCTTTAATTTTTCAGATGTAAACACATGAAAAAGAAACACAAATAACTACAAGAAAAAAGGTGTGATGGCATCTTTTGGCGGGCTATCGGCCCCATTATCGTCTATGTCACATCATGACATGTTGGAGAGTGCAGGACGACAAATAGATAAACATCTACAGGATGACAGAACAAGTCTCGATTTATCAGAACTACTCCGAGTACCAATACATTGTAGGTGGTGAACGTCTCAATACACAGTTGAGCCCCTTTTTCCGCCCACAGTGACATGATTCTTATAGGTGTCACTGCATCCTTTTTAAAAAAAACACAAGGCGGTCAACCGGTCACTTTTTGTGCATTTTTATGTGGGGATACATTCCTGGTATGAAAATAATTTCTATGTGGAATATTTTTGTTACCGCGGAAATGTGGAGAAGCCTCTTGGCAGCATAAAAGCAATCAAAAATAAACAAAACAAGAAATAAGTTTAAAGGCACATGTAGATAAATCTCATTGTTAACCTTCATTAGGCCAGTTTTAAAAATTGCAGCTTCCAAAACTTTTTTATTGACTGAAAGCATTGAAAAAAAAATTTCATGACTTTTATCCATTTTAGTTTAAAAAGACCATGCAAAATCAAAATTTGGCAAAAAGAAAAAAAAGCTACTACATGACTATACTGGGTCAAAGCACAGCAAATATTTTTTAAGGATGGCCTTACCCTTACCCGTTTTATTTTAATGCTATAAAACATACACACCATTTTGATTTAATCATTATTTATTTCTATCATAGCCAAATACTCTTACATTTTAAGAGGTATCATCTATACATTTTATGTCCACAAAATGATCCAACAGTTCCTAGGCTGAAAGAAACCCATATACATTGTTACATGTTACTTTTGAGAAACAAATATTTAAAAAGGTCTTTTATAAACAATTGTATTCGTGATTGATTTTAGTGAAACCAATTCCGGATAGTTTCTGAACACATTTCGCTGATTACTCCGGAAATCCGAAGATTTGTTATTATTGCTCAGGAATTATCAGATTTAGGATAGTTATTGTTGTAGCCTTTAGAGTGGGACTCAATTTAATCAACAACACTTCACATTCTGACTGTAAAACACGCATTACAGTAGCAGAAAATAACGCATGTTTCTGAACAAAAAATTCATAAGATAGCTTTATTTATATGATAGCATTTAAATAATCAGTGTAAAAGCTTTTATCTTAAAAATATCGGACTTACAGGTGATGCCTCTTTAATGGAAATTGTAATAAACCTTCTTTTGTTTTTATTGTCAAAAAGTTGAAAATGCCTTAGAATTTCACCATTTCCTTTCACTGTTTGTTACAACTGCATACATAATTTAACAACAGGCCAACACAGCTGGCCCGCTTTGATTATTCTTAGACATGTTTATGTTTCTTATATAGCAATATTCTGATGTTTACTTTTCAGCACAACCCAGTGTAAGTGGCCTTCATGACTTTGACTATCCCAACTTGTTAGAGACAGGGCTGGATGCGTTGTCGGAGATCAGTCATGTGAAACGTGTACCCCTCCCACCAGAACTCGTGGAACAGTTTGGGCGTATCCTTCTAAATATATGATGTTACTTTTGTCCAATTTGACATCAGGTTTAATAAACAGCCTATTTGAGATTTTATTTAAAAAATCTGGAGATTTCTGTGACCTCATGATTTAAGGTGCTGTCTGTTACCTCTTATCGCTGTGGTTTAGGGTTCGAGCCAAGCTTGCTCCAAAATTATATATTACAAAGTCTGCCAGTTATTTGCCGAGGGATGGTGGTTCTGCTCTATTTATTCTTATAAAACTGGTTATGCCAAAGAGATGACTAATGTGTTGATGATAGGCATCATCTTTTCCGTCCTATCACTGTCACAGTCAATCTACCTGATTCATATGGTCATTACTTACACACACACACATATATATATATATATATATATATATACTTCATGCCCCTGCCCACTACCCTGTCAACTGTACTAAACTTCTCAACCAATTTTCACCAAACTTGTCAGAGGATATCGGTATAAATAAAATCCATTTGTGTGTATCATCATTGCGTTCTGGTCCATCAACTTTTGGCGGAGCTGTCACACTTCTTGTCATACTTGAAAGTTTTTTGTCAGCTCTACCCATACTCCTTCTAAACTTCTCAACCAATTCTGTTCAAATTCTCTCAGGAGTATCGATATGAAGTCTTAATACACATATATTTGCCGTGTTCAGGCCATTGACTTTTGGCTTAGTTGATGCCTTTAAGTATTTTTAATGGTAAATATGCAGTCATACCTGTAATTTATAATGGAGTCTAGTGTATATTAATTTATTTTAGCTAGATTGTGAAGTAAGTAGAAAACTTATAAAAAAATTCTCTTGAGTCCACTTCCTGGGTAGATCCAGTACTTCTTGTTTTTTTAAGAGGCCATCCAAGCAAGCTTGGGTTCAAGCCCAAACTTTACATGGGTCACCAACACTATCCACTGCCCCGCCTGTGAAGAATGTAGTCTAGTTGTGTATATTTTGGTCCATTGGCTTGTTGCAGTGTTTCTTTAAATTGATAAATTTATATAAATATTGTTTAAATAATGATAAATGAGCCCCATCGAAAAGCATGGCACTAATGGGAACTCTATCGGAGTACGTTGAAGTGTCAGTTTCTTCCTTAACCAAATACAGGGATGCAGTGTAACTGCATGATGGGGCTGTTTCCCGAGATAGAGAGAGCCTGGTTGTCTATAGACAGTGACATATTTGTATGGAAATACGAAGATGGGTGAGAATGAAATATTAATTTACATCCTATAGTATTTTCTTGAGTTTTTTTTTATATTAATACAATATACAGTCAAACCTATCTTAAGCAGCCAGGAAAGGATAGAGCAAAAGTTTGTTGTTTAATGCAGGCTACTTTTGCTCTGAAAGCATATAAACTGGAAGTAACAAATGTGGCTGCTCAATACAAGTGGCTGCTTAATAGAAGTGACCACTTATACAGGTTTGACTGTACTTGAATTAGACTACTAAGTTTTTCATGTGAAGACTGCAGGTTTGTTATATGATTGTCCTTACTTGTGATCTATTGGACAGCATCAAATAGATATATGGCTATGACATTTACTAAGATATTAAGTGCTGTTCATTTCACGTTAACTTCATTTGTAATTTTTGTCTCTGCGACAAGGAGAGACGAGATTAAGGTGTTGCTTTTCCATCGACGGCGGCGTCAAACATTTATATTTAGCTCCAGCATTAAGTTTTCGTTTTTACACTATTTCTCAACAAGTACAATTGCTAGGACACTCATAGTTGGATCATAGTTACAACTAACACCCTGCATCACATTATATACTGCAGATGCTGCATATGACCTACATTGCATGGTCCATTGACTTCGTTTGATGCTAAATTTTGCATTTACCTCCAACGTTAAGTTTTCATTTTTACACTATTTCTCAACAAGTTCTAGTGCTAAGACACTCATTCTTGGATCATAGTTACAACTAACACCCTGCATAGCATTATATACTGCAGATGCTCAGTGTGACCTACATTTCATGGTCCATTGACATTGTTTGGTGCTGAATTTTGCATTTACCTCCAACATTATGTTTTCATTTTTACACTATTTCTCAATAATAACTAGGCTAGGACACTCATACTTGCATACACCCTGCATTACATAATATAATGCAGATGCTGAGTACTTTTTTTAATTTATTCTTTTTTTTATTTTTATTTATTTATTTATTTATTTATTTTATTTTTTTTTACTGTTTTACTAAGAAATACTGGTTTAATTTTTTTTTTTTTTCGTTTTAAATTTTTTTTTTCCAAATATGTTTTACTTAGAAATACTGGTTTAAGTTTAGTGTGCAACTACCATGAAGTTCATATCTCAAAAATCACTTAATGTATTTGATCGAAACTTCACACAATACTTCCTACAATGTTTCTTAGTCATTAAACCTACTACATTAACCAAGTTAGATAACTCTTTTTTCTCTCCCATGTGTATATTAACAGTCAAAGCGGACACGGCGAGACATATCATTCCTTGGAATTCTTGTATTCATTCAATTTTCATCAAGTTTTCAATTTTCTGAACAAAAAGGTAGACAAATTAACAATTTATTTGGCCAAAAAGTTTACCATTGATATGAGTGGTATATGAAATTGAAATATTCCCTTACCAATAGATGTCACTTACTGAAATCTGGAATTTGCCCTAAAGCTCAAGCTGCACTGTTCAATGGGCTCTTTCAAAGTGAAACCTAACAACAAATTTTATTGACAGATTGCAAAACATGTTTTTAATATGTGAATTTCAAGTGATCGTACTGTTTTTACTTGAAAATTATAATAATTCTGCGGTATTCATATTTGACATGTTGAAACGCTTGAGTAAAATAACAGTGGTTCTCTCATGTTGTGTTAAGAAAATTGCTTGCAGGATGACTTTGAAGATTCATGATCCACTGGAGATGTAGCTAGTATGAGTCAAAATGGGTTTTATTTTTGAAAAAAGGAAATCCTGAATTGTGCACGACTTTTTAAAATCTTGAGTTACTTCTTGGTTGAACTTCTTGAACAAGTTAGTGTCAAACTCTGTAAACCATATCCTTAACCTTTATAATGATCACATAACCTTTTTTGTGGAAACATGTGTCATTACTGTTTTGCTACAATAAATTGCTCCTTTATTGAGCTTCTTTCAACATAACACCATTTTGTACAAATTGACCTAGTAATTTTGACAGATTTGTTTTCTGTTTTATTTACAGCGGAGACTTGGCCTACTTTGATGGTATAAATGAGACAATCCTTGCCGCAGCTCTAGTCAAACCTAAACAAGGTATATGTTTACAACAACAACAATAATTTATTATGTATTGATTAAGTATTTGTAAACTTATACGTCTTTAGAATACTTTCTCAAGTTGAAGCAGAGTGTAGTGATATGACCTAAAATATGTTTGAAAAAGGGAAAAACTAAACAAACAACAGTACTGTTGAAAGTTTCATCTGATATAGAAACACGGAGTGCATGATATAGTGCAGGACCAGAAGGATGGGGGTGGGGGTTTGATCCCCCATCTCTGACATGTAGTGTCCTTGAAAAACACTTCATTCGCATATATACGTATTACCGGGGCTTCTAAAATTCCAAAATGCAAATCTGTCCAGGGTTTTTATTGCATTAAGAATCACTGCTGAAAGAATCACACATTTTCTTTTTAAAACCACTTTACATTATGCCCATGCATGTATATATATCCCAATACCCTACCAATATGCAGTTTTATCAGTTTGTTTATTTTTCATGCTATTGCATTTAATTTGACTAAACTTTTCTAAATCTGTACATTATTATTACCAACATGTATTCTCATTTGAATGAACCAGTTTCAATCAATTTCACATAAAAAATTGATAATTCATTTTGATTTAATTCCATTGTGGTGTTTGCTTCAGGTATATTTCAGCCTCATATACAGTATCTGCTGGTTCTCGCCACACCTGTAGACATAGTACTGCTGGGAGCCAGTTTTACACACACAAATACAGGTTTGTTTATATGTAACATCACACATGTATCAAGGAAGTAGTTGGGATGTGTTACTGTCTGAGCTAACCGGGCTTGACTTTACATATATGATTATAGGTGAACTGTCATTATGCTATATTATATTTCTATATATATTTCTGAAGAGGGTCCTCCATGGCCGTGTGATCTAAGGCGCCGTCTCAAGATCACTTTTACCTCTCACCTCTAAGGTTGTAGGTTCGAAATCCAAAAACTTTATATGAGAAAGTTTGCCATTTACTTGTGGGATGACGGTGGTTCTACTCAATCTGAGGTTGTCCTCCACCAGTAAAACTGGATATGCCATATAAACCTGAAATGTGTTGAAAATGGTGTTAAACCCCATTAAAAAAATAAAATATATATATATTTCTGAAATAAGACCATTGATTTAGGCATTCTAAATCTTTTTAAGCATTTCTCATGATTAAATATAGTTTTAACAATACATGTCATTGCTGAGGATATGGATTTGATCCTCTGTTACATCTGAAGATTTTAGTGTGGAAAGTTACCTTTTACAATATTGTGGTGGTTCTTGTATTCAAACCTGTATATAGTTGCCAGACTACATACCTGAACTCAATTGATAAAAAATACACCAGTAACACTTAAACATGTATCTGAACACTTGATATCATAATTGAATGTAAAGCGTTATTCTTATGCCATCGAGGGCTAACAGACGATCAGTTAAACTAACCACTGTTTCCTGGGATTAACCAGTACTCGAGCACACCCCGTCTCCACAAGTAACTGATAACTTTCCCACTTGAATCAGTGATATCATAAACATGTTTGAATGGACTAATCTTTTACTAATTATCCCCATTGTTTATTTGACAGAATACGAAGAGATGCACCTGCTACCAGAGCCGCTGTTCTCCATCCCGACAGATAATACATTCATAATGAGTATAGTGGGGACAGACAATGGTAGAATATTCATGGCAGGGAAAGATGGATGTCTGTATGAACTCGCATATCAGGTTAATCATGTTATTTTTTTCGTCACACCAAAGAATAAAAAAAAAATATTAACTTTACTTTTCTGAATGGTGGACTAGTTTACACATATTTATCATTGTTAAACAGCGTTAACACTCATATTCATTTCCTGTCAATGCATGATTTATAAAGTGTCTGGTGATTCTATTATTTTGTGATTGTGAAACTTTGAAACATATTCCTCTTTTCGGACTAGATTTATGAATTGTTGCCTGCCTGACAGACTGCGACTTCAATTAGCAAATACACTCGGGTCCCGTTATAACGCGGATCTTGGGGTCCACAAAACGAAACCGCGTTATAAGCGGACCGCGTTATAGCGATAATTACCTCGAAAAAAATCGATGTCGGTTTTTCACACCTATCGTGCTGTCCTACTGTGAATGGTATTGTTTGCATTGTAATATGATAAAACGCGTATTTAGTTACAACAGATACACTTAGATATGTATGAAATTAATACAAAAAAAGAAAAACGTTTTCGTGTTTTGATAAAACTAAAATTGGCAGCCATTTCCGTTTAACCCGGAAGGAGAAAAAACGGTGTCTATATAAAAAATCGCGCTTCAATTTAAACTCAACGCTGTTTGTATAAAAATATTAAAAATATAAATCTGAAGTATTAACAACAACTAAATAATAAAAATAAGTTTGTGTTTACGATCCGATAAGATACCCGCGATATACTTATACCTGTCAACCGCTTCGTTGCTTGATCACGTGATCACTCGATAATAACAAAGTTTGCATATGGCTTCCGTGTTTGGCGCGTGTCAGCATTTAATGAAGCACTCGGGATTATTACAAACTGTTAATTGTCAATGCTGGCATGAATCAATCCCTTAAACAATCTTTAAACCACCATGAGGTAATGGTTATAACAGTTTGTTATAATCAAGGCTAATTGGTGAGTAGAAGATGAGCGATTATCAAATCAAAACATGGCGACGATCTATTGTTTGGTTGTTATTTGGTCATTCGCGCATATTTTCAAGTTTTGTATCACGACCTTTCCCCCCCGCCGAAAAATTGGGAGCCAAGCAAAAACCGCGTTATAACGGAATTCGCGTTATATCGGACCGCGTTATAACGGGACCGCAGTGTAATGAGTTAGCAAGTGGAATTCCTGGTTGTGAGTGGCAGTATGTACTACTAAAAAAAACCCATGTTTTCTGATGACCTTTGCAGATAATTATCACCTACAAAATGTTATATTTCTCAGAGTCTCATTCCCACTAAAACAGTCCTCGGTACAGAATTTTCTATCTGAACCTTGAATCCATGAATGATTTTCATAATTTTTCATAGATTTGAGGACTGGACTCAGTATATCTTCCCTGGGGATAACCAAAACAATTATTCTGAGGGGTAAATGTTCAATCTGAACTGTAAAAGTCATAAATGATTCTTTTTCTTGCTTACTAAACATTTTAATAGAATAGATAGTTTCAATATCAAAGTATCAGAATTTTATCTCGACCCTAGGTGAAAAATATTGCACTCTGGATATATCTGACCCCGGTTCCTGCCTATAATGATTATAAAAGTACAAATAGCTGTTGTTTCTATTGCATTGCAGGCCGATGATGGATGGTTCAGTCGAAAGTGCCGAAAAATCAATCACTCAACAAGCACATTATCATTTCTTGTGCCCTCTTTTCTGAACTTCTCCTTCAGTGAGGAAGGTAAGCTAATTCTTAAATTCTTATTACCTTCAGTCTACTTCAATAGTTGCCATGAAGATACCCAACCCATCATCTGCTACAGTATCTTTTTCTTACTTGATTTGTTGATATTAGCTGAAAACATGAAAGCAAATGAAAATTTTTCATATAATTGACTGTTGTTGATGATGACGTATTTAATTTAATATGGTCATACATGTACGTGTATTAAAATTTGATTATTTTTATTGCTATGAACGGTAAACCATTATGGAATATTTATTACTTTGCAATACAAGGGCCATTTTGTTTTAGCATTGTAAGTATTTTGTTTATAGTGTTGTGATATAATTTTTAAAAACAACATGGGACGATTTTTTCAGTTAAATTTGTTCATATTTAATATAGATTATCCCTATGATTAAGAATTTTAAGTTTGTACAAATCAAAGGGCACTGATGTACAGAGGCCCTGTAAAAGGTCTTTGTGTTTTACATAGGAATACTATGGGAAAAATGGAAAATTCTCATGTTTTCTTCCATTTGTGTAAATATGTTATTTAATTTGAGATCTTAAGCATTGTCTGGTAACAATAAATCTGATTTTGTTCAATAAGAGGATTGAATTTCCTTATGGGGCCAGGGAGTGGATGGGGCAATAAGGTTAAAATTGGGAATTTTCACAAAGTGATATAATCTTTAAAACAACATGGGACGATTTTGTCATCAAAATATAATTAACATCTCATAAAGTATATTTATACCCTGTATATCTTCATGATTTACCTGTAAATCGTTTATCTGTTGTTTTGTTTCAGACCCTCTTGTACAGATTAAAGTTGATAACTCACGGAATGTATTGTACTGCCGTACAGAGAAGGGTTCACTGCAGGTGTATGACCTAGGAGAAGATGGGAGGGGCTTAAGTAAAGTCGCTGCAATACCCCTACAAACTATTGTACACAACGCATCACATACTGCAAGGTAGGTATATTAAACAAGGACTTGAGTAAAGTTACTGCATCATCCCTACAAACTATTTTACACATCGCATACTGTCAGGTAGGTATATTTAACAAGAGGTCGGCATCACCTCTAATTCTGGGTAAACCTTGACTACCTTTAATGTACTCATCTTTATATGAATATTAAACCCTGACTAAGGATAGGATCACCGTCAATCTCGGTAGAGGTGTAACCGTGTAGGAAACTTCAAATGAATGATGTGTCCATGTTTAACCATTTTTTGTCGCGTTCGTTATTGTACATTAATCCCAGGAATGCAGAAACCATTTGTTGAAAGATGTTGCATGTCAGGCTAGGCATAGTGACATTTGTTACTTTTTACATATTGTGTATATACATTTTACATGTGTATGTTTTAAGATGATGTCATGACTGTTATCTGTGAATCTAATTAAGTATTACCAATTATGTTGCAGAACAATAGACAGATCCAACTTCAAGCCACTAGTTCACATATCCCCGATCACAAAGTCTGAGTCCAGTAATGTACACCTAGTTGCCATTACACAAACCGGTAGGTTTACTTTTTTCAGTATTTCATAAATAAAAAATTAACATCAACTAAAATTTTCCTCGGGCCCTTTAAAAATAATTGATTTGGAGAACAGATATGATTTTAGATATACTCTAGGAATTAACTGTTTTAATCATCATATCAAACGGGTATTTCTGACAAAAAGAAAGTTTACACTATTGCTAAAAAAGACATTTGTTCAGGAATTTGTCATTTGTTGAATATTCATGAGCAATTTACCACATGCAAGTAACTCCATGTAATCTCTATTGTATTTAAGTTGATATTTGGGGTCCTCTGTGGCTAAGTGGTCTCAGACGTCACCTCCTGATCACTTATCACTCACTGCTAAGGTACGAGTGCCGCTCACTCTGAAAGTTTGCCAGTTACTTTTGGAAGGACGGCGGCTCTACTCAGCCTCATTCTGTAGTGTTCCTTCACCAATAAAACTGGATATGTTATATATAACATGAAATGTGTTAAATGGCAATATATTTCCTAAATATTCAACAAATGAAGTTGATTTCTTTTTATAGTTTAAATATATTGTAAATGGCACCCAGTATGCCAACTTATCAATTGTTCAGCACCTTATACAGGCAAATAAATTATTGTACATGTATATGTCTGTTTAAAGATGCATCACCTTTAACTTTCTGTTCTGTAAATGATTGAAAGTTTATTTAATCACAAAGAAAAAGGTCCCATTCGAAGATTATGGTTGATTTCATCCTTGTAGATAATTTTGTTTATGAAATATATTAGGTTGGCATTTTCTGTTGATATAAATGTGCAGTGTTACTATTAAAGCAACACATCCACGTTTGAACTTTTAAAAAAAAATTTATTTGAGTTATGAGCACATTTCCCATACAAACATATGATCAATTAGCTGTATATGAGCATATAAACACAATCCGGAACAAAATGATGCCCAAATTATAATGCATGACTAACACTTTATAAAACAAGTGTGTAACTCACCTAAGTCAAAAAAAATTGTCAAAATGACTTTCAAGGCAGGTAAAGTACACTGCGCACTAAAACGTGAAGTTTATAATACGACTCGCATAATTCAATTTGAAGCTAAGTTGGAATCCTCGGCAATTTAAAAATAATTTATAAAGCGTTTGTCATGCTTTATAATTTGGACATCTTTTTTTATAACTCTAAAGCGTTCTGGATAGTGTTTGTTAGCACATATACAGCTCACTGACCATATATTTATGTATGGGAAATGTGCTCACAACTCAATTGAAAAACTTTTTAAAAAAGTTTAAACGTGGATGTGTTGCTTTAAGATGGAAAAAATATCATGATGTTTAAATTTGTATTTTTAATATTGAGATATAAACATGTAAGTCTTATTTTAGGGGTAAGACTATATTTCACAACTAATCCCTTCGGTACACAGAAAGGACGACCCAGCATGTTGACCCTGGTACACGTACGGCTACCACCTGGCTTCCTCACGTCGGCCGCGCCACAGAGGCCAAACAGTGTACACATGGCCTACTACAGACAAGGTAAAATAATTGTGAAATAATTTTTCATTTAAATTGTATAAATATCATTTGATTCAATCAATCAGTCTCAATTTATATTTCACACTGTAGAGCAATTGTAAGAAGGACCCGGACATGAACATTTATCATGACAGTGTATTTCTACTGCACAGACTGTAATATTAAAGCAAAATTACAAGTGATGAAAATAAATATTGATCTTGAGACAAAATCCATGTTGATATTCTGATATGTCGATATTTTTTGATAGTCCTTCCAGTATAGAGATGAGGAGTTTCAACTGTACTATAAAAATGTAAAAAAAGTTTCACTAGAACTGACCTTAAAGTGATGAGCAACTAAATGTTTATTCTCTTACGTGACTTCATGAAGAATTAACATGGAAACAATTTTAGATTTGAGCAGATAGTATGACAGTATTTTAATGCTTTTTATACAATTTGATATAAATAAATGATACAATAAAATGTTTCCAACTTGAAAACAGTAATGTAATGTATTGAATATTTGTTCTTATTTAGGTTGTATGCTACTTTTGGCTTCGCAAGGAGAGAACAGTGATTTGATGTGGACAGTTGGTAGTGATTCATTCCCCTTTCAGAATCAGCTCATGGAATCACATGTATGTATTTAGATTTATTGTGTCCTTTCTCTATTATGAACAGATAAGTTGGGTGCTTGTAGAAAAGATCCATATGTTTTATTTTGGCCATGTGTTTTAAATTGTAGTCACTTTGTATACAATGGGTCCTATGTGGCTGAGTGGCCTAAGGTGCAGTCGTATATTGACCAGTTACCTCTCACTGCTTAGGTTGTATGTTTGAGCCCTGGTTTCATGAAAATATTTAAGTCTGTTATTTTACTTCAATTTCATACTAAAATTGAGCACAATATTCGTGAAACCAGAGCCTGCTCAGTTAAAAAACTTATGTGACAAAGGTTGCCTGGTACTTGCTGTGAGTATACTTCACAATCAAGCTGAAATCCAATTACAAGAACTAAAATTAATTTCTAAAGTAAATTTTGTAACACATATGATATGTTTTTTCATTCACTGTTCATTTATTTTGTATGACTTGCACATTACAGACAACCGAGCCAATTGAAGGCAGATCCTGGGCTATAAGTGAAGTTGAATATCTGCATCTGAAACCCCAGGAATCACCAGAAGTCGGTATCATAGGTCGTGACCCACCTGTGGTAGTTACCCAGCATGCAAAGCCACCACGTAAATTTGTCGTCATAAGTGCACAGGTAAATTACTTTGAACAAAAAATGTCAGATTTTAAAAAACTTATTTTAAAGAAAAAAGTCTGAATATTGCTCAAGTTGTTGGTCAATGGATACAAAACTGACCAATAGTGTTCAAATTATAGCTTGGTCATGGGAATCAGAACTGAATGATTGTGACTGAGGGTCGGTGGCTAGTATAATGAAACAACTCAAATATTGACAGAATTGATAAACTACATGCATGTAATGAAGTATTTTGGAACTGATAATTTTTTTATACACCATCAGGTCATCTATTTACAAATTTTACAAAAAATTACAAAGTGTATGAGCATTATCACATGTGATAGGCTGTGGGATGTTGGTTTGATCTTCAGCCGGGTGATACCGAAGATTTGAAAGTTTATCTTGGAAGCTTCCTCGATTGATGCTCAGCATTTGGAGGAATGTTCCAAGTCTAGTCATGAATACAGAAATTAGCATGTTCACTTGTAACTTTGTCACTCTTGACCATACCACTTCAGTGCTCACTAGCGAGTGAAATAAAAAGTATGTTTCACTAAATTCAAAATTGATTTGTATGCTACTAACTGAAATAAACTATATATGTATGACTCCAGGGCAGCCACATTATGTGTAAACTTAGACCAGTTGACCAACTGAGACAACTGTTGATTGAATGTCAGGGACCGGACGCTGATGAGGTCAAATCTTTCTTTCGGTTGCACAAGGTATGTATGACAAATAGACGACATATATCTATTAACAAATCAGTTAGAGTTCAACTATACTGAATGGAACAGCTAAACCGCCACTTTTGTATTTACAATATCTTCGTCAAAATATGGAGGAGCTCTATTTAAAGTTGTGCATGCCATTAACCTACAATTATGTATTTTTACATAATCTGAAGAAAATTGCTTTGATACTTTTTGAGAAAATACATAAAATGTCAGGTGGCAGGTTAGCTGTTCCGTTCAGTATATTTCAGATTCGGCTGTTATATTACTTAAACCCTGAAAATGTGACACCAGTCATCATTTGCATGTTTGTATAAGGGGTCCTCCCTTACTGAGAGGTCAAAGGTGCCATCTCAAGATCACTTGCCTCTCATTGTTGTGGTCATAGGTTTGAGTCCTGCTCGGTCCAGTAATTTAACATTTTGTGAGAAAGTTTGGCAATTACTTATGGAAGGGCGTAGGTTCAACACGGAAGTCATTCTGAGGTGTTCCTCAATAAAAACAATAGATACGCCATATATAACCTGTCATGTGTTGAAAAAAGGAATTTCAGAAAGAAATTAACATGTTTCTTACATTTATATGCTGTCAACATCAATGTGAAGAATGTTATGTTTACCACGTTTTCAAGATGGTCGACTGTACATCTACTGTATTTATTTTTTCGAGGTTGTTTATAATAAATGACATGAAGATTTTTTTTAAGTGAATTTCGATTTTAGAGTATTAACTTCTTATTTTGATTAAATGTATAAAACTTAGTTAATATTGACAGTACATTATTAGGTTTCAGGGCTTGAAATTTCTGATAAAGTTATCTGTCGTCTCTTTCTAACATTTTTAATTGAATGCTTGAAATCAAAGTAATATTAAGGTCAGTTTCTTAAATATTACTCGTCCTGACCAAATGTTCACTCTTCATGGTGAGCAGACGATTTGAATTTTCTAGCCTTGGGTTTACCATACGTCCGTCTGGAAAGATTACTCAGAAAGTATCTCAGCTAGGTATATGAAACTTTACGTGTGGATATACATGTAGGGCAATAAGGAGATAATGTAGATAATTTTGTAAAAAAAATATCTAGGCTTCATTTATGAAACTGAGAATGTGGATAGAGGCCTACAAGGTCATTTTATTACTTTTTCAATAAGACAAAAATGTTCATTGCTATGGCAACAAAATTGATAAACAGGTAGGATCTTAATGTATTGCTTGTTGATTAACTTGTATGTATACAGAAGTTGTAATTAATGATAAACCAATGTTTCAAACCTTACAGATAGAACAGGCGTGTGCATCTTGTCTAATCCTGGCCTGTACCAGACTAGCCATGGACCAACAGGTTGCAGATTGGGCAAAGATGGCCTTTTTCCTGTATGGCGGTGAAGCCCAGTATACGTACGGAGGGGGTGGACTGTCAGGGGACAGGTCCATGATGCCCAGTAATATAGGGCCCTCAGGTGAGTGAGCTAAGAGTAAGGAGCTGAAATAGTGCTTATTTTAGGAATCATGGTCAGTCTGTTTGCACTGGTACTTTAAGGTTTTGCATTCTTTGCAGTTAGTTTATTGAAAATACAATAATGAACAGTCCTTTATACATGTGATAATACATTTAGTATCATTCATTCAGGAGAGCACATTTATAATGAAAGCGAAAAATCTCAAAATATTTATATTGGAATTGTGTTCTTTGCATGAAAAGTCTTAGGATTTCAGTGAGAGTATGAAGGAATTTATGTGTATTTTTACCTAATATGTTGATTCCATTGTCTATCTACAACATGCTCACTCAATCACACTGTCCATCCAAGGGTCAGTCAGTAATACTGTCCACTGGTTGCGCTGTTTTCCTATAGTCTATCACACTGTCCATCACCCAGTCAGCATGTTACACTGTCTGCTGGTTGCGCTGTTCTCCTGTAGTCTATCACACTGTCCATCACTCAGTCAACATGTTACACTGTCTGCTGGATGCCCTGTTTTCCTGTAGTCTTATCACACTGTCCATCACCCAGTCAGCATGTTACACTGTCTGCTGATTGCGCTGTTCTCCTTTAGTCTTATCACACTGTCAATCACCCAGTCAGCATGTTACACTGTCTGCTGGTTGGACTGTTTTCCAGTAGTCTATCACACTGTCCATCACCCAGTCAGCATGTTACACTGTCCGCTTGTTGTGCTGTTCTGTAGTCTATCACACTGTCCATCACCCAGTCAGCATGTTACACTGTCCGCTTGTTGCGCTGTTCTGTAGTCTATCACACTGTCCATCACCCAGTCAGCATGTTACACTGTCCGCTTGTTGCGCTGTTCTGTAGTCTATCACACTGTCCATCACCCAGTCAGCATGTTACACTGTCCGCTGGTTGCGCTGTTCTCCTGTAGTCTATCACACTGTCCATCACCCAGTCAGCATGTAACACTGTCTGCTGATTGCGCTGTTCTCCTGTAGTCTATCACACTGTCCATCACCCAGTCAGCATGTTACACTGTCCGCTTGTTGCGCTGTTCTGTAGTCTATCACACTGTCCATCACCCAGTCAGCATGTTACACTGTCCGCTGGTTGCGCTGTTCTCCTGTAGTCTATCACACTGTCCATCACCCAGTCAGCATGTTACACTGTCCGCTTGTTGCGCTGTTCTGTAGTCTATCACACTGTCCATCACCCAGTCAGCATGTTACACTGTCCGCTGGTTGCGCTGTTCTCCTGTAGTCTATCACACTGTCCATCACCCAGTCAGCATGTTACACTGTCGCTTTTTGCGCTGTTCTGTAGTCTATCACACTGTCCATCACCCAGTCAGCATGTTACACTGTCCGCTGGTTGCGCTGTTCTCCTGTTGTCTATCACACTGTCCATCACCCAGTCAGTATGTTACACTGTCCGCTGATTGCGCTGTTCTCCTGTAGTCTATCACACTGTCCATCACCCAGTCAGCATGTTACACTGTCTGCTGGTTCCGCTGTTCTCCTGTAGTCTATCACACTGTCCATCACCCAGTCAGCATGTTACACTGTCCGCTGGTTGCGCTGTTCTCCTGTAGTCTATCACACTGTCCATCACCCAGTCAGCATGTTACACTGTCCGCTGATTGCGCTGTTCTCCTGTAGTCTATCACACTGTCCATCACCCAGTCAGCATGTTACACTGTCTGCTGATTCCGCTGTTCTCCTGTAGTCTATCACACTGTCCATCACCCAGTCAGCATGTTACACTGTCTGCTGGTTGCGCTGTTCTCCTGTAGTCTATCACACTGTCCATCACCCAGTCAGCATGTTACACTGTCCGCTTGTTGCGCTGTTCTGTAGTCTATCACACTGTCCATCACCCAGTCAGCATGTTACACTGTCCGCTTGTTGCGCTGTTCTGTAGTCTATCACACTGTCCATCACCCAGTCAGCATGTTACACTGTCCGCTGGTTGCGCTGTTCTCCTGTAGTCTATCACACTGTCCATCACCCAGTCAGCATGTTACACTGTCCGCTTGTTGCAATGTTCTGTAGTCTATCACACTGTCCATCACTCAGTCAACATGTAACACTGTCTGCTGATTGCGCTGTTCTCCTGTAGTCTATCACACTGTCCATCACCCAGTCAGCATGTTACACTGTCTGCTGATTGCGCTGTTCTCCTGTAGTCTATCACACTGTCCATCACCCAGTCAGCATGTTACACTGTCGGCTTGTTGCGCTGTTCTGTAGTCTATCACACTGTCCATCACCCAGTCAGCATGTTACACTGTCCGCTGGTTGCGCTGTTCTCCTGTAGTCTATCACACTGTCCATCACCCAGTCAGCATGTTACACTGTCCGCTTGTTGCGATGTTCTGTAGTCTATCACACTGTCCATCACTCAGTCAACATGTAACACTGTCTGCTGATTGCGCTGTTCTCCTGTAGTCTATCACACTGTCCATCACCCAGTCAGCATGTTACACTGTCCGCTTGTTGCGCTGTTCTGTAGTCTATCACACTGTCCATCACCCAGTCAGCATGTTACACTGTCTGCTGATTGCGCTGTTCTCTTAGTCTATCACACTGTCCATCACCCAGTCAGCATGTTACACTGTCTGCTGATTGCGCTGTTCTCCTGTAGTCTATCACACTGTCCATCACCCAGTCAGCATGTTACACTGTCCGCTTGTTGCGCTGTTCTGTAGTCTATCACACTGTTCATCACCCAGTCAGCATGTTACACTGTCTGCTGATTGCGCTGTTCTCCTGTAGTCTTATCACACCAGGGCCTCCGCTGGGATTCGCCAATGTCGCCAAATGCGAAGGAAATTTTTAATTTGCGAAAGATTTTCCTCTTTTGCGAAAGTGGTTGCGATAAGGAAATCAACGGCCGATTCTTGTATTCAAATTTTCTAAAAAAAAGTAACTAGAAATTATCTTGGCTAATCCATTTAAATGTCCCCTCATCCCAATAAACAACCATGACAATTAACAGATAAATCAGCACCCAGCTGTGATATCTCCCTCAGGTCATTGCACTGTCACACATCATAAATTTCAATACATGTGTAAGATTATCCTAAGCTAAAAATAGCATATGCTAAAAATAGTGACGTGGTCGCGTAGTGACAACCGGCATATTCGTATTTTTAATTATTATATATATTTACATTTTTAAATCATATAGAAATTTAATATGTCTTAAAATATGCTAAACAGGTTTAAAAAAATTGTTTATGCCAATACACTGTCAACTATACTTTCTTGGGTAACCCCAATTTTTTGTCAACAAATAGTTAGTTTAAAAATGGCGGCTTCCGGGATAAAAAACAATAAATGACTGTAGATTTTGTCTGTAAAATAATTTTGTTTATAATGTCAGCGATGACTGTTGGTTGTTTGATATCAATACCAAGGTTTTACAATAAGTAGATCTGTTTGATCTGTATGCTCTGTTGTTATAATGCTAATATTGACCATATTTATAGCGAGTCTGTAGTGACAAAGTGGGTGGGGTAATAAAGTTATTTAGAAAATGTTGTGGAATGTTTTAACCAACGGCAATTTCAGTCAATACGCTAGCTGGAAATCCATAATTTATGTATTAATAATTTTAAAATAAATTGATATATATAAATTTTAAATAATTATAAAATACACTGTATGGGTTTAATAGCAGAACAAAATAAGGCTCAAACAGCTGTTATTTATGTGCACAAATGCACAAACATTGACAAAATCAAACAAGTACAGAAACATGACTGGGGCTGTTTTGGTTTTTGACTGCACCCCATTTAAACTAATGCATCATTTGCAATATAAATCAACAACTTACTACCAATCATTGCTTCCCCTAATTATCGACTTCAGGCAATAATAACTCACAAGATAATAATAATTTTAATAGTATTGCAATATACATTAAAAATTATATTCATAAAAAACGTGTTTAATTCAAATGCTAAAACAAGTAAAAGAAAAAACATGCAGTAAGTTACTGTAACTTATGAGTGGTTTGATAACCATTTAAAGAATGTTGGCCAAGGTACGCAGTTTAGTTGGCTACAAAAATGGCTCTTAATTTGGCTCCATTTTTTTTAATTTGGCTCCAACTTTTCAAATATGGCGAAAGTAGTGGCGAAAAGAAAAAAATAGCCAGAGGAGGCCCTGCACACTGTCCATCACCCAGTCAGCATGTTACACTGTCTGCTGTTATCCTGTAGTCTATCACACTGTCCATCACCCTGTCAGCATGTTACATTGTCTGCTGGTTGCCCTGTTATCCTGTAGTCTATCACACTGTCCATCACCCAGTCAGCATGTTACACTGGCTGTTGGTTGCGCTGTTCTCCTGTAGTCTACCACAATGTCCATCACCCAGTCAGCATGTTACACTGTCCAGTGGTTGCACTGTCCTGTCATGGCTGGTACTCTTTGTTGAACTGGTTTCAATATTTACTTGAAAATTGCCATAACCATTTTCTTTTGTCCGGGCATAATTTAAAATACCCGGAGCTGAGAATGGAAAAAAAAGCAACATTTTACATAAATTAGGAAAGTTGTAAAAATATGTTAATGTATGCTTATTGGGATAAGGAGACAATTAAACAGATATTAAAGCAAATGTTATCTTAAAAACTGAATACAGCCAAATGCAAGGAGACATTTTTAACAGCCTCACTCTGCATGTTTTTGGAAAGTGGCAAAATGCAATCTTTGTCATTTTTATTGCCTATTGGGATTTTGTACGGAGAATCAAGACAATCTGATTGGAAGTGGGGTCTGAGCAAAAGACCATAAAGCATGGTTTGTTTTGGAAATGGGGTCTGTGAAAAGGCCATAAACGGCTGGTTTGTGTTGAAAATGGGGTCCTAGCAAGAGGCCATAAAAGCCTGGTTTGTTTTGGAAATGAGGTCCGAGCAAAAGGCCATAAAAGTCTAGTTTGTTTTGCTGTATTAAAAATGTTTGTTATTTCTTTCAGCTTGTTGTTTTGTGAAAAGTTTGACACAATTGCTTGATTTGCTACTTTAACTGCGTAAATATATATAGAATAAATTGGCTTGCAATGATCTCTCCAGTAAAACCTGCACTAGATTACCAATCCTTGTTTTTGTCTTCTCCTTTGGCTTTTTTGGGCAAAGTTCAGCTAAGCTATATCTGTTGCCAGTTGCCTGATGTCTTGTTAGTTGTCGTTGTTCTTTGAATGACTTCTCTTAATTGGCTTAATTTAAATAATCTTAAAGGTGGTCAACTCACCATTTTTGTGAGGTCATAACTATTTTGATTAACTCTTAAAATTGATAAAATTTTATTAACACTACAACTTAAGTAACTTACTTGTATGTAAAAGATACATATTTTACATGTAGTCCTTGGTGTGGTTTCAAATTAGTTTCCACTGGTAAATCCAAAATCACAATTCAATAGGTTCGTTTCTTGGTCCTTAAAATGTACTATAATAAGAACTTATTTTAACACTTTTCCTTACTGAAATATGGCAAAATTAAAAAAGATTCCCATGATTGTGTTTGGGTTTTGTCCTCACACACAATTCAAAGCTACCAATGCTGTTGAGAAAGACATACATTTTTCTATCTTGTCATTGCTTTTTTTTCTTCAAGTGCTACCCTTTATGTGTTGATTACCGTTGTAAATCTTGTTATATCATTGTAAAATAAAAAAGAGTAGCTAACTAGTGTTGTATACATCTACAAATAATATTGTCAGAAAAGCTAGCAGCCAAACAACAGTATAGATCTACAGAAAACTAGCAGCTAACTGTACAGCGTAACATTGCAGTATATATAAAATATAATAACATCTTTTGATTTCTTTCAAATGTTGATATAAAGTTTCTTTCAAAGTTTGATATAAAGTTCCTTTTAAAGTTTGATATAAATTTTCTTTCAAACTTGGATAGAATTTCTCTTTCAAACCTAAACTTGATATAAGTTTTCTCTAAAACTTTGATATACAGTGCATATGTTTTATTGTGAACAAACAATTGCACTTGGAATTTTAGGCATGCACATTAGCAAAGCTTTATACAAAACCAAAACAGAAACTACCCTTCTGATTTCTGTTCCGTGTATCGATAAAATTGCACGAAACTTACGATTCAGGTATAACTAGTCAAATGCAGAAGGAGTCGTCAGTTTTTTGTGTAAATTGTGAACTTTTATACTTGGGTGTGTCTAGGTGGTGGTTTTGGTGCAAGTAACACAATAATGTACAGTCCTGGAGTTCAACACCACCTGCAGAATGTTCCCTCCTTCCCCACACCCATGCAAGGTAGATAACCGTGAATGTACTCTACACCCTAGCATACTAGTAGTGTTGTGTTGTCTACCTGTTGTTGTTTTTGTTGTTGCGTGCACTTGCAGGCCTGCCAACCAAATTATAGTAAATAACCCAAAATCTCAGGATTTTTTATGCCCTCTCCTTTTAAAGAATGGTAAAAGAGCTTGGGTATTATTTCTGTCTGTTTGTTCGTGCGTCCTTGCATAATTTATTACTGAGTGTCAGTCCATCAAATTGGCTTCTGATGAAAGGGTGTGTATTTTTCTGGAATGGTCTATGTATTTAATTAATACTTTGTGAGTAGCTGTATAATGATAACATACAGATCAAGTTCCAAATTTGTCAAAGCTGTTCAAATTTTACTGGGGTTATGACCCCATTTTGGCTTAATTTGTTGTAAAATTTACTAACATAGTGATGGCATCTCTGTATAATGGACACATTGCTAGTTATTTTTCCACAGAGCCTTACTCTCAAAATGTCTGAAAAATGACCATAATAAATTAATTCTTGATTATCATCCCCACCCGGCTTCTAATTCTCATGCCACCCGACCTTTTTTATTTTCATTTCTCTCCCCACCCCACACCCCACCAACTTCCCCTTTTTATGAAAATTTAGGATGAAAATCTAGCAATTCATTTATAATGGCCTAAACCATAATCTTCTTATAACCTCAATATTTCTGTTGTCCTATTAACTGGGTTGGTAGTGAGATTGGGGGGTGATGACATTGTAACAAATACATTTGTCAATATTTTTATATATATAATTTGTTAAAGATAAGTTTAAGAGGAATCTGTTGACATCAGTTAGATTGTATTGGCAGGCCTGCCTAAACTTTATACATTATGAATATTGTGGTCTGGTCTTACACTGTGTAGTTAGTTCCCCATGTATACACTATTAACCTTGGTTTGTATGTGCATGATTTACTAATATATTGGTAATTGTACTGTGTGCATTGCTGAAATTTTAGGTCTGTATTAATTTTCTTTAAAAATGTGTTCTATTTATGTTATCTTTTGCTTTGTACCATTTGCATGTCATTGTTTCATTAAGCAAATTTTATTTCACTGAACTGATTCTCTCCCAGGTGTGCCAATCATTTGAGAGCCTTTTAATGCCTCTCCCTCCTAAAATACTTTTGGATGGCAGTGTCTGTCCATCAGTCTGTCCGTCCATCTGATATTTCGTGTCCGGCCTGTAATAGATGAATGATTAACATGACATGTCATGTGCAAGACCCATACCCGTATCTCAAAGTCAAGGTCGCACTTTGAGTTTGTTTAACAACACTGAGTCTGTGTGAGATGTAGTGTTTGGCCTGTAACTTTGTCATGCATCGATGGATTTTATAAATTCATGCAAAAATTTATCAACATAACATGATGACATAATGCTTCTAACACCCAGACTCCCATTTCAAAGGTCAAGGTCACAGTTTAATTTTGTTTGATAACATTTTCAGTCTATTTAAGATTTTGTGTCCAGTCTGTAACTTTGTCACCTACGGGTAAATTACAAAAACACATGGCTCATTCTATCAGCATGACATGACAACCAGTCACGCATAACACCCACTCTCACTACAAAGGTCAATATCACACTTTAACTTTGACAAAACTTTCAGTCAGTTTGAGATTTCATGTCTGATCTGAAACTTAGTTATGGATAAATTTCAAAAACACTTGGCTCAATTCATCAGCATGACATGACGTGATGCGCATGAGACCCACACCCTTATCACAAAGGTCAATGTCACACTTTGAGTTTGTTTGACAACACTTTGAGTTGTGTAAGATTTCATGTCCAGTCCTTAACTTTGTCATACATGGATGGATTTCAAAAACACTTGGCTAAGTTGATCAACATGACATGATGAAGTGTCACATATAAGACCCAGAACCTTTCCTCAAAAGTCAAGGTCACACTTCAAATTTGTTTGATTTTTCGTGTCTGTCTATAACTTTGTCTTAAACTTGGCTCAGTTGATCAAGATGACATGATGTTGTGTCACACGTAAGACCCAGACTGTAAACGGTCAAGGTCACACTCTGAGTTTGTTTGACAACACCTTGAGATGGTTTAAGATTTCAAGTCCCGTTTGTAGCTTTATATGAACCCCTCTTTGGATGCGTACTGAGTTTTGTTTTTTGCGAGGTTATCAGGTGAAACTGGGAAATGAACCTAAAACCTAGTGTGAATGACCATCTCTCTACCCACTTCACTACCAATCCGCTTGCAATTTGTGCTGATATTAGAACCATATTAATTTCTGATAAGTTAATGCAGAGTTACCTAACTTTGATAGTTACTCACCAACGTTGCATGCTAAATGTTTATATTATATCTCACCTATGTTGATGTCAATAAAACGTTCTAGTGGGCTAGTAGTGCAGTGGATAGAGTGTTGACTAACCCCAATGGTTTCTTAAAACCCCCACTTTTTATCCAGGGAAAGACTCGACAGCGATTCGTGAAATTTCTGCTTACTTCGCAATTAAGCTGAAATAAATGAATAAAAGTAAACAAAGCATTCCCATACTTGCACAAAACAAAACATTTAATTATAAATGAAGCCTCACTTTTTTTTCATCTTCGAACAGGAAATTGTTAAATTTAAAACTTGTATTACGGTGTAATCCGAGCCTTCTCTGACGTTGATGGCTCCATTATGGATATGATCTTTTGTTCATTAATTCAAGCTGTCTTTGGAAGATTTGTTTAAACAATAGGATGTAGTACAAGACAATAATAATGAGTATTTCTATCAGAAGTGGAGGAAATTCACTAATTGATGATTCTTATTATAGTTATCTTTGTTTACCTGTAGCGAAAATTTCAATACCACTTTATATCATTGTTTACATGTAGTGAAATCTCAATATATATAATTTTTTGCTGTCCTTTGTTAGCATGTAGTAACAGATAAATATAGTGAATATATATATAATGTCCTTCTGTATTTTGTTTACAGGAATTTTGTTTACATGTATTTCTGTTTACATGTATTTTGCTTACATGTGTTTCTGTTTATATGTATTTTGTTTACATGTATTTCTGTTTACATGTAATTGTTTACATGTGTTTTAAGCTCAGTATGAACCAGTTCTTGCTGCACTCCTCCATTGCATGTGAATGTGCATGTATGAGCTTGATAGTCCCATACTGGTTTCACTGTAGTGGATAATAGCTTTACTGTTTGTCCATCCTTCCGCACACACAAATGGGTATTTTAGTGTCCAGGGCTCAGGGTTTGACAGGGTTTTTTTTGACGGTTAAAAAATAGTTGAAAAAAAGTATGTAGCTATTTCTGGACACTTAAAAAATACTTTCAGCTAAAATCTGTTGTGTGACTTTACAAGTTTTTAGTTGGACTCAAGGAAGCCTCTTAAATACCCATTCATTAGAAAGTCTGTCTGTCTGTCCGTAAAGATAACTCAAAAAGTATCCGAGCTAGGTTTATGAAACATTGTATGTGAATAGAGGGTAATATATAAAGAAATAATGCAGGTCATTTTATTGTTTTAACTCTCTAGAATAATTCATATTTAGTCCGTTCATTTGGAAAGATTTTGTGAAACTTTTCATGTGGAGAGAGGATAATTAGGAGATAGTACAGGTCATTTTATTTTTTGATTTGGGCACATGCTGTGGTTGTTATGGCAACAAAAAAGGTAAAATTTCAGATACAACCTGGATTTTGTTGTAACACAAAAAGTATCAAAGTATCTTTAAGTTAGCGAGTGGATAGTGGGTAGTAAGGAGATCATGCACATTTTATTAGTTTTTCCTAAAGACAAAAATTGTGGTTGCTTCGGGAACAAAATGTTAAACCGGTAGGGGACTTATGGATTGTTTGCAATACTCCAGTGTAGTTATTTGTGTTCTAGTATCAATAATGTTTATTAAGTGGTATACTCGTAACTTAACTTTGGAAGCATGTTAACATTTGTATTCATCTTTTAAACAAAACTTTATATTAAGGTATGCTACCGTCCCAGACATCCACTCCAATGCCATATGGTCACCAACCAATGTATCCCAGCATGCCCAACATGCCTGGCTTCATGCAGGATGTGACATTCTCTGGTAAACACAATGGGATATGTTTGTACCTCTCCAGAATTCTCCGGTAAGTAATTCTGCTGTGCAATGATACTAAAAGAAATGTTTGTCCTGGCAAAAGCCTTAAGTTCTGCCTAAGTTGTTGTTACTCTCAACGGGTATCACCAGGTACAGTAGGTTTACCCTCCACTCATCAAATGTGGAACCTGTGATAACTTAAAGATGTAATAGAGATATTTTTACGAAACTTGGCATGCAGTTAGAGGGCAGTGAGGAGATTTTGTACATCATTTGTTGATACGAACACAGTCAAATGATAGTTTTCTTTCTTTAATTTTGGGTATTTCTCTGATTGACAAAATGTGAAAATGTTTTATTCACTATATAAATAAGAAGGAAATCAATGGTGGTTTAAAGGGAGTATATTGGAGAAAAACGCTATAAATGTCTAAAAAAATAAAATAATTATTAAAATGGATAAAAATTATCTCATTATCATGAATAAATAATATCCGAATGGTTTGATATATCGGTTCCACAGAAACGTAACAAAATCAATGTTTCAATCAGAGTGGTAAACTTGAAACAAACTCCCCATTCTTTTTAAAAATAGACTGCACATTAATACTGCTTGATGACCTTCACAGCATCATTCAGACTCTTTCTAAGATGAAACAAAGTTTACTGTGTGGAAACCTACATAACAGCTTAAAATGAAAATCAAATTGAAATCATGTGACTCATTTAATGCGTTAAAACATAAACATGTTGCAACTTTAAACTGGAAATCTAGATTAGTCTAACCTTGGCCCAAGTTAAGAACCCTTCAATATATTATTTTGGTATGTTTAAATAGATATCCTTTTGGCAATATGGGGTCAGTGAATATATATATGCATGATATACAGTGAAACCTCTCAAAACCGGACAACGTTGGGACTGAACATAAAGTCCGGTTTAGAGAGGTGCCTGGTTTATAGAGGTTTCTGGTTTAGAGAGGTTTCTGGTTTATAGAGGTTTAACATGTTTTCCTGATATCTCTGTTTCTTCACTAAGGATATGCCTTCAAACAATAGTCAGTATGTGTGTAAGTATAAAGACAATAATGAGGGATAAGAAATGAATAAAAACAATGCTTTAGAATGTTATATAGTAATCAATTTGAATAATTTAAACTATTAATGAATATTACTCAAAATAATTCTCCCCTATCCATATATGTAGAGACTTGTTTTAACAGCTTTACTTCAATCAATGATGTTCAATTCTCTCTTGATTTATAAATTTATCCTTTAATAACACTTTAACTAATGCCGAAATAAGTCGGTTATTGTTTTACCGTACTCTAAGTTTACTTGAAATAAATCCCCCTATTGATCTATTTTGAGACAAAAATTGTTTTAACAGCTTTACTTAAATCAAAAGATGTTCACCCTTAATTGTCCAATATTCTTTAAATTGTTAATTAATGCCGAAACCATCTAATTGACTTGTTTGCAGTAATTACCTTCATTGTTTCACAGATGACCACGAGGTAGGCGATTTTCACATTTATGTACATAAAACATGTACCGCTGATTGAGTAAACAATAACGCATGATATCTGTGTCGGTAATTTGCAATTTCGCCCCAAGCTATCAGCAAACATTGACACTACCTTGTGTATTGTCAAAAAAATGTTGCTCTGGTTTATAGAGGTAATTTATTGTTTAAAGTTGCACAAAAATGCCCCAAAGTTGTCCGGTTTCCAGAATAGAGAGGTTCCGGTTTATAGAGGTTCATTGCACTATACAAAAAAAAAACAACATTTTCAGACTTTTAAAAAGGCATGGTTTATAGAGAGTTCCGGATTACAGAGTGTCCAGTTTACGGAATTTAAACTGTATTGAGAAAAATGCTTTTAGCCAGTTTTGAAATTTTGAAAAATCCTGATATACTCCCTTCAACATCTCCATGTCTTTTATTGTTTATATATTGTTTATATTTCACCCAAGCTGTTTGCTGAAATGAACATGTTTTTTATGTAAATATTTTATTACAGGCCTATCTGGGAGCTGATGGTTACTAAAGAATTCCCCTGTCAGACTCCTGAGGGTGTTTCAAATTATGTGAGTATTAGTGCCAGTTGCTGAAGGTTTTAAACTGTTATTTGCAAATTCATGTTGCCAACGCATTTGCCAAAAGATAAATTTAAGAATTTGGTGTCAACTTAGCTCCATTGACTATGTTTTCGTATTATTGACTATGTTTTCGTATTACTTTCTCTTTGTACATTCAAGTGCTTTTTTCCCTTTTTTGTCCTGTCCAGTACTTTTCCTTCTTTATTTATAAAAAATGTACAATTCTGTAGAACAAGATTACCTTAAAATAATATTAAGATACAGTGTATTTTAACTTTGATCATGTGAGGTACTATGGTAGCACTTCATCCATCATCAAACAATTTCAAATGTTTTTCTCTCCCCTAGAACAATTGTAACCAAATTTCGTATTGGAGGTACTTATTGTGACCCTTTTTATGTGTTCTTAAATTGTGGCCCTTAGGTCATATTTGGTCCCTCCCCAGGGATTCAGACATTTACATGTTATAAAGCTTATTTTCAATATATATTTCAGTTAACGTGTAACTTTGCGTCGGAAGATCTGGGTTTTGTTCTAGAGAATATAAGGGAGCTATCAGACTTTGTTGACTTCAATTCCAAATTTGATTCAGGACCAACAGATTCCGGGTAATATTTTCCTACTTTGTTGTCCATTTTCTGTATATTTTTATCAAGCCTACACTTCCAGCTGACCAAAAACAATCTTGCCGGTTGGGAAAATATTTTGAAAAAAAAAAAAAAAATATTTTGGGTGTTCATTTGGAATATTATTAAAGACATGACTGTAAAAGTCATGTCTTTAAAAAAATTCTCTGATTGATTACAAAAAAGAAAAAAAGACAAAAGAATTTACCTATCTACCTACCAACCCTAAATAGTATGAGTCAGAAATGGCAAACAGGCACATTTTTAAAGATGGTCTCAATGTGATGCATTGATATGTTTGTTATGAAACATTGTTGAACATTTGAACTTGGATACTGAATTTGTGATATTGAAAACGTTATTTTATCAATTTTAAAAAGTTGTGAGATGAGCAATGATTATTTTATTTATTGATACCAAAAACTGGGTATCATGATATCATTAAAACATTACATGATATCAGTAATTAGTGTTTATATAATGATATCAACCGTTTGATTTCATGACACCTACATATACTGAACAGAACAGCTAAACCGCTGCCTGACATTTTATGTACCTGGCATTTTACATATTTTCTCAAAAAATATCAAAGTAATTTCCTTGAATTTGGATTTGAATAAAAAAGAACATTTAGGCTATGTTATAATACTTAATTGTATACAAACTTTAACAATGCTACTCCATATTGTATTACAAAAGAAGTTAAACTTCCAGTAAATAGTGGTTAGGTCAACAGATCATCTGTTAGCTATTTATGGCATGAAAATGATGTTACATATTCAGTAAACTGATCAATACATTCCAACGACAGTTCAATAGTACCAGAAGAAATATACTTCATCCCAATATCAGAAAACTGACATATCTAATTAAAGGCTTACTTTGATGCTAAAGCTATGCTCTCAGAGGTAATTAATATTTGAAATATTAATTTGAAAATCTCAATTATTTTGATTTGACCAGGGGCCTTGGTGGAGTGCCTTTTACACCACATATAATGGGTCACATGGATGATCAGACCAGGAGAAAACTACAAGGTAAGAAAGCTTTTAAAATTCCAAAATGCAAATCGGTCCAGGGTTTTTATTGCCGTAAGAATTACTGTTGTAAGTATCACACCTTTTCCTTGCATTATGCCAATGCATGTATATATATATATATGCCCCAATACCCTCCATCTACCGCGCAATTTTATCAGTTTGTTCATTTTTCATGCATCTGTGTTTAATTTAACTATACTTTTCAAAATATGTGCGTTTTTATTACCAACATCATGTATTCTCATTTAAATGAACCAGTTTCAATCAATTTCACGCAAAAAATAGATTCAGGATGTAAACCAGAAGTATTGTGTGTACTGGATATTGCCTCGGGTCGTCTCGAGTCAGTGCAACATTCAATGCTTTGAACATTGTTAGAATCACTTTTTATTAGCTCGCCGGGAGGAAGTCCAAGGAGAGCTATTGTCATGACCCCGGCCTCGTCGGCGTCGTCGTCTGTAGACACCCAGGTTAAACTTTTGCGTACAAGTTTCAGATATCTATGCAACCACTCATTGGATGTCAATGAAACTTTGCATGTGTGTTTTCCGTCATCAGTGGAACACACAGAGACAAGAAACTTAACTCTGGATTGCATTTTGGCACAGTTATGGCCCTTTTTGGACTTAGACACCCAGGTTAAACTTTAAGTTAGTTGTGTACAAGTTTCACATATCTATGCAACCATTCATTTGATGTGAATGAAACTTCACATGTGTTTTAACCATCATCAATGGAACACACAGAGACAAGAACCATAACTCTTGATTGCATTCTGGCACAGTTATGGCCCTTTTTGGACTTAGACACCCAGGTTAAACTTTACGTTTAGTAGCGTACAAGTTTCACATATCTATGCAACCACTCATTTGATGTGAATGAAACTTCACATGTGTTTTCACCATCATCAATGGAACACACAGAGACAAGAACCATAACTCTGGATTGCATTTTGGCACAGTTATGGCCCTTTTTGGACTTAGAAACCAAGGTTAAACTTTGCGTTTAGTTGCATACAAGTTTCACATATCTATACAACCACTCATTGGATGTGAATGAACTTCACATGTGTGTTCACCATCATCAATGGAACACACACAGACAAGAACCATAACTCTGGGTTGCATTTTGGCACAGTTATGGCCCTTTTTGGACTTAGACACCAAGGTTAAACTTTGCATTTACTTGCTTTTAAGTTTAAGATATCTATTCAACTACTCATTGGATGTTAATGAAATTTCCCATGTGTGTTCACAATCATAATTGAAACACATAGAGACAAGAACCATAACTCTGGGTTGCATTTTGGCACAGTTATGGCCCTTTTTCGACTTAATTTTTCAGGTTAAAGTTTTTTATCATGTAAGATATCTATGCAACCACTCATTGGATATGAATGAAACTTTGCATGTGTGTTCACCATCATCAGTGAAACACAGAGAGACAAGAACCATAACTCTGGGTTGCATTTTGGCACACTTTTGGCCCTTTTTGGACTTAGACACCTAGAGGTGAGCTTTGTTGTCTTCTGACAGCTCTTGTTGAATGTGACTTTTAAACAGAATAGCCAATAGCAGTATTATTCTCTCTGAACTATATATGAATATATTTAAATTTGTATACTACCACTTTCAACTCTATCTCTTATTATATTATTATCAATTTATAAAAAAAACGTTTGCATCTAATGGAAGATATTTAAAATGGAATATAAAAAAATATTGACGAAATCCTATTTTAGTGAACACAAACAAACTGCACAATTCCATTTTATGTATTGAATGAAATAACATGTAAGCTGTCGTCTCTTTGATGACTGTGACATCACTGTGTGTCGGCTAACATCAAAGTGGTATTGTAAGGGTGAAATATACATGATTTCAAGTCCTTGAAAGTGACATGTTTATGTCATTTCTTTTTGAAAATTGAAGCATTTTTTTGGATTGCCAAGTAATATGGAGGAAATATATCAATTTAATAGATAAGCCAAAGATAAACAACCGGTATGGAAATGTTATATTAATTATTTAGTTCAAGTTACGTTAATGATGCACAGATCTGTACTTTATGAACAACCATTTTTCCAAACGTTATGACTAACGCAAACAATTCTGGTCCGACATCAAAACAAAATTGGTCCATGGTTTGATCTCTTCCCTTAATTAATGTCATTAATATTATAATAAAAGTCATTGTTAAAAAAAACACTCAAACAAACAAGTAAAACTGCACGTTTTCATCAATTATTTTAATGACGCAAACAATTTTCAGGCTGAAAGCCCCAGCTTTGACCACCTAAAAAAAACGACACAAGCAAACAAGTGAACACAAAGCGGCTAGCGGTATATCAAAAAAATTAACGACGCAAACACAACCATTTTGATGAACGACAGAACATGTGATATGGGTTGCTTATCACACATCGAAGGCATATTACGTAGCAAAGACTTTTCTGAAAAACTCCCCTACTATCAAAACTGACCTCAGCACAGCAGGTGACAAAACAATCGAATGATATTGCGGCAAGGCGTATTTCACAGCTCAGTAAAGCATGTTAAGGGCCTTTTATGATTTTACATGTATACGAGCGATAGAAAATATCTGGACCGATATTTAAAGAAAACTTAAATTTTGAACAGTAGAAATAGGTCCAAAAATTGGTGATTTTAGAAGCCCTGATTATTGATACAATTTACAATATAGTGCTGTGCAGCACTAAGCAATGCACGTCTCACACCACTATTACATTTCCCATAGGGCTCCATTGTAACATTTATGTCCAAAACAGAGTGAAAAATTAAATTCAGCAGCATGTGTCTGGGCTCAAATTCTTCACTGTTTCAAGATATGCAATTATTAAGAAAAAAAAGGATACCTTGACAAGGTTTTTTTTTTTTTAAATTCACTGCTTTTGTGAGACCTATCAATTTCCAGAGTAATAATATGTCAACTATTCGCCCTAGATGCGGTTTGAACCAACAATTCTGAAATGACACAGAATTGTCCAGAAAGCTGGTATCAGCATCAAATTTTCAGTGGTGATTTCTAAAATACTGACCATTTAACTCATGCTAGCAGAAAGCAAAACATTGCAGTACAAAGCCCTGAAAAAAGAAGAAAAAGAGAACTAAAGTTTTATTTCTACCTCCTTCATCTGTAGGTCTGGAGTACTCAAGGGAGATAATAGTGGTGTGAGTCCTGCAGTACTATACTTTAAAATATTATAATATGATATTACATGTATATGGTTGCAGCTGAGGCACAGAAGATAGAAAAGCTGTCTCTACAACATCTCCAGGAGCTGATCCACAGGGTGGAGGAGGTACTGGGCCTACTGAAGGTGTTGGTCGACCACCAGTTCCACATACTGGCAGCATCACTGACCAAGGTAAGGCCAGTCTTAAAAAGATGTTTGATTGACATGCTCAGTCCTACCCACTTAAATTGCAGCTTCCCAAAATTTTTTATTGATTTTGAAAGTGTCGATTTTTTTGTCATGATTTCCAACCATTTTTTGTTCAAAATGACACTAAAAATCTCAAAATCTAGTAAAATGAAATTTATCTACCTATCTACCTTCATGAATTATACTTGGTCGAAGCACATCAAACAAATAATTTTTTTTAGGGATGGCCCATAGTTTTGTTTCATTTGTCCGGTTTGGACATACATGTATGCATATGATATGTGTAAAAATAGTCCCATGATGAAATTTTAGCCCATCAAAAATACAATGATGGATGTTTATTTAAAAAGATTTAGTATGAGTAATGGTAACTTGTAGATTGTGAAAGAAGTTCTTGCAACTTTAGATATAAATCAAGCTCAAAGTTTTCTAGGTTAGAACAAGTACTATGCCAAAATGGATAAAGTGTTTTGCACTAGGACACTACAAATGACCCTGGAATGGTATGGAACTGTAAGACCAGCTGATCCTAGTACTCTACAACAAAACCAAACATTCCTACTTCCTACTGCAACAATTGCTAATTGAAGTGTTAAGAAAGGTCTTGAATATGCTTAATTTATTTTAATTGGTAGTTGTATGATTTGCTTTGTTGGAATATTTAGCATTGTTTTTATGCCATCGAGGGCTAACAGATGAGCAATAAACCAAACCACACTTTCCTAGGATCCTGGACAGTTAAACAGTACACAAACACCCCCTTCTCTGCAAGTAACTTCACCACTTGAATCAGCAGTGAGAGACGAATGACAATGTATATCAGTCACCACTGTGACTGGGCGAGGATTCGAACTCACTACCCACGGATTGAGTCAGATGCACTTCGACTGGATTAACCAGTTTTTATGGTTTGCATATTTGGTTTGAATGTTTCATAATAAATTTTTAACATCGTTTTTGATGCAAATTCACTCCATTTTGCTCTTCTTTCAGGACCAACAGAATCAGATGAAATCGTTGTCCTTTAAACAGTTTGTCATCACTGGGAAAGATGTAAGTTGATATCAGTTTTCTCATGTAAAACTCCAATTTTAAAGGTACATTATTATATGCATTCCCTAAATGCTTTTACTTTGATACAATGTAATTGTTAAAAAAAAATCAATGAAAATATGTCTATTGTGGACAAAACCCAAAACAGTATTGCACATTCAACATAATTCACATTTATCTTGTAGAGGGTACATGTAGATATAATTTACCTTTGATATCAAAAGCATAACAATCCAGCATTTTGCGATATTTTTCGACTACCGAGTCAAGGTTATGATGAAAACAGTTTGCATAAATAAGGCCATGATGAATTAATTGCTAGATAATTATCCCCGCCCGCCCCCTTATTTTATTTTCGCCACCTTTTTTTATTTTGATAAAAAAAAAATCCTCCCCTACTCCCCTTTTTAAGAAAAATTTTGATGATTATCTAGCAATTAATTTATAATGGCCTAACACCTTCAGAATACAGTTAGACCTGTAGAAGAAGTCACCTCTATTAAGCAACCACTTGTCTTAAGCAGTCGCATTTGCTATTTCCCATTTTCTTTCAGAATAGATTAACCTGTGTTAAGCAACAACTTTTCTTAAAACTTTTCTTTTCTTGCTCCTTCCTTTGACTGGCTGCGTAAGTCAGGTCTGATTAAACATACTTATATGTTAACAGTCGTTCAGATTGGACTTTAAATCGAGTGCCTGTGTGACGATGCCATAAACTGAGCACTCTAAAGAACCATAAGAAACTTATGCTTTATTTCTGTCTGTATCCCACAAACCTAAAAAACTACTTTTGGGGTAGCGCCCATATGGGAAATTGAGGGTGATGTAAAATAAGCTTATATGCAACATTTGTTTGTAATAGTCATTAAAACATTGTTTTAAACACATGCCATTTCTGTTTGCAGCTGTGTGGATCCCTTATCAATTGCCTAATCAACCGTTACCTTGACGACAACGCCACAACAGATGCCATTAGTAGTCGACTGCGGGACATCTGTCCATCCCTGTACAGCACTGATGATGCCACTTGTTCAAAAGTATGACTTACTAGTATACTTAAAAAATGTTGTATATAACATCTGACTGTAACGTAATATTTGACTTGTCTGTTTCTGAAATATTTGATCAGTGATGCGGTCCTAAAAAAATATTTTAGTCTTGCTTCTATGTACTCACTTAAAACGGCAGCTCCCAAACTTTTTTATTGACTTTCTAAACATCTAATTTATTAATGATTTCTGTACATTTTTGTTTAAAATGATAATATAAAATAAAAATATGGCAAAAAAAAAAAAAAATAAATAAATACCTTTCCACATGAAAAAAATACTGAGTCAGCACAGCAAACAAGCATTTTTTTATAAGGATGGCCAGATTCATTAATTTGTTTGGTGTAACAGTTTCATACAAGATATGGATAACAAAATGTTTTAATAATGTTTTGCCACTTTTACAAGTTGGTTCAAATAAAATCTTGAAGGATCCTCTGTGGCCGAGTGGTCTTAGGCGATGGATCAAGATCACTTACCTCTCATTGCTAAGGTCGTAGGTTTGTGTCCTACTTGCTCCAAAAACGTTATGTGAGAAAGTTTGCCAATTACTTGTGGAGAGACGGTGGTACTACTCAGACTGAGGTCTTTCTCCACCAGTAAAACTGGATATGTCGTATATATAACTTGAAATGTGTTGAAAATGGCGTTAAACCCCATTCCAAAAAAAATGATAATTTAAACAATAAACTTTTATAAAGTCATTCTAATACAGTAAAGCAATTTCAGTTTTTCTAATAGATATTTTATTTATATAAAGACCATCCAAAATATAATGCCAAAAGCTGAAAAATATTTAACCATTTCATGAGCTCAAAACAATATCTTTGAGTTTTAGACAGATAATTATGTTGTTTTATGTTGTTTTATCATAGGCCAATGAGATGCTGCAGGCAGCAAAAGTGAGTAAAAATCCATTGGAGAGACGCCACCATCTGACGGAGGCTCTCAGGGTATGTACTGTAAACTACATAAATTATGGTGTGCTGTGTTGGCAAATGAGTTGTCACCTTTCTGAACATATGTAAAGCTGTTTGCTGACCATGTTACTTATTCTTTGCATACATGTAGCATATGATAAATACAGCGCGGTGTGATGTAACGCAGAACTCGTTATAATGCTTTTTTTTCTATGGCTCCCAAATTTATATACAACAGTATAATGATTTACGAATTTATCAAAATCTCAACTATATTGCTATGTGTTTGGGAGCTCGTTACATTTTTCCAAACTGTGAGCATGTACTTGTGCATCAGTAACACTTTCATACATATAATTCAGACTGACATCATAACGACTTATTGTTATAAAAAACATCGCTTTTAATCGATTTATGCTGACAAACAATGGTCTGTCATATTCATTCCACTTTGTCAGGTGTTTGTTTACGGTTCTTGGACCTGATAAAGAACTATCAAATAATGTAGCGCAGTGCACCTAGGGATATTTTTAACGCAGTTCCATGGATCCCGGCCACCGCGTTATAACGGGATCTGATTGTACCTCAACTGACAACTGCTCTTTATTAGAATTGATATCAGTAGATTTTTCTATTTCTTTGTTTTAAAACTAAAAATTCTTGACCATTCCTACAATGTGTAATTTGATGTATTGGGTTGAAACATAATTTGAATTTTATATTTTCTTGTACTTGATCATAATATTTTGTTGAAAATTAAAAAAAATGTTGGGATTGAATTGAAGCAAATTGATGTTAAAATTTAAATGTTGAAATATAGCAAGAAACTTTTTGGTTTGTTGAGCAGTCATTGTTTATTACCTCAACTTTAATTGCCTTTTCATTGTTTAGCTATACAAAGGTGTATCCCAGCCATTACAACTGTCCGATGTGTGTAATCAGTTTGCCAGCATTCATTTCTACGAGGGTATAGTTGACCTGTGTCTCACCATGGCACACAAGAGGGATCCACAGAAACTGGCACTACATTTCTACAACAATGACGAACCTCCAGAGGATATGCAAGGAGTCCAGGAACTCATGCAGCGGTAAATTTTCTATATACGTACATAATGACCATAAGTGTTTTTCTCAGGTTCTTGTATATGCATCTGAGGTTGACTTCCACCAATCAAACTGGATGTCATTTATCTGTTTTTATGTCCCTGCCAGTCAAAGAATGGTGAAGGGGCATTAAGTGTAAGCCCTGATTGTACATTTGTTGGTCATTCAGAGGTAAAAAAATGGTTTCTGCTCAGTAATTTCTGAAGGGGTCTATGTATTTAATCAATATTTTGTGTGTACTTGTATAATTATAAAGTATTAGTCAATATTTGTCAATTTCTGTCAGATTTTACAGGAGTTATGGCTCTTTTCGACTTCAGTTTTGGTAAAAAATCAATTGGTTTCCGATCAGTAACGCGAGCATTCCTGTCAATATACATTTCTAGTTATTACATGAAACCTTATATACAATGTACATGTACATATGCTAATGTTCTGCTGTTGTAATTGGTTTTATAGGAAGGAATGCTACAAGTGCATCACTGAGACATTGGGGTATTTGATGACAGTCAGTGTACCCCAAGGGGCAACTCTAATACCTAAGTCTCCAGGACCCCCACCGGCCCCAGACGCCAGCAGGATGACAGTGGATGATGCTGAACAATATGTAAGTACAGCAGTACATTGTAAGTAAAGCAGTATTATGTAAGGGCACACAAACTGTATTGGTACATCAGTATTGTATGTAAGTATACAAGAACTGTACATTATTTAACACACCGATATTTTGCAAATACACCAGTACTAGGTAAACACAGCCTGTATTTTGTTAGTATATCGGTACTATGTTAGTAAACCAGTATTACATGTCAGTTAACACAAGAACTATGTATTAAACACATCAATACTATGTAAGTACACCAGTACTGTGTAAGTACACCGGTACTATATAAGTACACCAGTACTATGTAAGTACACCAGTATTATGTTAGTGTACATAAGTACTTAGGTAAGTATACCAGTACTATGTAAGTACACCAGTATTATGTAAGTGTTCATAAGTACTTAGGTAAGTACACCAGTACTATGTTAGTACACCAGTATTATATAAATACACAAGTACAATATGCCAGTTACCAGTACTTTGTAAGTACATCAATAATATATGCGGTAAGTACATAATTCTGTATATGGTAACAAATAAAGTAATTTATCTCGTTTTCAATAGAGTAGAATTTATGAATTATTCAGATTGATTGTGATTACACTAGTACATAAAACTGTTGTAAATTATTCAGAGTGATTGTGAATTCACTTGTACATAAAACTGTTGTAAATTATTCAGAGAGATTGTGATTACACTAGTACATAGAACTGTTGTAAATTATTCAGATTGATTGTGATTACACTAGTACATAAAACTGTTGTTAATTATTCAGATTGATTGTGACTACACTTGTACATAAAACTGTTGTAAATTATTTAGATTGACAGTGATTACATGAGTACATAAAACTGTTGTAAATTATTCAGATTGATTGTGACTACACTTGTGCATAAAACTGTTGTAAATTATTCAGATTGATTGTGACTACACTTGTGCATAAAACTGTTGTAAATTATTCAGATTGATTGTGATTACACTTGTACAAAAAACTGTGATTACACTTGTACATAAAACTGTGATTACACTTGTACATAAAACTTTTGTAAATGATTCAGACTGATTGTGATTACACTAGTACATAAAACTGTTGTTAATTATTCAGATTGATTGTGACTACACTTGTACATAAAACTGTTGTAAATTATTTAGATTGACAGTGATTACATGAGTACATAAAACTGTTGTAAATTATTCAGATTGATTGTGACTACACTTGTGCATAAAACTGTTGTAAATTATTCAGATTGATTGTGACTACACTTGTGCATAAAACTGTTGTAAATTATTCAGATTGATTGTGATTACACTTGTACAAAAAACTGTGATTACACTTGTACATAAAACTGTGATTACACTTGTACATAAAACTTTTGTAAATGATTCAGACTGATTGTGATTACACTAGTACATAAAACTGTTGTAAATTATTCAGACTGATTGTGACTACACTAGTACATAAAACTGTTGTAAATTATTCATACTGATTGTGACTACACTAGTACATAAAACTGTTGTAAATTATTCAGACTGATTGTGACTACACTTGTACATAAAACTATAATAAATTATTCAGACTGATTGTGACTACACTTGTACATAGAACTTTTGTAAATTATTCAGACTGATTGTGACTACACTAGTACATAGAACTGTTGTAAATAATTCAGATTGATTGTGACTACACTTGTACATAAAACTGTTGTAAATTATTCAGATTGATTGTGACTACACTTGTACATAAAACTGTTGTAAATTATTCAGACTGATTGTGACTACACTTGTTCATAAAACTGTTGTAAATTATTCAGACTGATTGTGACTACACTTGTACATAAAACTGTTGTAAATTATTCAGACTGATTGTGACTACACTTGTACATAAAACTGTTGTAAATTATTCAGACTGATTGTGACTACACTTGTTCATAAAACTGTTGTAAATAATTCAGACTGATTGTGATTACACTTGTTCATAGAACTTTTGTAAATTATTCAGACTGATTGTGATTACACTAGTACATAGAACTATTGTAAATTATTCAGATTGATTGTGATTACACTTGTACATAGAAGTTTTGTAAATTATTCAGATTGATTGATTACACTAGTAAATAGAACTATTGTAAATTATTCAGATTGATTGTGATTACACTTGTACATAAAACTGTTGTAAATTATTCAGATTGATTGTGACTACACTTGTGCATAAAACTGTTGTAAATTATTCAGATTGATTGTGACTACACTTGTGCATAAAACTGTTGTAAATTATTCAGATTGATTGTGATTACACTTGTACATAAAACTGTTGTTAATTAGTACTTAAATAGGCATTAGCTCTAGCCTAACACATCACTTTTGTAAACAAGTACAAAGATGTAAAATAAGATATGTTTGATATTTTTCAGAAAGCTGAAGTGTTTAGACTGGCCCTCAAGTCTGACGATGAATTATTCCATGTGTCGCTGTATGACTGGCTGTTTAATATGAGTATGACAGATAAACTGCTTGAGGTAATTTTTCTCTTGATTCATGAACTTCTTATAAGCTATTCAAGATACACTGTGAATGCTTATCAATGCAATCTGTAAAAATGGATTAATTTCTGTATAGCTTCCGATTTCTAAATTGTCATTTCTAACCAGACTAGTTGAAAGGTGTTATTGCCATCTCAGTTTTGTTGAAAATTGCATTTAATTCACAAAGGATGTGTGAAGTTGTCAGATTCTGTTCTGACAGCGACAGTGTGTCATTTCTGCTTAAATAACTCGAACTGTACCCAAAATGTTGATTTTGTTTATCTCAAGTTGATAGTACATGTTCATCATTTGTTTTGTTTAAGTAACAATTTACTTAATTATAGTGTGCTTTGGTAGTGCAATGAATAGATGCCAATATGCCAGATGTTGCATGACCTGGGGTTCGATCACAGCCTAAAAAAACAATGCTCAGTACTAGTTCTACCCAGGAAATGGACTCGAGAGCAATTCATATATATGTTAGCTCTGAAATTATAAATAACTTTACTTCTATTCTTCTATTCTGGAACAAGGGGATAAAAGGTTTCTCTTGAGGGGACAGATAAAAAACATTAGAAAAAAAAACAATCTCTTTGTCTTCTTATAAGATTGTATTGATGTGAAGCCAGTGTGCTGCCAGTGTTAGTTTCATGAAAAATCGTGTTTCATGAAAATGTTCAATTTTAATTTTTTAATGTTTATAATGAAAATAATCGATAATAAAGTACAAGGTACTACTGATGTTAATTGCAATTGTAGATTCAGTCTCCATTTTTGGAGCCGTACTTAAAAAGACGTGCCAGCTTCCAGACAGGGGATGTGAGTGCCCTAGATTTGCTATGGAAGTTCTATGAGAAGACAGAAAACTACCCCGCGGCTGCCAGAATTCTGGCGAGACTCGCAGAACGACATGGGTGAGTTGTGGCCATTTCAGTGTTTTGTTTTTTTGCAACAAAAATTAGGCTTAATGATACCATTTTCAAGGCGGACCCTGTTAGTTTAGTCAGTAGCGCTTCTAACTATCAGTCCAGGGGTTGTAATTTTGAATCCCAACTTGGCCACAGTCTTCGTCATGATTGGGCCGGACCCGATTAGCTCAGTCGGTCACGCGTCTGACTCAATCCAGGGGTCGTGAGTTCGAATCCCCTGCCCGGCAACAGTCTACGTGATGATTGATATACGACATTGTGTCTCATTATCATTCGTCTCTCACCACTGATTCAAGTGGGAAAGTTATCAGTTACTTGCAGAGATGGGGTGTGCTCGAGTACTGGTTAATCCCAGGAAACAGTGGTTAGGTTAACTGATTGTCTGTTAACCCTCAATGGCATAAAAATGATGCTAAATATTCAATCAATCAATCTTCATGATTGATATGCCTCATTGCGTCTCATTGTCATAGTCGTTCACCATTGATTAAATGGGAAAGTTATCCGTTACTTGCGAGGTAGGATGTGCTCTTGTACTGTTTAACCCTTCAGGATTTGAGGAATAAGTTGTTAGGATTACCGTTAACTCATCATTTTTATGCCACCGAGGGCTAAATATTCAATCAAAACCATATTTGAACAGATAGGAACAAGACTGTAATGCAAGTTGCTAGCAGTTTGATCAGAGTCTACATTTTTTGGTTCTTAGTCGGTTAATTATTAAACTCTCCTTCACAATGATAATGTAATGGCCAAAAAAAGTCAGCTTTTTATAAGAAGTGAATGAGGATACATTGAAAATTGTTAAGATATTTTTATTACAGAATTATATCAAGATTCATGAGACTAGAATTTTTTTATTTCATGGAAGCGTCCTATGATGCATTATGGGTTGTTGGACACCCATTGAATATAACTGTTGTAGAAAACTATTTGTTCAATTTTATTTCATTGTATACATGGTTTATATGTACGTGTGTTTTAAATTTTATTATTTTACACCGACTGTGAAACAAGTTCTTATAACTTAGACCAGTGCTAATCATATGCTTTACAAGATGGTTTACAAGCAGTCAGTTTTACATGGAATGAAAACAGAAATAAATTTAATCAGAAATGGAACCAGAAATGAATTAAATAAGCAATGGAACCAAAAATGAATTAAATCAGAAATGGCACCAGAAATGAATTTAATTAAAAATGGAACTAAAAATAAATTTATTAGAAATGGAATTAGAGTGTTCATTACATTTTGAAGTGAAAATTAATTTTAATGTAACAATATATTTTAACGTGTTTATCAATGTTTTTTCGGTGACAGGACTGACCTTGACCTTCAGAAACGTATTGTGTTGCTGTCCCGCGCCACCATGTGTGCCAAAAGTGCTACGTCACGTTCAAGTTCTGCAGTAGAAGGAGAATTTCTTCATGAACTGGAGGAGAAGATGGAGGTAAAGTATAGTTGTTTGTGTGCAGTGGTAGCCAGCAATGAGGAACAGCAATTATGTAGCATGATTTCTAAAGGTCCTTTAAATATATTTCCCAGAAGGTCCTCTGTGGTCGATTGGTTGGTCTAAGGTGTTGTTCCAAAATCACTTACCTATCATCGCTAAGGTCGTAGGTTCATGTCCTGCTCGGTCCAAAAGCTTTAAGTGAGAAAATTTGCTAGTTACTTGTGGAAGGACGGATGTTCTATTCAGATTCGTTCTGAGGTCTTCCTCCACCAATAAAACTGGATATGCCATATATTACCTTATGTTTTTAACCTCGTTCAAAAATCAAAAGAGACCCTTAACTATCTCATTAGGCTCATTAACTATTGAAAAATGAAAGCGAGTTATTTTGATTACCCTGTGTCTGTTGTTAATCCTTTAACTTTCATTAGGTTGTATGCTAGCTAGCACCAGCATTTTTCATTGGATCTTCACCAAACTTACGGAACTCCTGGTCCAGTGGTAGAGCATCAACTCCATGATAGGAGGTTTGTGGGTTCAATCCTCCCAATGACTTTGGTGTTCTTGAGCAAGACACTTTTTCTGCATAAGCTTATGCCAGAATTCAAGCATGATTTGAACTTTCACAATCAAAGTTTCACAATCAAAGTAAAATGTTTCACAGTAGTTATATAACCACAGCATCTCTTACAAAGTCATCTGAACATTAGTGTCTGAGTTCTGCCCTTTAAATCATCACAGGACTTTTATCCATCTATCAATAAAACCTAGACTTTGGACAGTTAAGTAAAATACTGTATGTTACATACATATATAAAATGACTATCTCATAGCTTGGCATTTTGACTTGCATATATTAAAAACTACCATTGGGAATGTTTGTACATACAGCCAACGGGACTGCATTCTGTTACAGTTTGGTTGTTATCACAGGTTGGTAACTTTGATACAAGAGTGTTTGTGTAATTATTGTAGGTTGCTAGGTTACAGATGAACGTCTTACGTGCTCTAACACAAGAGACAGTTGGAGGACCAGATGTTCTGGAGGCGATGTCTCGACTTGAATCAGATCTTCTTGACATTACCATGGTAACCAGCCATTAACTTCTTTATAATCAGATAATTAATGACTTATATCCAAGGTTGCATCCAGACACCTTAAATATGTTTAATTAATTTTTAAATGCTTATGTTTGTCATCTGAACAAACAGTAAATGGAAATTGGACTACATTATACTTCGATGTTGTCCGTTGCATTTCACTAAGTTGAGTAATTTAATACAAGCAAACGAGTCTCAAGATGTTTGCTAAAGTAGACAAATGTTCAGCAAACATGACAATTGATTTGTGTTTTTATACGTAGCTAATAAATACTTAATATATACTGAATGCAGCCTAGGTTAACCTTTAATGGTAAAATGCTTATCAAATAAGTTGATTTTGTGGAAATTGTGTTACAATCTATGGTTAACTACAGAAATCTGTATGAAATTGCTTCTTTATATTCATACCAGCCATACCTGAAAAATGTTTTCCAAATGATTGCAGAAAATATTAAACACAAGCAAACAGATCTCAATGTGTTTGCTAATGTAGGCAAATGTACAGCGAACACGCCGCTCAGTTCACTTGTGTTATCAAACATTGGCTATTACACTGAATACTTCATATTTATTATATACATGTATTAATGAATTCAGCTGGGATTAACATGTAAACCAGTTAGTGAAATGTTAGATCAAATTTTGTGACAATTTAAATTCTTGCTTCAGATATGTATGAACTTGCTTCTTATATTTTAATAACATATATGAATGTTCTTTTGCAAAATGATTGCATAAAATTATATTATAATTCATTTTGTCATATTTCAGTTGTATGAAGACTTTGCAGAAAGATTTGATCTATTTGAATGCAAGCTGGCTATCGTCCATTGTGCAGGATTGTATGATGGGGCCTTGGTGCAAAATCTCTGGCAGAAAATAATTGATAAAGGTCTGTGGTCATAAAAAATTTTGCTTGTATGCAAGCAGTGCCATAAATATGTCTTAGATTTTCATTTTTAGCTCACTGGGACGAAGTCAAAGGAGAGCTATTGTCATGACCCCGTCGTCGTCGTTGGGGTCGTCTGTAGACATTCAGGTTAACTTTTGCGTACAAGTTTCAGATATCTATGCAACCACTCATTGGATGTCAATGAAACTTTGCGTGTGTGTTTACTACATCGATGGAACACAAAGAGATAAGAACCATAACTCTGGATTGCATTTTGCCACAGTTATGGCTATTAAGTCCAAGGAGAGCTATTGTCATGACCCCGGCTGCGGCGTCGCCGTCGTCTGTAGATGCCCAGGTTAAACTTTTGTGTTTAAGTTTCATTTATCTATGCAACCACTCATTGGATGTCAATGAAACTTTGCATGTGTGTTAAGCATCATCAATGAAACACACAGAGATAAGAACCATAACTTTGGCTTGCTTTTTGGCACAGTTATGGCCCTTTTTGGACTTGGAGTTTAATTCTGTTTAAGTTTAAAATATCTATGCAACCACTCATTGAATGTGAATGAACCTTCACATGTGTGTTCACCATCATCATCAATGGAACACACAGAGACAAGAACCATTACTCTTGGTTGCATTTTGACACAGTTATGGCCCTTTTTCGACTTAATTTTTCAGATTAAAGTTTTGTATCAGGTAAGATATCTATGCAACCACTCATTGGATATGAATGAAACTTTGCATGTGTGTTCACCATCATCATTGAAATACACAGAGACAAGAACCATAACTCTGGGTTGCATTTTGGCCCTTTAAGACTGGATATGCCATATATAACCTGAAATGTGTTGAAAATGGCGTTAAACCCATTAGATGCGTTTAAGTTTTTGTGTTTGCCTCCAATCTCAATCTTTGCATTGGTGGTGAGTTTTATCCAATCGGCGAGCTTTTTTGTCTGCTGACAACTCTTGTCTCTGACATCTGTTTCTGTTAGAATTTATTCAAATTAAGACAATAATAATTGTTGAGTCCTTTAATTCTTTATATTAAGTTTTTAAAGTGGGACAAAAGTGTAATGGATACTGTAATCCCCAGCTCGATCTGATGTCTCTCAAAAAACAACACTTGGTACTGGTTCTACTCAGGAAGCGGACTCGAGAGCGGTTCATATAAGCTCTTAAGTTTTCTTCGCAATCAAGCTAAGTTAAATAAGTTTACAATTTAGTTTTGGAAGGTATCTGAGGTCATGGAAATTTGGGACTAAGGGTAGAGTCAGAAGGGTTCACATTGCAAGGGCAAATTTCCTCAAGAATCGGTTGAATCAGATTTGTTCCATTATTTAAGTTCTGTTATGAGGCAACTGTACTTATAAATGATAAGAAGGGCGACCAAAAGAAGTGAAATGTCTCATTTTAAAATAAATAGAACTTGTTTAGAACTGATAAGTGGTCCTTTTGTTTAAAGATACACATTAAATATCTGTATTAAATTGAGATTGTGGTCATATCAATATGTTTTCAGAATTTGAGAACACGCGGTCCAGTACACCATCCGTGCGAGTGACAAACATCAGCAATAAATTGTGCATCATCGGTAAAACTTACTTCAAGGCAGAAAGATATTTTCCTTATGGTAAGTCTTATATACAGTACTTCAATGCAGAAAGATATTTTCCTTGTGGTAAGTCTTATATACAGTACCTCAAGGCAGAAAGATATATTCCTTATTGTAAGTCTTGTATACAGTACTTCAAGGCAGAAAGACATTTTCCTTTAAAATGGTATGTCTTATATATACAGTGTAAACTCCAGACTCTTCAAGCTGAACTCTTCATAGACAGGACCACATCATGTGCTAGTAGAGTGTTAGAGTCCTTTTCAGATTCTTGTGTTTTAAGCCCTCTTTTGACCGTTTGTTTTTTAATCAAATTTGCAAGATTTAAGGTGAAATCACTTGAAACTAGATTCTTTAAAAATTGTAATGATGAACGTAACAGGGTGCATTATTTATCTCTGCAACTTGTGTTTTAAGGTGAGAGATTTACAGATTTCTGGTAGATTGATCGTCTGATGGCTAAAAAGAGACGCTAAATATTCAATAAATCAAATGTCAAAAAATATCTATTTAAATAAATACAAGCCTCCATGCCAGAACTGCTTCTAGCAAGAATATAATTATTTAAAAAGTTTCATGTGCCCAACTCAAATTTTTAAGTGTGTGTGTTGGGTGAGGGTTAAAAATGGACACTAATCATATATAAAGGAAATATTTAAAATCCAATAAAAGAGGGTAGTATCATTGTTTTAGTGGGTAGCTAGAGTTACGACAAACAAATAACTTTTTAGGATGTCCCTGATTGTCAGATGTGAAGTATGATTTATCAATATCTGGTGGTTGTGTTTCAGCATTTATTATCAAGTACCTTGAGGAGAGAAGTTGTGAGATACAGTTGGAGGCAGGCTGGGTACATCAGCTCATGTTGAACATTGGAGTGGCCGTGTTAAAAATACTTGAGCGTTACGACGAGATGTTCAAAAACAGGGTATATATTGATTTCTTCTACTTATAATTACTTGGAGAAAGGAAAAACAAGGAATTTAACTACTTCACATTTACTGATGGTTTGGAGATATACAACGCTGGTTAATAATGAAACCATATGATCCAGTTTTTATATATGAAAAGTTCCTAGTTGTCTAGTTCCAAAGTATAAATCATGTATCAGTTTTCATGAAACTAAGCTTTGCTTAAATTTGTGAAGGCATCAAAATATCTGTCTGTGTTAATGACTGTAAAGAAACTGGATTTGAAGGGGGGGAAAAATGCTTAAAAGGTGAAGGTCACAATTTGAGTTTGACAATATTTCGAGTTTGTGTGAGATTTCATGTCCAGCCTGTAACTTTGTTATGCATACATGTAGTTGGATTTTTATAAGTACTTGTTATAAATGATCAACATAACATGATGACGTGTTGCACTTATTACCCAAACTCCCACTTCAAAGGTCAAGGTCATAATTTAACTTTGTTTGGCAACACTTTCAGTCATTTTGACATTTCTTGTCTGGTCTTTCATCTATGAATAAATTTTAAAAACACTTGGCTCAGTTGATCAACATGACATAATTAAGGGTCGCATGTAAGACCCAGAACCTTTCCTCAAAGATCAAGGTCACACTTTTAATTTGTTTGATAGTGTGTGTCTGGTCTGTGACTTTGCCTTTAACTTGGCTCAATTTATCAAGATGACATGACGACGTGTCATAAGTTAGACCTAGACCCATACCTCAAAGGTCAAGGTCACACTTTTAGTATGTATAGGCATAGTACCACCATTGCAAAAAGGAAGTGCTTCCGTGGGGTAGTCGCATAATGGCGGTTATAAATAATCCTCAATTCTTCTTCTTTAAAAATGCATTTTCCTTATTTTAATGCTCATTTTTTTATTTGAATGGCATTATTGATGTATTTTGAACATTTTGATAGCATTGTCATGTTTGAATTGTGAATTTAGAAAAAAAAAATGATGCTTGGAAATTGGGGTATGAATTCATGATTTCGGAAGTCTACTTTCACTTTGTCACCAGTGTACACACTGAGCAGAAAAAAAATCTCTTATATGACACATGACCCCTACTTTTCTCATCATATTTTGATAGTGCAGAGGTTGACAAACAGTAAAATGTAGGTTTCACTTCTTTCATTTGGGACCCTCTATGAATGACAAGCCTTCAAACTTTTATTATTTACTATAGAATAAAGAACAAAAATCAATGGTGGGGTTACACCTATAAGAGAGACTTGAGTGAAATGGGGGTGATTTTCCAAAATGTTAATTGTAGGTAAAATAACCTCTTTTCTACACTCTCATAGTATTAAATGACAAATTGGAGACATTTGCTTCATAAAAAAACACATTTTGGCAAGTGTATGCCTCAAATAAAGCATATATGTGCATATTTACATTGAAATTTCATGAAAAATCACAAAATTTTGAAGATTTTTTATTTTGGATGATTTAAATGTGCAATTTTTAGCATGTACATTGTATTGAATAATGTATTTTGGTAAGATAATGTCTTCAGTGTATCATGAGACTGTTTTGGTGCAAAAATTTTAATGGAATTAGGTAAAAAAAAATTTTTTTGGGTAAAATTAGTCAAACACATCAAAACTGCATGTCGGTCAACATCTCGCGCCGGTATATAATGATCATGTAAAAAGTGGTATTTTGACAAAAGTTTCAGTATTTAATAGCTGCAACTTGGCAGTATTACTTCAAATTGGTAGTACTTAGCAAAAATGAGGTAATTATGTAATTAAAAAAAAAAGAGTTTCCTTATAGGCATAGTACCACCATTGCAAAAAGGAAGTGCTTCCGTGGGGTAGTCGCATAATGGCGGTTATAAATAATCCTCAATTCTTCTTCTTTAAAAATGCATTTTCCTTATTTTAATGCTCATTTTTTTATTTGAATGGCATTATTGATGTATTTTGAACATTTTGATAGCATTGTCATGTTTGAATTGTGAATTTAGAAAAAAAAAATGATGCTTGGAAATTGGGGTATGAATTCATGATTTCGGAAGTCTACTTTCACTTTGTCACCAGTGTACACACTGAGCAGAAAAAAAATCTCTTATATGACACATGACCCCTACTTTTCTCATCATATTTTGATAGTGCAGAGGTTGACAAACAGTAAAATGTAGGTTTCACTTCTTTCATTTGGGACCCTCTATGAATGACAAGCCTTCAAACTTTTATTATTTACTATAGAATAAAGAACAAAAATCAATGGTGGGGTTACACCTATAACAACACTTTGAATCTGTTTGAGATTTCAAGTCAGTCCTTCAATTTTATCATACAAATATGGATTTCAAAAACACTTGGCTCAATTTATCAACAATTGATCTGTAACTTTGTCTTACATTTAGGGATTTTAAAATAACTTGACACAAGTGATCAGCATGCCATGATAGTTCAGCAGCATTTAACTGTTGAAATACCAAGACCATTACATCAGATGTCAAGGTAAAGGTTACTCAAAGGTCAAGGTCACACTTTAATGTAAAAAAACAACATGAAATTGCATGTCTAGTCTGAAACATCAGTCCATTACTCTTTATATTCATGGATACATCACTACCTATTATAACATAATTATATTGTTATTTTTCAACAACCATTTGGGGGGCATGCGACACTTATCAGTGACATTTCTTGTTTCCTTATTCAGTTTGTCTTTGAATTGTCCGCAGTTAATGTATAATTTCGCAGTAAATGATATGCCTGATTGCATTTTGTTAAAAAAAAAAAAAAAGAAAAAAAGAAAGCTTCTTCATGTATCATTTCTTTATACAAGGATCATTTGCATCATATAGTAATTAGGGATTGGTGCAAGTTCTAAAATGAAAATATGTAAGCAAATTTGTTCAATATATGGACTGAAATTACATGTGTTTGTAAATGAATTTGACATGCAAAGTATTTATTATTGTATATTTTCACAGAATCCATTCTGGTCATCAGTAAATAGACCCCTACATCTTCTGTATGCAATACACAGTTTGCTGACGAGACTTGTAGATAACACATCACTTTTAACAGCCTATGAAAGGTACGACAGTCTTTGAATAATATAAAGACATAAATGATTGACAGAAGTGAAATTTTTTACTTTTTCAGATTATTGAGAAAAGATTTCTCATTTATTAAGGTGCTAAATTGTAGAATAATTTAATACATATTGCATTCAAGTTTCATATAGCCATTGTAATTTTGAATATTTTTATTGGAAAATGAGTTTTTTTATTGCGACAACTTGTAAAGATGATCTGGATAATTAAAGTATGGTAACTTCTGTAACATTTTGTAGTTAAAAGTTACAATTAGGCAGAACTAGATAGCATGTATAATCCTGGCAAGTTTCATTGAACTTTACCAATTTCGCTAAAAATGATTTATTTTTTTGTAATGATGCTTATAATATGAATGTATATATAATTATCGTTTCTTCGACATTTTGCAGTCGACAGTTCAGCACAATGGGACTGGACTACATAACCAGTTACCTGGTAGAGCTGCAGTCAATCAGCAACGTGGACATGAATGTTCGGACTCTAGCCGCAAACTTTAAAGCTTTGCAAGCACGGTTGGAGAGAATGTCTTGGAAACCATCACATTGAACAGAGAAACTTTATATTAAAACTGAGGATACTGTGTTCAAGAGTTTAGAAGACGAGAAAAAAAAACCACATCTATTTATTAGTGGTTTGGAGTGGTGAAGACATTTTATCTCCAACATATCCTTCTCTTTAAAAAATTAGGATAGATATTTAAGTAAGAAACAAAAAATAACAATGGAGCAAATCAAAAGATATCTCGTTATAAGGCGTTCCAATCCAACACGAAACTTGATATTAAGTGTTTTTTTCGATTGCTCATGAAATATAAAATATGTAAAGAATTTTTAGCCTTGGTAGTACAAGTGAAGGTTTGTTAACAATATAAAATGATACAGGGACAGTATACTGCAAAACTCTGGATGGCAGTGTGTATTGCATGTGACAGTTATTATCATGTATAATTTCAAATCCAACACTATACTGAAATATATGACTGGTATGAAGGTTTTTTTTTTGTTTTTTTTTATCATCCACCATTGATATATTAACTATCTTTTTGTTTGATTTAAAGCAAATTGTAAAATTGGGAGATTATTTACCAATGTGAAAACATTGACATTGATATGAAGTGATCATGCATTTGAAATGTACACTCTCTACATAGGACATGTGTGGCTATACTAATGACAACAACGTTTTTATGCTCCCCCAAAGGGGGGAAGCATATAGTCGCCGCTTTGTCAGTGCGTGCGTGCGTGGGTCCGTCTGTGTGTCACCAATTCTTGTCCACGCTGTTTCTCTACCTCTGGTTGGAATTTTATGAAACTTGGTAGGATGCATCATTACCAAGTGCAGATGGGCATACTGTCAGTGTTTTGGTTCGATGATTTTTCACAGAGTTATGGCCCTTTGATTCTATTTGTGACCAAATTCTTGTCCGGGCTATTTCTCTACAACGTCTGGTTGGAATTTTATGAAACTTGCTAGGATGCATCATTACCAAGTGCAAATGTGCATACTGTCTTTGTGTTCTGGTTTGATGATTTTTCAGAGTTATGGCCCTTTTATTTGTGACCAAATTCTTGTCCGGGCTATTTCTCTACAACGTCTGGTTGGAATTTTATTAAACTTGCTAGGATGCATCATTACCAAGTGCAGATGTGCATACTGTCTTTGTGTTCCGGTTCGATGATTTTTCACAGAGTTGTGGCCCTTTGATTCTATTTGTGACCAAATTCTTGTCCATGCTATTTCTCTACATCTTGTTGGAATTTTTATGAAACTTGCTAGGATACATCATTTCCAAGTGCAGATGCGCATACTGTGTTTGTGTTCCAGTTCGATGTTTTTTCGCAGAGTTGTGACCCTTTGATTCTATTTGTGACCAAATTCTTGTCCATGCTATTTCTCTACAACGTCTGGTTGGAATTTAATGAAACTTGCTAAGATGCATCATTATCAAGTGCAGATGCGCATACTGTCTTTCTGTTACGGTTGGATGTTTTTTCACGGAGTTATGGCCCTTTGATTCTATTTGTGACCAAATTCTTGTCCGTGCTATTTCTCAACAATCCCATGTTGGAATTTTATGAAACTTGCTAGGATGAATTATTACGAAGTGCAGATGCGCATATTGTCTATGTGTTCAACCAAGTGGCCATCAGCACTAAGGGAATATGGTACAGAGTCAAACACTCACTTGGGGAGCATCCATCGGTTCCACCAATATTTTCTTGTTTTTAAGTGTCATGTGGTATGTATGGCTATACTTACTATAAACGTGTTGTAAAATCTCTTACATAAACTGTATACATCAGTGTTGATGAAATGTTGAGATCAATTTAATATAATTCATCCCAACACAATAATATACAATGAAAGGAAAAAGAAAGTATACATTTTTGTTTTTAAAATTATTTCATTATTGGCTAAATTTATTCATGTGATGGAAAATGAACTGATTTTTTCTTATTGTTTTGTTTTGAAATGAATTAAATGTTTTTTGATTCAACAATATAATGAAATATATATATACAAAATTTATATGCAATACATTTATTGTTCCTTGACCTGTTGACATTAATAGTTATGTATACTTTCTTTTTCCTTCTACTGTAGTTACATTTCATCTAAATTTACATCATAAGACATACGCAAGTATGAGTGTTGTTATATTTGTTTACAGCAGTACAAAATTACATAAATCAATGTGTTGTGTTGATGATATGGTGCAACTGTATTGTACAGAATTATATTTTCTAAAAAAAATTGAAGTGTGAATTGTGTAAATAAACCTTGTACATAATCAAAGGCAGAATTTTAGTAGGGGGGACATCCAACAATTTCAGGAGGGTCCCCAAAATAAAGGCTGACAATTCTGTCATGAACAATATTTTCGTACCACTTCTGTGCTTGCTTTTAATACGAATCCTTTCTCAAAGATCTTTTAAAGTTGAAAAAAATATTGTTATTTTACAAGAGTGGAAATGGAAATTGCATGGTTTTGCCCTCCTTCTGGATCTGCCAATGATTAGTCGATAGAAATCATATGTATTAATTTCAGACGTATATGTGTCGTGTCACTCATGTGCTAATGTTAAAACATCATAACGTTCGAACCTAGTTTCTAAAATAATATTGATGTCTAATATGAACTCTGTCCAGCACATTTGGGCATTTGAAGAATTGTTTTTGCGATGTTTTTTAATGGCATCCAAGGCAGAGATCTACTTAAAATGTATATCTATCAGACTTGTGATTCATTTATTTCAGTTGATATATTTTATTTAACATACAAGTCGCTGTAAATGGGTATATTGCGTTGCAGTGATCTTGATATAGAAGGAATTAGTAGAACATGATAACTCCGCCCCTAAGTTTGATTCCAGGGTTTTGATGTGTTATGATTTTAATACTGAAACTGAAGGTATTCATGTTCTAGATTCATTTTGAATATTCATTTGTTGTGCTATATTTCCAATCTATGATAATTTCCTGTCTTTGTACTTGTAGAGTAAACCAGGAATCTTCTTTCCTGTTGATTTCTCAGTGTTCTGCAAGTTATTTATAGTACAGTACTGAAAGTGCTAAAGTATTGTATGGATATTAAATGATTTGCATATTTTTGTTTCGTTTTTGTAAATTTAAAGGAAGTAAATAACGATTTTTTTAAAATTGGTAAAAAACATTTTTTCCAATATATCATGCCAATATAGACTCACTGATCCCGTATTGCCATATGGATAAGTGTTAATATACCTGTAATAGATAGGAAATGGATTTCCTTACTCGGCCTACTCACCTAGGTTAGACTTAAATAGATTTCCCTCTTAAAATTGCAACACATTTTGTGACATATGGAGACTTGTGATGACATTTTCATTTCAGTTTGATCCGTCACATTGGTTACATTTTGTGATTTAATTGTAAAATTTGTTTCATCTTAGAATCCGAAAGACAAGGTGAAAATTGCCAAGTAATATTTTTAGGGATTTTTCCTGTCATATATACTGCCTTTAATACGAAAAAAAAATGCATTCATAGCAAGAACAAAAATCATGTTTACGACCATTTATTAAAAGATATTTTTCTATTTAAGTGAAACATTGTCTTTCTTGTATATATTGAAAACTGTAAAAAAAAATTACACATAACTTAATATGAACAATGTGTAGTTGTATTCTTTTATTTCCAATGACTTAAGTTGCACGTACCGATAATGCTGACACAATTGTCAACACATCACAGGTTAAATAAAATCATAGCATCTAGTTTGTTGGTAGCAATAGACCTTAAAATGAATTGCAGTAGAATAATGCTTTACGCCATTTGTAACACATTTCAGGTTATATATGGCATATCCAGTTTTACTGCGGGAAGATTACCTGAATCTGAGTAGAACCATCATCCTTCCACAAGTAACTGGCAAACTCTTACATAAAGTTTTTGGAGCAAGCAGGACTCGATCCTACAACTTAACAGCGAGTGATCTTGAGATGGTGCCTAAAACCACTCAGCCATATAGGACCTGAATCCCATCAAAATCGTCTTCCTTATACAAGTAATTGACAAACTTTCTTATATAAAATTTTTAAATCCCACTGGGTTCAAACTTGTGACCTGAGTGGGGACAGTAAGTAATCTTAGACCCATGAGGACACCATTTTGTGTTGAAGGAAGAAGACAATTTGGAGTATTATACAAAATAATTTATTTCCATATTTACATTAAGTTACATGAAAATCACATACAATGTAAGGTATGAATCTCAACACCACATCCTGATACAGTGTTTTTAAACTAGAACGTGCTGGAGATGCATTCTGGCAACAATGTTTAATCCATATATAAAACATATAGCGGCAAAAAATGCTTCTTAAATGCAATGGTTTGTTGCATATAATAGATGCATAATTTTTCCTGTCGGATGAAAAAAATATATTTATCCAGGGGAAAAAACGATTTAAAGGGTGATCAAAGATGGTAAACTTCAAAGTTTTAGTTGAGAATGCTGCAATTCTGCAGTAACTCGAGGGTAGTTATTAAACTTAAGATATTGGTGAAAGAAATGTCTGGTGATGGTCACATTCTGTTTGCAATGGTATATAATCTATATAAAAAAGAAGCAGCTGACGACATGAGCAAGTAAATAGCAGAATCAGTCATACCAGTTGTACACAATCTACCGTTAACACAAAAATACAACCCTGTTTAGCACAATCTTCTATATAAGAAAATGTGAATGAATTAATGGAAGAATAGGGACAACCATGCAAATTCTTAGTTACAATCACAAAACACGACTGAAATAATCAAAAAAGTTTGTAACTAAACATCTAGGCTGCGATCAGTAACCTTAAATATATTCATAAATGCTACTGCTGAACAAACATCAAACAGAAATGAAACTTCCACCATTTCCCTCCGTTTCACTTTAAGTCACTTCATGATTTAACACAAGAAATGATTGCCAAAGGTTTTTGCTATATATAAATGTTAAGAAACATTTACACCAAACATGTTGCTTTGTTGACTTGCGTTATGAAACATTTGCCATTAAACAAGCTTTTTAACATTTAACAGTACATGTATATAAATGCAGCCACTGACTGTTTACTTTCTTATGAAAAACATCAAAGTAGGTTACGTACAGTCTGTGATATATTCCCTCACAAATTTGGAATTCGTCCCTGAATTTCAATAGAGACCAGAGAATCGTGTGAATGTTTCTCGGAATATATCACAGTCCCCCCTCAGACACCAAATGTTGCTGGATGAGAAAAATATGCAGCCAGACCAGGACTCGAACCCAGGAACCTTCGCTTATAGGGTGAAAGCTCTACTGACTGAGTTACCTGAACCACTTACATACATTTCTCTTCTAGTAGGTTATGTACAGTCTGTGACATGCATTTTAACATTAAAACTAATGCTTTTCTCTCACTTTGCTAAATTTTTTAAAAAAATGGAAGCTGAACATATGTATGTCTTCACTATAGAGGCCCTCCCAGTGGGGTCCCTGTTCCCTAGATCTCTTAAATTAATGGCCATTGTTCCTCAGATCCCCAGAAGTGTTTGCCATAGTTCTTCAAAAGTTTTCCCCCAGATCTCTTAAATTAGGCCTTTGATCCCTGGATCCCTTAAAGTAATGGCAAATGTTCCCCATATCCCTAAAAAGAATTGGCCATTTTCCCGGGATCTCCAAAACCTCTGGGAGGGCCTCCCTATGCTGTGGAGTATTTAAAAGATATTAAATTTAAGATATTGTCTCAGGGGTTTTAAGTGACGATGTGACCTTTCAATTTTGAACCGACATTCTGAAATATTGCAGTCTATAAAAATCATACTGATACAGTTAAACCTGTGTTAGCGGACACCTCTATTGAACAGCCACTTGTCTTCTTCCATATACTGAGCTGGGTTATTGAAAGAACGTACATAAGCAGGCACATTTGCTAATTACCATTTCTATGCTTTCAGAGCAAATTTACCTGTATTAAGCAATAACCTGTCTTAAACGGCCAGTTTCGCTCCTTCTTTTCACTGGCTTATGAAGACAGATCTGACTGTATATAGCAATTCCCCCCCTCCCCCCAATAAATCTTTTCACTATTTATAATCAATGAGAAAATTCTGTAAAGGTTATACAAAGCCAATTCAAGTAAGCATTATCCATGATACAGAATTGGCTTAGCATGTTACAGAAAAGTAAAATGTTCCAATTATTAATTCGAAACCCACACATGCTCTTTAAAAGTAACAAAATCTCAACTCAATGTGTAATCTCCAAACAAAAGTTGATCAATGTTTCTGTGAACCATCTGTACACACATCAACTGGTGGCAGCAGTTACATGCATGCTGTTTTTAAGAGTCGGCACATTTATAACACATGTGTCCTTGTTTAATAATCCAAACAACTGTCCATTTATCTGCAGAATATTGGGGTCAGTGGCTGAAAAACCTGAAATAAAATAGAATGTCTAGCATCTTATACATATGACAAGCAGGAAATATACAGCTTAAATTATATGCAGTTCACCGTAAGTAAACCATAATCTGTATTAGTTACCCATCTCAAACATTTGTTATGTTCCCTAAGGGATTATTAGCTAAATTGTCACACATTGCAGTACAGAGCTTTTAAATTCATCAAATCAGAGTCTATTATTCAGACTGAATCTCAGCATTGTCGATTTTTAAATACTTTTAAACATCAAAATATTTGGTTAAAATGCACATTTTTATATTTTCTGATTAGGTATCATTAGAATACATGTAGATTGTTTTAGTAGGAAAATGTTCATTTCATGTAAAATTACTTTTTAAAGCATATAATCAAATTTCAGATATGGAGTCTTGAGTTTAAGGCTTAATACAGTAAAACCTGTGCACGCTGTCACCTCTATTAAGCAGTCACTTGTCTTAAGCAGCCATATTTGCTATTTCCCCATTTCTATGCTTTTAGAGCAAATTAACCAGTATTAAGCAACAACCTGTCATAAAGGGCCACTTTTGTTCCTTCCCTTGACTGACTGCTTCATACGGGTTCACCTGTACTTTGATAAATTTATGTCCAGGTAATTTTTTTGTAAACCTTTAAAATTCCAGACTTCTGGCATAAATTTTACATGTGAACAGTTCATTAATAAATGTTCATTGACTGGTTAAATACCCGAATACTTTTTTATAGTTTGATTAAAAAGTTACTCTTGAAATAACTTGTAGAGGGAAGTTGAAAATTGGTGGTTATGTCCAATGTGTAGAGTTTCTAAAAACTTAACAACTATCAGCACTACATATATAACATAAGTTAAGGTTTCTGCAGACCTTTAAACAGGATGTGTATGACTGTTAGCTGCCTGATATTCACTACAACTTGTAGCAAAACTCTATATAAAATAAATTTAACAAGACACTGGAGTATTGCAAGCAATACATAAGTCGCCTAGTGGTTTACAGGTAGCAACCATAATATTTGTTCAATTGAAAAAATAAAATGACCTGCATTATGTTCATATTGCTCTCTATCTACAGGCAAAATTTCACAAACCTGGCTTAGATACTTTTTGAGTAATATTTCCAGATGGAAGTGGGACGGATGGAGAGTAAACCTATAAACCCTCCAGGGAGCCTGGTCTGGGACTAAAACTACTGTCTTTTGGAAAATTTACAATATTTTCTGTACAAGAAACACTTACACAAGCATACAAAACATGATGAAGATGTTCCACAGAGCTATGAAGATTCGGAAGTATCTCAGACTTAGTAAAAACTCTCGCACTTTATCGCCTGAAATGAAAGAAATAGTTTGCAAGGGTTGATTTCACAGACAAGGTTAATAGCAAAAACAGAACATAGACAAGTCAGCTACATAAACGATGTTATTGTCTTCACAAAGGCGAGGCAAAAATATCCGAAAAGATATTCGTTGTATATTTGTATTTTGTTTTTGTGAATATTTTATAAATTTAACAATGTTTTAAGGTCATTAAAAATTAATTGCTAGATAATCATACAATTTTTCTTAAAAATTGGGGGAGGGGGTTGGGAGGAATTTTTTTAATTTTTTTTTTTTTTATAAAAATATAAAGGGTTGGGCGCCATGAAAATTAGGGGGCAGACAGGGATGATAATGTAGCAATTAATTTATTATATATTTTTATATATAAAACTAACAAAAAGCAAAGTGACTACTCCAGAGTGAGATGGCCCAAAATGTAGATACTGCAGAGCATGCAGCATGGCTGAATTTGATGATTGGGGACATACAGAACTTAATTTTAGCTTTGCCGAACAACCGTAGATAAAAAGTGATGTCTTGTCAGATAATAGATACAGAGTAAAAGGAAGATAAACATATTGAGACAGAATGGGGCTTAAAAAAGCCATTTTTAATAAATACAGAAAGTAATTTTCTTGGCGGAGAAAGACATTAGAATGATGAGTTAACGGTTGATTGCTACTAGTTAGTTTTGAGATTTTACTCTTGAGTCTGTTTTCTTGTAGAACCAGACCCGTGCTTTGTTTTAAAAGAGGCTATTGTTCAAATCAGGAATCGAACATCAAACCTGCAGCCTCTGGCATAAGTGGCCAACAGCTTATCCACTACACCACAAACGACAGCATAAAGTATACCTTGTATACCTTATACTGCGATATACCTATTACCACAAATGCCCGTATAATAACAATCTGGGAAGACATGCGCAAAGCTCCAACTTCTGTTAGCGTCAGCATTTATTTGCATTTCGTATTGGCAAATGTTCTTTACTCAGCACACTTAAGTAACCTTATTACTGTTTAGTATTGATGCCATTCTTTACATGGTTAAAAACTTTTTAGACTTGTGGTATGACCAGTATATATATTTATAGTTACAGTATATAACAATAACTGGTATAATTGTAATATTAAGCATAAATCATGACTATCTTCATCATATCTGCTGCAAAATACCATTGTTTAATGTAAAAAAAAACACATTATCGCCGATATTTGAATTAGATCTGACCAGTGGAATAACGTAAATGATTTATTATATGAACTTGGTTATATCCGTAAACTGCTGGTGAGTTCCAGTCATCATTGATTAAACCCGGTTAAGCTGTTAATTTTAAATTCAGATTTATACAGTTGATCTTGCTATTTTCCAACATAATGCACTTTGCTATACTTGTGGATTGTCACTTGAGTTTGAATCATGTGACAAGAATTATGGCGTTATTTTTCACTTCCCTAGCAACATTTTTATTTCCTACATTGCTCCATAAATGACTTATATATAAAAAACAACACGTTTTAACAAAATAAAAAATTATCAATATTGAATTTATACCATTGCACATATATAGGGACTGTTCTAATACCGAATTATGACAAATTTACTGAGTACATATGATGAATAAAATTTTTTATGATAATTTCTGCAAAGCATTCATAAATAATTATTATTAACTGTTTCCTTATAAAATAGCCGGGCCCAATTAGCTCAGTTGGTAGTGCGTCTGACTATTAATCCAGTGGTCATGAGTTTGAATCCCTGTTCTGCCAGTCTCTGTGATGATTTGTATATGACATTGTGGTCTATTATTCTCTAACCACTGATTCAAGTGGGAAAGTTATCTGTTACTTGCAGAGACGAGTGTGCTTGACTGGTTAATCTTCCAGGCTCCCAGGAAAGAGTGGTTAGATTTACTGGTTGTCTGTAAGCCCTTGATGGCATTAAAATGATGCTAAACATTCAATCAATCATTATAAAATAAACATCTTTAGTTACTGGTTAAGCTGCTTTAAGATTTGTACTTTGCTTTATAATAATATTACATGTAATGATAATGAAGTATCTGTGCTAAATTTATTACTTACCTACGCTTGGTTCAACACTGACATCAAATGGTTCCTCCCTACCACGTTTCCTACAAAAAAAACAACAATTTAATTTTATATATTTAAATGAATTTATGGTTGAGATGTTCTGATAATGGTAACAAGAGGCAGCTGTCTGAGCGAGAGACATATCCTCCACAACAGCATTTTTGTATGATTAAGTTGTGCATGATTTGAATATATGACAACATTGCTGACAACACCTTTAACCTTTAAGTAAGACTCAGACCTCAATCATACGTGACTGGAAGTGCTGCACACCATCTCAATATGGTAAATATCATAACCAAGTTATATTAAAGTATTTACACAGATTTCAAAGATATGGAGTGGTCAAGAAAATATGCCCATTTGACTTTTTAAGCAAGATCATAATGCGACTAGAATGCTGGCCCCATGATGTGAATATTTGTGCAAAGTTATATTGAATTCCTTAAGCATTAAGCAGACATTGAGTGAACACGAAATTATACAGGTTTATTTTATACATGCATTCATTAATAAAGATAGACTGGCATATTTAATCATTTTTCTCTCCTTTTTTTTTTTATATTCTTAATACTTTTACACTACATGTACTTACAATTTAAAATTCAAAACAGCTCCAGCATTAACCAGTAAGGTTCTGAAATGAAAAATTGATACATTAATTAGTGTATTTACATGAATGTAGAGTTTACTTCTTGAGAAATACATTTATCTATCATAAATAATAAAATCTTAACTGACAATTGCTTGTGTAAACATTTACTATACAAACACATAAAGTTTACAAATAATTGCTCTAAGAGTCAGCAACAAATATATACTCGGGGGTCAAAATGACCTGAGGTAATGTTTGTCTGGCTATTTAGCATCATTTTTATCAACTTTTTCCTAGAGCTGCACGGTAAAATCAGACGCGGTATACCATGGTTTTTAGTTGTGCCGGTACATACCATGGAGTACTGTTTTTTTACACTACCCATGACTGAGTGTTTACGGAAATTAACTGAAGTGAAAAGGTGTCGTATTTTTGTGTCTGTTTACTCTATAAAAAGTATTGTTACAGCCTTTTAATTTTTGAATTGTCTTAATTGTAAAAGTAATGCATTACTAGACCAGTTTACTTTGTATGTCACTACCTAAATTAAATCATCACATATGATTCCATTGATTAAAAGCACAATAAAAATGGCGGACAAAAATTTGGACATTATTTACAACAGAATGGCAAATCTGATATTAGGAGACATCTTGGCCTTAAGAAATGACACAGTATACCATGGTACATACTGAGGTGTTGGAGTACTGAGTGCAGTGGTGTAGTTGTTAACATGCTTGCTTAATAACCCAGATGTCCCCGGATTGAATCAAGGTGGGAATTCGTCCAGGTTTAAACAAAATGAAATGCACTCCAACCTTACTGTGAAAGTGTGCAATCATTCAGAGGTGATTCAAAGCAGTTTGACAGTGTCAGTCTTCCACAGTGCCGTACAATATCTCAATAAACTTCTATGTTAAGCTATTATGCAAATGCCCTTTATCCTCATGAACGAGGCTTCCTATGATAATCTGAAATTGATTGCTGGAAGTAACGGAGGAAAGACAAAAAAGAAAGTAACAGTTTATTCTAAATAAATTAATTACAAAACAAATCAGACGCAAATCAAGATATTTTACCCAAATATAATAAGATCCGAAAACATGGTTCTTGATTAATATATAATTTCAAACAATGCATATATCGTTTACATCGCCTGTTTGTAAACAAATTATCAAAAGATTTCGTTGTGATGTGGAATCGCGTAACCGGAAGTAATATTCCGGAAATCATCGAACTACTGTGAGCGCTTTATTTTAATTATTGGCATGGCTAACGGGCGTACTACCAATCAAAAAAAAAAAAAAAAAAAAAAAAAAAAAAAGAATAAGCGACTGGTGCAAATCTACTTTGAATGTATCTTCCGTTTTTTTTTTTTTAAATATAATGAAAATAAGATATTATCTGTAGAAAATATTTTGTTATTTATATATGTAAATACTATACATGTTGTTAATTGAAATTGTATTAGCATATTGTAATATCTCATGTATTGGAGAATGAAAAAAAAAAAAGAATTCTTCTATACTTCCTTGGCAACATCCACTGTTACAAACATATTCAGATATCCAAAGACACTTATAAATACTCATTCTATCCCAGAACACGAATCCAATGGAACATACTCCAAACCTCTATACACGAGTCAGCCTTAAAGCCCTTATCCCTGTAGATGTCCCCGCCCCAAATCATCTGTAGATGACCATCACATATACATAACACTTGAAAGTAATTTCTGAGCACCTACAAACTGCACCTACAAACTGCACCTATCATAACTAATAATTTTAAACCATTTTATGGCGCCGGTACAAAATCTTCATTTATGAAGGAGTGTTGTATTTTGAAGAAGAAGAAGAAGACCTATACCAGTGGCTTATAACAAAATCCCCGACAGCACCCCCCAGTAATAATCAGAAATTGATTGTTGGGAGTTATATGTAGAAATAGAAAAAAATGTGGATAGGGCACCGCCTATACATACCTGTTATCATGTAATATAAGCCACTGCTACGCTAGATAAAAATAGTATTAGTTGAATACACGTGTGTTTAGAATAGAATATCTTGATTGCGTTCATTAATCTTAAAATATGTTTGACATATTTATAATTGTCTTTGCTTCCCAAATGAACGAAAAATAAGAAATCATATAACTTTGGTGTTGATATCCATTTCTTTTTAAAATAATTTGATTAAATACAAATCTCTGTATAATTCCTTGTTAAAAACAAGCAAAACGTTTCCACAGGTGCGCAATATTATCCAACATTTACAGAGAAAATGTCGTTCAGTTGATTTGTGTTATAAAACTTCAGCGAAACAACAATATGACATAATGACATCATTTTCTGTACAAAATAGAATGTCGCAACTGATTTTTATAATTTTATATTATAACAAAGAAAAAGTGTTTAAATATTATGCTTTTAGACAACAAGTAATTGCTTGAATTGGTTATTTATGGTAGTAACAAGTGCTATTATTCTCTATATCACTTTTTTCAAAGCAGCTGTAAAGGTAATTATTTTTGAGTTTTTCCATATACTGAACTGGGTTTTTGAAAGAACGTACGTAGTTATGATAAGAAAAAAAAATGAGATTTCTTCATGTACATACCAAAATTATAAACAGTTTCGTAGATGTCTAATATACATATTTCAAAGTTTTGTTACATTTTCCATTTCCTTTAAGTCTGAAACAAGATGTGACGGTGTCAACTCTGCGGGGAACGATTTTTACCAACACGGTTGTTGTGCAAATAGTAATTTTTCTAAAAATAAAGCTTTCATCTGAAAATATTTGCGAAGACGATTACAATAATTCAAGCGTCTGTGATTGTTGTGAAATCATAAAAACACGTGAATATATATATTTTTTTTGACAGAAAACAGCAATATCAATCAAGATGCCAAAGGAAAGAGTACAGAAGAAGTCTAGACAACATAATGAAATGCAGAAACAAGGTTTCAAAAGGCTTGATCTTTATTTAAAATTCTGATTTTTTTACAATAACATTTTGTTTCTTTCTGTTTCTTCCAAAACCCATCAGTCTGTTTTCCTGGGAAGGGTTATTGGCGTAACTCATTTCGTGGTGATCCGCTGTATCACAGTGTGTATGTAACCCTGTAAGTAGAAAAAATGTATATCAGTAGCTCAACCTACTTAAATAGAAGAGCATTCACCCTGTCAGCAAATGGTCTGGCTTTATATTTTTCTCGTCCTGTTACAGGCACTCGGTTTGGGCTGTGATCATTTATATTTATTTTAAGAATCATTCACCTGAGTCTCTGAAGTAAATCACTTGAGTCTCTAGTTCAGAGTCTTAAACATTAGCCCTGTCAAGGAAAAAGCTTGGGGTTGAGTCCTGGAATGGCAGCATATTTTTTTTCATCCTGTTACATTCAAATATGTTCAAAATAACCTGTAAAGAGAGAAATGTGTGTAAGAAGTCCTGTTAGCCCAGTTGATAGAGCATTTGTCCAGTCAGCGAAAGATTGCCTGGGACTAACTGCTTATTTTGCTTGTCCTGTTACAAGAATAATAGTCACAGACTGACAACTTCTCCACATATTTAGATGTGGAAGATTCATAGATGTAGAACAAATTTCATTCACACAGCTTAGACACTGTTGTAGACACATACTTTTTCCACCAATAATTTATTCTCTTTCCCCCTACTTTCGTTGAAAATGTATAAAAGGAATGATCAACTGATATAAAGAGGAAGAAGCAGTGACAGACATGTAAACATGGAGTGCATAGTCCAGTGGTAGAGCACCGAACCCATGATCAGAGGGTTGCGAGTCCGATCCTCCGTCACAGCTTTGTGATGTGTCCTTGAGTAAAACACTTTTTCCACATATGCTTTGTACTGGTTCTACCAACGAAGACTTCGAGCATGATGTGTCTAAGTTGTAAGTTTGAACTATACATGAAATTAACTCATTGGCAGTGGCTTTAAAAGTGAAAATCTAATTTGTTTTAGGTATCAACTTCAACAAAGATTTTGGACAGCATATTCTAAAAAATCCATTGGTTGTCGTCAGTATGATTGAAAAGGTAAATATATCTTGTTTTCTTAGCCTTCCTTAGAAATAATACGGTATGCAAAATTATTTTTGCATTCTGTGGTTTTTGTGAACTTTCATAGGTCACACCTGAAAATGGGGCATGGCTTGTGCTGCTTTTGAAACATAAAACACTCTCTACTTCTACAGTTCAAATTGAAACTATCCAAACAAATTTTCTCACTTGATGTATTAGATTGTCTGGTTAACGGTTACTACATGTATTCTATTACTAAAGATGTTTACAATGTGTATTTTAGTCTGCCTTGAGACCTACAGATGTGGTGCTGGAAGTTGGCCCAGGAACCGGAAACATGACTGTCAAACTTTTGGAGAAAGTTAAAAAGGTAAAATATAATTTTTACAATGTCTATAATGACCTTGCATTATTGCATAAGAGATATCGTTACACACATATTTGGTAATAAAACACATTAAAGACATAGACTTGATGATGCAACAAATCTTTACCCATTGCTAAAGGATAACATGCAAAATTATCAATATTGCAACGTATACCGAGTCTATGTTATTCAAAATGACTTAATAGGTTAACATACACGAGTGGTAATGCATAAATGCTCAACTATATAAAAGGAATGGCTGAACAAAGTGAACTGATATAATGATTTTTCTATGGGCTGCCTGCCAGTCGATTAGTTACCAATGATTCTTTAAATGATTCGTTTGAATATATGTGAACTATAAACAGTATATAAACTTTGATCAACTATCTGTGTTCAGCTGATTACAACTTTGTCACCAACTACTTTCCACCCTCTCTGTAAAGCTAAGCTTTAGAGAGAACACTGGCGACAGCTTGTGGTGAAAACTTTTCTTCAGTCTATTAAGTATCGGAAGACTACAACCCAAACTCTACCATCAACTACTTGCAACTCTCTCATATAAGCCAGCTTATATGAGAACCCAGGAGCTAGTTTGTGATGGTCTTTGCTCAAAGTTCCAGTCATCTTTTCTCCAGTAGTATCACTAAATGCTCCTTGGTCCTTTTATGATGTCAACACTACGACGATCTGGCATGAACTCTCTTGATTTACATTGAAACATATGCTTATATAGTTCCTCAAACCGCCCCACCGAGCGTCAAATGCCTCAATGAGCATTGCATATTTAATGAGCTCTAACTGATATTATTTATACTGTTATGTTCAGTGAGCACCCAATTTGAATATCCCCAGTCCCAAAGTAATTACATTATAAAAGATTTAAACTACTTATTTTATGTTTTAATTGTTTAATTAACTAATTACAAACAAGTGTTGACATCGCATACTAACCTTACTGATTGTTGATAGAATAGAAATGATATATAATGTTCACAATATAATCGCTATTTAAATTATTATTGTAAAATCAAATGAAATGGCGTTGATTATAGTAAGGGAAGTAACTTTACATAACTGTGCAAATTCATCACATTACCCCTCTCTGAGATCATGCGTTCCGTATAGATTTAAAGTAAAACACAATATTTTTCAAACTTTTAAAACAACTAATAAAAAAACAAACAAAAAACACACTCTTGACTCTTAATAAAAATAAAAATGAACACGTCAACCAATTAGAAAATAAACACTTCTGAGCTGCCCTTAATAAAAAGTTACTTTGTTAGTTTGTAGTTGACTTCAAAAACAACTTTACCACCTTCTGGCAAGAAAACTCTCATACACTAAATATCAGTGGGCTTTATAACAGCATCAACTGGTAAGAAATCACCTAAGTTTAAAATTGCTCATTACTATCTTTTCTGTTCTTAGCTGTCTGAAACAATGTATACACTTTCGTGACTTCATCTTTAATACAAATCTCCTTCATCAGGTTCTGATTCTGGTAACAATAGAATTCAACTTGTAATTCAGGCTTTCACAACTTCACCTTCGTTCTTTTCTACATGAACACTTTTGTTCACGAGGAAGGTTCCAGCCCATACTCTTATTTACTATTACATAGTAGTTTATTTTCACTACTGTTTCATCAGTCTTTTTCTTCTTTGGTGCAATGACAGACAGTGGCGTCGTTGCCTTTCTTATGACTCAACGAGACCATATGTCAACTGTTCCTCTACTGTCGTCCTCCACTGATGAATTACTTTTTGTGTCTTCAGACTGCTACACACGTCCATGTATGTTTTCAAATGCTGTTGTAAGTACACATTCTTTTTGAATGTGTTTCCACATTCGGAGCACTTCACTCTAGATTTTGAACACTGTAACACATGATTCCCAAAATCTTCATTTGGCCGTATGTCTGTCTTGCACACAGGGCATAGCACCATATTACAAGGTGTTGGCTTTGTCTTCGGCATGCTACTTGGCCTGAAAGTAGAAACAACATAATCTTCCATCCATTTGGGTGTTTTTCCAATTGAATCCACACAATTTAACTGACAACCTTTCCCATGTAAATTCAAAGTATCGTTCTTGAGATCTACTTGACCATATTCTCTTTTCAAGAAATCCAACCCTAAAATGATGTCACTTTGAATGTCTGCAATGACAACATCACTTCTACACTGAATTCCGATGATCTCTATACCCACAGTAATTTTACCCTTGATTTCAAGTGAACTACCTGAAGCAGATAGTTACAATTTGCTTATTGAAACTATGTAGACTTGTTTAAACACCATGAATTATATTCCACATACGCGATGAAACAATGGTCAAAGTAGCTCCTGTGTCTTCCAAACAGTTAGTGGTATGTCCATCAACCTTAGCTTTGATGTATAATCCAGATCCATGGTACTTTGAGGAATTTACTTTGTGTTTGTCTTTATTTTGTTGAGATGAAAATGTTTTACTCTGTTACTTTGGACAGTCCCTTTTAACTCTTTACTCCATATGCATTTTAACTGGACTCTTCCAAACTCAAAAGCCACACATAATCAATTTCCATGAATAGATAAATTTTACCTATTTATTCTGATAGAGCAGAAAACTGCAGAACCAGTTCTGATTGCTCGTAACGAGCAACGCTTTTGTTTTCAAAAGCCTTCTATATTAGAGGTGTTCAAAGATGTCAATATGAAATAAAGAGTTAAAATGCTTTTCTGAGCCACATTCAAAGCATGCCCTTGTCTTACTTGGTCTATTGAAACGAGACTGAAACTGACGGTACATTGTTTGGTTTGTACTGCTGCATTAGCTGAACTCATTTTTGAGCTCCAGTAAGGCATCATGAAGTATTTTTATGTCATTTGAACTAGAATTCTCTTTCTGTTCTGATAGTGGTATGTTGGCTGAACACATGCAGCCTTGTTTTTCTAACGTTCAGCCCGATTAAATGCCTCTAGTTCAACAGCATGGCTAACAGCATCATTCAAGTTAGTTGGTCTAGCTTGTTTTATTCTGATTCTCATATCAGAGTTAAATAATGCTTAGACCTACAAACTGTTCTTTCGCAAGAGTTTCCCTAATATCATACGCCATTGGATAGGCCAGATTTGTAAGCCTTTTAATATCATGAGCCAGTTCTGAAAGTGTTTCTGTCGCCTTCTATCACCTTTTTCTTAGCTGAACCCTATATAGTTCTGTTTGATTTGGTGTCAATTATAGTAAGGGAAGTAACTTTACATAACTGTGCCAATTCGTCACAATATAAATGAAGTTATAGCATTTCAAAAATATGGGTTGAGACAGAAATCTCAAGTTCAGATGTTCATTAAAACTTGGGTTTGTATATATAACAGTCTTGTAATATGAAACTTATCCCTAACACATTTTTAGCTGGTCTTTATGCCAAAGCCGTTAAGGCACAATCCAGCTATGCTGTCGTGATCAAGCGATGATCAAAGCCAAAATAATCATACGTGACACTGACTTCTTGTTATTCCATTACTTATGTAAGCAAGAAGACACAAACTAAACCAAATTATCAGTATTTTCAAGTACTTTGATTATACCAATACATGTATTTATTATCATGTTTAAATTATTGAACTTACCAGGTCAATGCCTGTGAGATAGATCCACGACTGGTTGCAGAACTGCAGAAGAGAGTCATGGGCACGTGAGTTTCAACTTATTTATAGTTTGGCTCAAACTTTTTTTCACATTGATTGTAATTTTTTATACATTTATTTGGTAAATTTTTCAATATAGACAGTGTAGACAAATCATGCTAGAAGGATCCCCCCCCAATAAGTAAAACAAGTACTAAGCATATACAGACTAAAGCATATTTTCTCCATTACGCTTGAGTTTCAACTTATTTGATAAATATAGTTCAAACTTATTTTTTTACATTGATTGTTACATTGATAGTTATTTTGTATTTCAATATCATTGACCAGTCCATTTAGTTCAACTCAGTATCTTTATTTCCTCCATTATAGGAGATTTATAATGATAGTCTTAAATTTACTCCATAAATTATGCCTATGGCAAAATGGTCTAAGGCTTTGTCTCAAGATCACTTAACGTCTCACTGCACAGTTACGTCCCTTGTTTCCCATAGTAACATGATTCTTACACAAAAACAAGGCCTATGTAATTTGGTTTTGAAATATTTTCAAAATGATTCATAGTAGTTACGATTTCTTGCTGCAGATGAGTAGAGCAAGAGTTGGTATAGCATATACTGCAATAAAAAAAGTGACTTTTATAGGATTTCAACATATGCATGTATTTATGAGCATTTGAGGATTTCTTTTTTCAAAAAATCTCAGGGTGTCACTGCGTTTAAAAAAATAGTAAAAAAGGTGTGTTTTTTTAATAATTGTAGCATCATTTAAGAATATACCCTACTCTATTTTACCATGTTAACTACAAATTGTGAATAGGAGAAAAATCTAATGTTTCTTTCAACAGTTTACATTTGTTGCTATTTAAATATGACTTCATTATTTCTTATCCTCCCACAGTCCTCAACAAAGTAAGCTACACATAATAGTGGGTGATGTTCTGAAGACTGATCTGCCATTCTTTGATGTCTGTGTTGCCAACTTGCCATATCAGGTAACGTGTACACTACTGTAATATTTAGATGGCTTTATATGTGTTTAGTAAAAAGATGCCTCACTTATCATCTCCGATATTTTATAGATTGTTTTTACATAAGCAATGTGCCAGGCCCGGTTAGCTCAGTCTGTTGATTCACACTATTAATCCAGGGGTCGTGAGTTTGAATCCCAGCCAAGTCAGTCTCCATAATAATTGATATAGGACTGGGTAACAACAAAAGTGATTATCTGCTAGCCCTTGATGGCATAAAACTTGCTCTAAATATTCAATCAATCATACATACATACCGGTAAGCAATATAACTGCATATTAATAAAAAAAATGCATTTTAAAGGGATTCAGTTCAATAGCCTATGTTGTATTATGTCTCTGTTGTGTAGATCTGTACATGTGATCAAAGACTTATAAAGAGAAGTTAAAGCAACTGATTAACATTTTATGAACACTAGTGTATTCACAAAAATTCTTGCGAAATCTCGTTTTCAATTATCTTAGCTTCCATTCATCTGAGTAATACAAATAAAAATTCTTTCTTTGCACAATGAAATTCTCTACAAAATGAGACATTTTCCAGCAAATTGTGTTTAACGTAAAAAATCTGGAATTTCTGAATACTTTTAAATTTCACTAAACAACAAACAGTTAATTACAGAATTTGTTACTTTATACATACATGTATACTACACCTTGTGTGTCTATAAATTAAGTCCCAAAAGTATTTAGCTGTTATGATTGATATTTGATACATATATATTAATAATGTGCAATCTTGTATAATAACAGTTTTGTTCATTCAAGTGCAGTCAAACCCGTGTAAGTGGCCGCCTCTATTAAGCAGCCACATTTGTTTTCCATTTCTATGCTTTCAGAGCAAATTAACCTGTATTAAGCAGCAACCTGTCTTAAGGGTCAATTTTGCTCCTTCTCTTGACTGGCTGCTTAAGACAGGTTTAACTGTATGTGAGATTTTCACATATGCATGTGAGTTTGAATGAACTGTTGCTGACATTTATGTTTAATTTTTGTGAAAACGCTAACCATATTTTCAGCATAAAGGAATCTTGGTAATGTTTACAATACATTGTATTTTTTTGTAAATTTCAGCAATGACATCTTTTCTTATTTCAGATTTCATCACCATTTGTTTTCAAATTACTTCTCCACAGACCATTCTTCAGGTAAATATAATATTGCAGACTGGTCTTGATATAAAAGAGAAAATTGTATGTGTCTTATTTTGTTTCTATTTTTTTTTTGTTGAATTTATAGTATAATTTATAAATATGGTAAATCTATTAGTTTTATCAAATTGCTGTTTAATCTTATTTATTTTACATCTCGAAAAAACACTGTAATACACCATTGCAGAAAACACTAACTTCACTCTGGAGAAAAGACAATAATTTCACTCTGGAGAAAACAGAATAATTTCACTCTGGAGAAAACACAATAATTTCACTCTTGAGAAAACACTATAATTTAACTCTGGAGAAAACACAATAATGTCACTCTTGAGAGAACACTATAATTTCACTCTGGAGAAAACACAATAATATCGCTCTTGAGAAAACATTGTAACCTCAGGAGAACCACTGTAATTTCCAGTAATTCCCTTCATTCCAGATGTGCAGTACTAATGTTTCAACGTGAGTTTGCCCAAAGATTGGTTGCCAAGCCAGGAGATAAACTGTACTGCCGTCTTTCTGTTAATACACAGCTTTTAGCGAGGGTGGATCATTTAATGAAAGTAGGTATTGCTTAGTGTAACTTCCTGTTTAGTTTTTTGGTTTTGAAATGGTCAAATGGAGGGACACAACCATCTAGGCTACATTTCACAAAATAACTCTATAGGTCTATTTGATATTTCTTTGTCAAATTTTTATACCCCCGACAAACGAAGTTTTGAGGGGGTATATTGGAGTCACCCTGAGGTCGGTCTGTCAGTCTGTCGGTCTGTCCGTTGCAATTTTCCTTGTCCGGAGCATCACTTGAAAAGTACTGGATGGAATTTCATCAAACGTCATACAATGGTAGAATATAATGAGAGGAAGTGCAGTGTACAAGAAACATAACTCTATTCTTGCTAATTACAGAGTTATTGCCCTTTGATATTTTTTCTTGTCCGGAGCATCATTTGAAAAGTACCGGATGGAATTTCATCAAGCTTCATACAATGGTAGAATATAATGAGAGGAAGTGCAGTGTACAGGAAACATAACTCTATTCTTGCTAATTACAGAGTTATTGCCCTTTGATATATTTCCCTTTGATATTTTTTCTTGTCCGGAGCATAACTTGAAAAGTACCTGATGGAATTTCATCAAGCTTCATACAATGGTAGAATATAATGACAGGAAGTGCAGTGTACAAGAAACATAACTCTATTCTTGCTAAATACAGAGTTATTGCCCTTTGATATATTTCCCTTGTCCGGAGCATTACTTTTAAAGTACTGGATGGAATTTCATCAAACTTCATACAATGGTAGAATATAATGACAGGAAGTGCAGTGTACAAGAAACATAACTCTATTCTTGCTAATTACAGAGTTATTGCCCTTTGATATATTTCCCTTGTCTGGAGCATTTCTTTTAAAGTACCGCATGGAATTTCATCAAACTTCATACAATGGTAGAATATAATGAGAGGAAGTGCAGTGTACAAGAAACATAACTCTATTATTGCTAATTACAGAGTTATTGCCCTTTGATATTTTTTCTTGTCCGGAGCATAACTTGAAAAGTACCTGATGGAATTTCATCAAGCTTCATACAATGGTAGAATATAATGAGAGGAAGTGCAGTGTACAAGAAACATAACTCTATTCTTGCTAATTACAGAGTTATTGCCCTTTGATATATTTCCCTTGTCCAGAGCATTACTTTTAAAGTACTGGATGGAATTTCATCAAACTTCATACAATGGTAGAATATAATGACAGGAAGTGCAGTGTACAGGAAACATAACTCTATTCTTGCTAATTACAGAGTTATTGCCCTTTGATATTTTTTCTTGTCCGGAGCATAACTTGAAAAGTACCTGATGGAATTTCATCAAGCTTCATACAATGGTAGAATATAATGACAGGAAGTGCAGTGTACAAGAAACATAACTCTATTCTTGCTAAATACAGAGTTATTGCCCTTTGATATATTTCCCTTGTCCGGAGCATTACTTTTAAAGTACTGGATGGAATTTCATCAAACTTCATACAATGGTAGAATATAATGACAGGAAGTGCAGTGTACAAGAAACATAACTCTATTCTTGCTAATTACAGAGTTATTGCCCTTTGATATATTTCCCTTGTCTGGAGCATTTCTTTTAAAGTACCGGATGGAATTTCATCAAACTTCATACAATGGTAGAATATAATGAGAGGAAGTGCAGTGTACAAGAAACATAACTCTATTATTGCTAATTACAGAGTTATTGCCCTTTGATATTTTTTCTTGTCCGGAGCATAACTTGAAAAGTACCTGATGGAATTTCATCAAGCTTCATACAATGGTAGAATATAATGAGAGGAAGTGCAGTGTACAAGAAACATAACTCTATTCTTGCTAATTACAGAGTTATTGCCCTTTGATATATTTCCCTTGTCCGGAGCATTACTTTTAAAGTACCGGATTGAATTTCATCAAACTTCATACAATGGTAGAATATAATGAGAGGAAGTGCAGTGTACAGGAAACATAACTCTATTCTTGCTAATTACAGAGTTATTGCCCTTTGATATATTTCCCTTGTCCGGAGCATTACTTTTAAAGTACCTGATGGAATTTCATCAAACTTCATACAATGGTAGAATATAATGACAGGAAGTGCAGTGTACAGGAAACATAACTCTATTCTTGCTAATTACAGAGTTATTGCCCTTTGATATATTTCCCTTGTCCGGAGCATTACTTTTAAAGTACCTGATGGAATTTCATCAAACTTCATACAATGGTAGAATATAATGACAGGAAGTGCAGTGTACAAGAAACATAACTCTATTCTTGCTAATTACAGAGTTATTGCCCTTTGATATATTTCCCTTGTCTGGTGCAGTACTTTTAAAGTACTTTTAAAGCCATCAGTGATAACAGTTTAATAAAGTTCATGAAAGAACCAAGTTGATGAATACATGGAGTTCGAGCAAAGCAGGTTCGATATTGTATTCCTAGTGCTCTTGTTTGTTTCTTATCCATAAAATTGTTGTCCCTCAACATAACTCGAAAAAGTATAACATTTATTGATTGCCATGAAAGCTTGTACACTGCACAATAATTAAAAAGACCGTTTTTAATTTTAACAAAACCATAAAAAAATTAACAATACAAAAAACTCAATCCATAACATTCTCTTTTATTAAGAATTTTTTTTGTCTGGAGCATAACTTTAAAACTATTGGATATAATTTAATAAAACTTCATACAATGGTTAACCATTTTCTGTCATGGCGGCGTTCGGGGGTATTCATCACCTTCAGTGATAGGTCTAGTTAAATTTTGTTTGACATTAATTTATAGTGATTGTATTACCAGAAAAGGTATCATTTTCTGCATGTTTTGAATCTAACTTTGGTTTATTTGGATGACTATTAGTAATGTTATAGGTAGTTGGTGGTTTACGTTTACAGCAATTTTTTGTGGTAAGTTTTCTTAGTGAAACACACCTCTGTTGTTTATGCATGAATGTATAGTTTGCTCATCATCCAGGTAGTAAATTTTTTTTCCACTCCAGTTTTTACCCAAATTAGCATTTGCCTATTAATTAAATAAGTATATTTGCCTTTTTACCTATGTCAGGTATTTCCCAATTTTTAACCGTGATGCTTTTAAGGAAAAAAAAATTGATCATCTTAATTTTTTTTTAAATTGTCGGAAAACTAATCCAAATCTAATTGATAATAATATTATAGTGGGAACTCTTTGCAACATGAGTCTAGGTATGTAGGCAAAGTACCACCATTGGAAAGAGGAAATGCTTTCGTGGGGTAGTCGCATAATGGTGGTTATAAATAATCCTTGTTTCTTCTTTAACAATGCACTTTCCTTATTTTAATGCTCATTTTTTTATTTGAATGACATAATTAATAATATTTTGAACATTTTGAAAGCATTGTCATGTTTGAATTGTGAATTTAGAGAAATCAATTTTTGCTTCGAAATTGGGGTAAGAATACATGATTTTGGAAATCTACTTTCACTTTGTCAACAGTGTACACACTGAACAGAAAAAAATTCTTATAGGACACATGACCCCTACTTTTCTCATCATATTTTGGTAGTGCAGAGGTTGTTTCATTTGAGTCTTTCTATGAATGACAAACCTTCAAACTTTTATTATTTTCTATAGAATAAAGAACAAAAATCAATGATGAACTTACACCTGTACATTGTGGATTAGCTACTGTGCACAGGTAAGTTTTAAATGCTAAAATATGGTCTTGTGAAAAAAAATTGTCACGCTGTGAATGAGAGACTTGATGGCAACGCTAATCAATATGCAGTATGATAAACACTGACTTGAAAGTAAGGCACCGTATAACAACAGGGGACAACTGTGGGATAATATTGACTTGATTTATATTATAATGTTTGTTTCAGGTTGGTAAAAATAACTTCAGACCTCCTCCAAAAGTGGAGTCGAGTGTTGTGAGAATAGAGCCCAGAAATCCACCCCCTCCAATTAACTTCCAGGTACAGTAATTGAAACTACAACGCCTGTCTGAATTACAATTCACAAGTGATGATGAGTATTCAAAAGTACAATTAAACCTGGCTTAAGCAGCCAGTATAGGGAGGGAGCAAAAGTTGTCTTTTAAGAAAGGTTGTTGCTTAACATAGGTTAATTTATTCTGAAAGCATATAAATGGGAAATAACACATGTGGCTGCTTAAGACAAGAGGCTGCTTAACAGAGGTGACCCCTTACACAGGTTTGACTGTAAGTGATTTATTAAAAAAAAAAATCCATGTTATATCGGAGGATTTTATAACAGATTTATTTTACACTAGTTTTGACCCAAGTTCTTACACACTTATACACATGATGTCATGTTATACACTTATACACATGATGTCATGTTACACACCTATACACATGATGTCATGTTACACACCTATACACATTATGTCATGTTACACACCTATACATATGATGTCTTGTTACACACCTATACACATGATGTCATGTTACACACCTATACACATGGTGTCATGTTACACACCTATACATATGATGTGTTGTTACACACCTATACACATGATGTCATGTTACACACCTATACACATGATGTCATGTTTCACACCTATACACATGATGTCATGTTACACACCTATACACATGATGTCATGTTACACACCTATACACATGATGTCATGTTATACACTTATACACATGATGTCATGTTACACACCAATACAAATGATGTAATGTTACACACCTATACACATGATGTCATGTTATACACCTATACACATGATGTCATGTTACACACCTATACACATGATGTCATGTTACACACCTATACACATGATTTCATGTTACACACTTACATGTATACACATGATGTCATGTTACACACTTAAACACATGATGTCATGTTACACACTTATACACATGATGTCATGTTACACACCTATACAAATGATGTCATGTTATACACTTATACACATGAAATCATGTTATATCTTCCTGGTTACAACAAGTACTAAGCTAAAAAGCGAATAATGTGTATTGCGCAAGGATTCAACACACGGCTGTGATGCAGGAATGAACCCATGACTCTGATCCTGGGCGATGATGTTTGCACCTGCCCCGAACATAGTACTGTGTGTAGTTACATGAGCACATAATAGTTAATATTTGGTGCATCAATTTAATATTTTAGATTTTAATGGTATAACATTTATCTACATTTCTTATTAGTTATATAAATATTATATATTTAGTCCATGAACTTTTTGGACACACATTATACATTATATGTATTTCATAGCATTTTCATTTGATCTCATTTAAGTCATGCTAAATATACAAATGTGTGCATACAATTAATAAAGTACATTTGCATATACAAATAATTAATAAAAAAACAAAAAACACAATTGATTAAACATGTATATTTATCTTCTTTAATTATAGGAGTGGGATGGTTTGGTCAGAATATGCTTTTCAAGAAAAAATAAAACCATCGGGGCATCATTTAAGTAAGTTCATTTACTTTTTCATTGAGCAGAGTTATTGTTATGAGGTTTGTTATTAAATGTTGTATTTATAAACTATTGTCTGGAGCTCATGTTTCAGCCGAAGGTTTTTGGGGTTTTATAAATACATTTTCACTTATCAGAAGATCATTTCTAAATATTTTACTTTTTGATATGAAATTATCATGTAAAACAAATTTGCAGCAAAAACTGATTTTAAATAAGGAAACTGAATGCTTTAGTGTTGCCAAAAACAGCAAACATTTAATGCTTTTCCTCCAAAAACAATGTTCACAAAAGTTGATTACAAAGGTGTCTGTTTTGCTATTTAAATTCACAGTGATTTGTTAAATGTTTTAAAAAGAAAGGCGTTAATCCCATTTAGATTAAATCTAAACACCAATCTACAAAACATTTTCATTATTGTACAAGTATGTACTGAAGGATTGAATTTCATTTGTTGAAAGCTCAAGAGACAGTGTTTTTTTTCGGCCATTTTTATAGCCGCTATTGGGTCATATTCCCAATGGCAAATAGTATCTTTTTTACCCAATTGAATGGTAAAAATTCCCAATTGAAAGCTTCAAAAATGTAAATTGAAACTTGCCATACTTCCTTGATAAAATAAAGAAAGTTTTCCCCATTCTGAATTTAGTATGACATTGATTATTTAATTAAATGGCCTGATAAGCAAGTGTACACTTTTTATAAATATATAAATATAATTAATGCAAAAAAAATTTCCAATGTAAATGAAAATGCCGCTAAAATTCCCAATTCCAAGGGTATGGGTCATCTTCCCAAAATGGTGAAAAAAAACACTGAGAGATATGTACCCTGTGCAAAGTTTTTAAAGTGAAACACAAATGGGTTCATGTAAACTTTGCTTATTGGATGTAAGTTCATATCTCATAAATGTTCAACAAGGAAGTTTATTTCTTGTATTTATGTTATTAATGTACCCTGTCTATACCAACATGTCCTCTTTGTCAATTAATCTTGTACCTGCAGAGTAATTATTGTATCCGTATGTTCAAGTCTAGATATATATTTATTGAAGGGAATACGTCACATTTGTAAATATATATCTTTCTGCTTTACCTGTTTTAAAGAAATACAGTACATGTGTTATGTTTGTGCTTAAATTGTTATACTTTATTTTATTTTTGTCACAAATTCTTCTTTTCAGATTTACAAAAGTGTTGGATTTGCTGGAAAAGAATTATAAAGTGCATTGTTCAGTACAAAATATTGTGAGTACCGCTATTTGGTGTTTTTATTGTGTAAAAAAAGGAATGGATTAAATTACATCATGATATTGTATTAATATGTCGTGAGTTCAGATACCCGCCCAGCCAAAGTCCCGGCGATGATTGATTTTTGACATTGAGTTTTTGTCTCATTGTCAGTCTTCGCTCACCACTGATTTAAGTGGGAAAATTATCAGTAACATGCGTGGAGATAGATGTGCTCGGGTACTGGTTCACCTTCTCCGATCATTGTAAAGGATTGGTGGTTATGTGATCTTCTGTTAGCCCTCAATGGCATAAAAATGATGCTAAATAATCAAACAAAATGCCTTGTTAATTCACATGATAGTATTGTAACAATCCTTCTTTTAATCTTAGGATTGTTAGCATGGATCCAATCAATCTTCCCTGAGGTCCTCAGTTATATACAGGTTTACCAGTATAATCAGTAAGGGGGTTGGCTGTGGCAGATTGTCAGTATATGCTGTCGTAACTTGCATTACACTAAGGTCATAAATTCAAGTATAACTGAGGACCAAAACTTGTAATTATTAGATTGTCTTTTACTATGGTCATACTATGGATTTATATACATGCGTTTTTGGAGTCCTCTATGGTCAAATGATCTAAGACATTGTCGTCTAATGACCACTTGCCTCTCATCACTGAGGTTGTGGGTTCAAGCTGAGCTCGGTTCAAAAACTTTATATGAGAAAGTTTGCCAGTTACTTATAGAAGGACAGTGGGTATGCTCAGATTCATTCTAAGGTCTTGCTTCACCAGTAAAACTGGATATATATAACATGTAATGTGTTGAAAATGATGTTACACCCATGATAATACATACATCTGTGATGTGATCCATCACTAAAAATTGGGTGTCAGTAAGCCATATATATATAAATATAATGCTATAATGCATTGAAAATAGCATGAAACTACCAGGAGTATCTGCACACTGAAAAAATGAAATATCATCAGTATCCTTGCTTGAAACTTGTGTTGATGCATTTAATGGACTATATTAATTTTGGCCAATGTCTGTTAACGTTTTTGTTTTATTGACTTTAAATTTGCATTTTAGTTTTCATGAATTGTTTTTTCAGACTATACCTGCAGATTTTGATGTTAAGACAAAGGTTATTGATTTGTTGGAGAAGGGTGGGTATGATCAGAAGCGGGCGCGTACGATGGACATTGATGATTTTCTTGGGTAAGTGATATTTTGTTTTATGTACACGTCACTGTTGCCACTATCTGACTGAAAGAAGGGCTTTTTGTTATTAAAGTCCATGCATGGTTAGTGTAAGTTGGAACATCTATAAACTTGACAGAAAGAATTCAATCTTTTATACTCTAAATTTCAGACAAAATATGTTTCTTTTTTTCCATTTATATCTGAAAATGATGTGGGTTTAGTTCATTTCTGTGTTCGCCAAAGTCTGAATCTGGTCAAATGTGACCTCAGAAATGAAGGGAACGCTGGATTTGATCATGGTATTGAAATTATAAGCTGGTGAAGCTTTTGTAATTTAAATATGTGTCATCCAAAAGCACTGGTAGATGACAGTGAAAGGAAGGGATAAATTGATTGTGTTTGATTTACAACAAATGTGGAAACTGTAAGGTACACCTAAATTTTTTTTTGCACACCAGACAGATTTCCAAGCAAGTGGTCAAGACTGACAGGCACGTAGAATAAGTTTCTACATCCTTGGTGTGGTCCACAGGCAACAGTATCACCTATTTTACAAGAACTCCAAAAGCACCCCACCCCCCACCCCCCCAAAAAAAATAATTTTTTTTTAACAGTTTCACCCAATAAACACCCACCACCCACAAGATATTTTTACAAGGTGTTGAAATTTCATCCAACACCCCCTCCATGTGGCTTTCCTACACTCCTCACACTGTGACATGAGGTTAAACATATATAACTTGATGTCTTAAAAACTATTGTGGTAGCAAAAATATGCTGACATTAGTCAGTGTGTTTGGTATGCAAGAAAAAGAATCGTTCATCATTCATAACTTTTTCGATTGGGGTAGAATTTTTTTATTAATCAGGATAACTCTTTTTTTTCGCAGATTCTCCAAAACAGTTATCCCCCAAGATGAAATTTTCTATCCGAACCTCAAACCCATAAAAGATTCTTATAATATTTTGCCGGGCCCGATAGATCAGTTGGTTGCACATTTTGACTATCAATCCAGGGATCGTGAGTTCGATTTCTCATCTGGCAACAGTCTCCGTGATGATTGATATACGACATTGTGTCTCATTGTCATTTGTCTCACTGCTGATTCAAGTGGGAAAGTTATCAGTTACTTGTGGAGATGGGGTGTGCTTGAGTATTGGTCAACCTTTCAGGATCCCAGGAAACAGTGATTGTCTGTTAGCCCTTGATGGTATAAAAATGAGGCTAAATATTCAATCAATCAATCAATCTTATAATATTTTTCCTATACTACCAGTTACATACGCAAACACATTTTGTCTTCAGTGATACAAATAACAATTGTCAACAATTGGCAAGATTTGTGTCCATGATTTAACACAAGGTTTTCAAATACTTTTTCATATGTTTTCTATACAGTAATGACACTTTTGCAGGTTGCTGAATTGTTTCAACTCTGAAGGATTTCACTTTTCCTGATCTATGCCTGGAAATCGCCTTGTGATATTTATGACAACTCCTGATGAAGTAAGATATGTGAAGCTCATCTCAACTAGAACAGAACCATAATTCACGTCATTGTGGAACTTCAGAGTGATGGTCCCCTGTTTGGACATGTGATTTTAAAAATGTTATATGAACGGACATAAATGGTTAACGAGTGGCAAATAGATTGATTATCACCTCATCAATCACCTCGTCAATCACCTCATCAATCTCATCATCAATAATCATCGTCAGTTGCTTTTCTTCTTCATTTTTATCATCATTATTATCTTCATAATAACTGTTGACTTTAAATATTTCATATCTATTTATCATTCTCATCATCATCATCATCATCATCATCATCATCATCATCATCATCACCAGATATGTTAGATAATACCCTCTGCAGTTTAACCACCCCCTGACCACTTACCTCTCACCGCTGTGGTGATAGGTTCGTGCCCTGCTCGGTTAACAGTTGCTTGAGGAAATATGGTGGCTCTACTCATTCATTCTGAGGTCTCCCCTCACTTGTGAAACTGGATGTGCGCCATATATAACCTGTCATGTGTTAATCAAAGCTTCAATAACATTACTTCTGTGTAATTTAGTGTAGTGGATAGTGTTGGCCACTCATGCCTCTCAAAAAACAACACTCAGTTCTGGTTATCCCAGGAAGAATACTCGAAATATAAGGTATGAGCTTTATTCTTAATCCAGCTAATATATATTATTAGAAACTAACATTACTTCTCCCAAATTGTATTGGAGTGAAATGTTGTTCTGATAGTTTTACATTATGTTATTTACGTGTTAAAAGACATGTTGACAACAATATGCAAAGTTAATTAATACAATTTTTAGTATGTAAAACCTGATGTAAGTTGTTTGTGATTTTGCTAGAAAAACTGATTTTGTTTGTTTGTAATAAATATATATTGAAAAAAAAACAACTGTTTGTTGTGTTGGTTGATTGGGTGATACACAGTTTATAAATATTAATATGCCCTCACCATTTGAAGAATGGATCGTTAAGTGTTACCTCTGTCCGATCTTTTATCTGTTCATCTGTCTGGTAAAAAATTGGATTCGGATCAATAACTTTTGAAGGGGTCTATGTATTTAATTGATAGTTGGTGTGTAGCTGTATAGTTATAAAAACAGGTCCAATTTGATATTTGTCAACCTCGTCAAACTTTACAGTAGTAAAGGCCATTTTTTTACTTTATTTGTGGGGTTGGGAGGGACATTCATGTTGACAGTTATATTATAAATTGGGTATAAGTCTCAATAGAGAAATGCTCTGTTTGATATTGAACCTTTTCCTTTTGTATTAAAGGCAGCGTGCCTGGAAATTTTTTTAAAAATGTCTTGAAAATAAATTTTACTTTTTTAACTAAATACAAAGTATCTCGTTATCATTTATAAATAAAATATGAAAGGTTTGGAGATTCAAACCTCCCAAAACGTGACAAAACCATTAATTTAAGTTATTTTAATGTGGGGAGTAGTGAAATTTAAATAAATGCCAAATACTAAAAATAAATATCACACATACTGATTGATGACCTTCATCTCATCATTCAAGATAAACCAAATTCAGCTATACGTGTATATAAACAGTAAGACGTCTTGTATTGAAATGAAATTGCACGACTTGATTGATACAATGTACATCACCAAAATGTTGCAATTTTAAGCAGGAAATCTATTTTAGTCTATAACCTTGATGTGAATGCCAAGTTGTTTGAAATGCCTTATTTTGATACATTTGAATAGGTATGCAATTTGGGGGCTCAGTGAGTATATACATGCATGGTCAGGTTATATTAGAAAAAGAATTTCTTTTACCAACTTTAAAAAATGCTAATTTACTTATCACTCTATGGTTTTCTGGTTAAAACTGTATTAACTATTATTTATTTTACAATTAGACAAATCATGCTCGCAGTCTTCCTGCGTAGAACATGTACTAAGCATATGCAAATACAGTGCTCAAAGATAACACCTAGTCATGGGGGAGGTTCAAACCCAGTGTCTCCCAATCCTGGGACTGATGCAGAACCACACGCTCCACACTAGTAAATGTACATGAAGTGATTCAGTCAATGAAACCACAAAACTAATACACCTATAAACTGTAATGGTAGTTGCTAGCTCAATCCTAGTACCCTCAATAATGCTAGTTTCAATGTGATGCAGGTATATATATATGACAATCAGTTTTATTGGGGGTAAAATAGACCACATGATTGACCAAAGTCTATGATGATTGGTCGTGAACATTGAATTACGGCCATGAGTCGTCCATCTCCAATTATGTTGGAAAGTAGTCGGTGCCTTGCATTAGCTGCGTTAAATAACTGCATACTGTTAAAGAAAATAGAAAAAAAACTCGTACCAGAACCCAAAGAACAAAATGTGCAAAGATTCAATATATCCAAAAGGTACATAACTCTTGGTAAAAAAGTTTCATAAACATAAACTTACTCCTTTTTTAAAATGTGACTGGCTAAGGAATGTAGAGTTTCAATGTATGTTTGTTTGAATATTTTACGTCATTTTTATGCCGTCGAGGGCTAATACACAATCACTTATCCTAACCACTTTTTCCTGGGATCCTTGAAGATTAACAAGTACTTGAGCCACACCTATCTCCACAAGTAACCGATAACTTTTCTTCTTGACTTGGCAGTAAGAGAAGAATGACAATGCGATGCAATTACGAATATCAATCATCACGCTGAATGTGGCTCGGTGTGGATTCAAACTCACAACCTAATGATACAGAATCAGAGGTGAAAGACGAATGACAATAAGGTGCAATGTATATATCAATTATCACGCAGACTGTTGCCGGTCAGGGATTCAAACTCACGACCTCCTGATTGATAGTCAGACACGTTACCAACTGAACTAACTGAGCCCATTATACTGGGTGTTTGATAGAACAGTAACAAGCACAGGCGGATTCAAGGTTTTCAGTTGATGAGGTCCATTGCTGATTTATGTAAATTTTAAATTGGTCCTAAACTTCCAGGGGGAGATAAAGGAAGGTGCAAGTATATGTTTTTGACCATTTTCAATGAAATGTGTCCCTTTTTTTTTAATATTCAGGATATCTCTCGGCTATTGGTGGGCTCCGGCTCTCTTGCCTCCCTGTTCATCTGACAGTGCCAAGTATTTACTGTATTATCTAGTAAATTGCAGCAGCAACTACTCCATGTGTGCAATGATAATACAATGAGAAGACGAATGTCATACACACATATCCATACCTGATGAGCTGTGATTTGATATTGATCCGTTCGAATCTGTAGGGATTTTAGGCTTTGAAGATTGTTTCTCTAATTTGCTTTATTAACAAAGAACCAATATCAATTGCTCTTTCAAGAGTTGTTCGATAATGAATGAAGAAATGACATGCACCATTCAAATGATGATGAGCAAACATCGAGTTCCTATCACGCACCGTTTCTTGAATATGAATATTGAGCACCGATTTGTTTTAGTTTTTAGCTCTACTGGCCAAAGGCTAAAAATAGTCCAAAACTTAAAAAATCTTCTTCTCATGAACGGCCCAACAGATTTTCAAAATGTATATGTAGTAATGATGACCAACTATAGTTTTGTTAGATTTGTTCAAATGGTGTCCCTAGGGTTAAATATGACCCCGCCCCAAGGGTTCAATTAGGGGACACATGTCATTATAATATTTTTTTATATATATTTTTTAAAATGGAAATGATTTTGCCTATATCTTCACAGAAGCATTGTTTGGTGAAGGAGATTCAGATTTGTAAAAATGACTGGGTTCCACTGTCTTAAGGGGTCAGGACGGGCCCCAAAAGGATACAAATTGGGAATTATAAATTCGTTTTCTTAAGAACCTGCATAAATTATCCCTATGTGTAGGGGTTTGATTGCAGATAAGAATTTAGGGGCTAAAATTTATAGGGGCCCTGTAAGGGGACTTAGAATTTTACATTGGGATACTATGGGAAAACAAAAAATTCTCTTTTTCTTTCATCTGTTCTGAAACCACAGGCCAGTTAAACTGAAACTTCACATGGGTGTTTCTATTGCATAGGAGATTATACCGAAGATTTTTTTTTCGATCTGAAATTCAAGATGGCCACCGTTACTAAAAATAGTCCAAAACTTAAAAAAATCTTCTTCTCATGAACGGCCCAACAGATTTTCAAAATGTTAATGTAGTAATGATGACCAACTATAGTTCTGTTAGATTTGTTCAAATGGTGTCCCTAGGGTTAAAATGACCCTGCCCCGAGAGTTCAATTAGGGGACACATGTCAATATAATATAATATATATATATTTTTTTTTTAAATGGAAATAATTTTGCCTATATTTTCACTAAAGCATTGTTAGGTGAAGGAGGTTAAGATTTGTATAAACGACTGGGTTCCTATGTCTTAAGGGGTCAGGAGGGGCCCCAAAAGGGTACAAATTGGGAATTAGTAAAATTGTTTTCTTAAGAACCGGTATGTCAGATTTGTACATATTTGATATAAATTATCCCTAAGTGTAGGGGTTTGATTGCAGATAAGAATTTAGGGGCTAAAATATATAGGGGCCCTGTAAGGGGACTTAGAATTTTACAAAGGGATACTGTGGGAAAACAGAAAATTCTCTTTTTTTTCATTTATTTTGAAACCACTATGCCAATTAAACTGAAACTTCACATGGATGTTTCTATTGCATAGGAGACTATACAAAAGATTTATTTTTTCTATCTAAAAATCAAGATGGCCGATGTTTCTATTACATAGTAGAATTTCAAAAATTGCTATGGCCACTATGAGTCAGTAGAGCGTCCTCAGGCCCTCTTGGGCCTCTTGTTGTCTATAATCAAATTCTACTTGTTTTAAGCGACTGAATAACGTACTGGTTGGTTTACCTAACCTTTTTTTTTAAAATTTAACACATTTTGTTTAAAGCAAAACAAAAACACAACTTCAACTGTATTTACTTTCTCAGCATAGTACACTATTGTAATACACACAAATAGTTGTAGACGAAATGCAGTTGTATTTGGTGGAGGGAAACCTCAGAATGAAATGGATAGTAAGGTTTGTGGAGCGTGTGGTCTGGTGGTAGGGCATCGGACCCAGCATCGGAGGGTTGTGGGTTCGATCCTCTGCAACGTTGTGCAATGTGTGGTGTCATTGAGCAAGACACTTTATCTGCATATGCTTAGTAATAGTTCTACACAGGAAGATTTCGAACGTGATTTACCTAAGTTATAAGAACGTGTTTAACAATCAGTCAAACAAGCTTTAAACTAAATGTCCTTCTGCAAATAACTGACACACTTCTCCCATTAAGTCTACGGACTGAGCTATACTTGAACACATGGATATATGTTATGAGAAGTACATTTATATGTTGTATTGAGACTCTATCGTGACATCGAACATAAGTTGCTTTGGGCCTCGAGGCAGTATAAAGGTGCTGTGGAGAGGATTTACAATCGTACATACTCGGCCAATTATGTCATCCTTCGGTATTAGAATTAGATAAGGATAATTGGCGAGGTGGTCCGAATAGAGGATTTTATATCTGAATTTCTTTCAAGAAAAATATAAACATTACCTTGTATATTATTTTTTGTTTTATTTTGCGTCTCCCGAGACGGCATAATTGGCAACACATAATAAAAAACTCCATAAACGACTTATTTAATCAGAACAAATACCAATTATATTCACGCGCCATATGTTAAACCAGGAGGAGGGGTTGCCTTGAGATTTTTTTTTATAGAACTGCAAATGAGAAGTTTTTAACGACTTTGAGACGGACCGTGAAGTCATTCAAATTGCCTGAAATTATACGATTTGTTTCCACCTAAAACACGAACCTCGTACCCCATATCCCGCCTTCGGCTTCATTTTTATTGCATTTTCGCATGTTAGCCTTTTTTATCTTCCACATGCAACTGCGAGTCATACACCCGGGTGTATAGGAGTCTGCCTGGGAGTACTCCTGGCATTTCTGACTTCTTGAGATTTTCTGACAATACCTGCAACTAACACAACCTGGTTCGACCAGTAACTAATTTGTACTCGTGTAGTCTCTCAAACTTCGAATAGAAGAAAATCCTCAGTCTGTCGCAAAAACGTACAATTAAATTTGAAAGCACCATGATTACTTGGCACGTGTCCATTAATTTAACATTCGGAAAACATCGCCGATTATCCTAATTCCGAATATCGGAAGATGACGAAATTGGCCGAGTATGCATGATTGATAGTTTACTTCTTGTACACGTTGTGCTTTCGAATATTTTACATGTTGCGCTATTTTGTGATACCGAATTATGTGCCCCTTTCTTTCAAGTTTTCCATCACAAATATGGCACGGAAACGTAATGGTATCAACACGAAAGTATCTCTTCTTGAAGGAGCCGGGCCAGATTAGCGCCAGATTAGCGCGTCTGATTATCAACCCATTGGTCGTGAGTTCGAATCCCCGACTGGTCACAATCTCCGTGGTGGTTGATATACGGCAATGCGTTTCAATTATATAATTTTAGTTTCAATAACCGTATATCAAGCAGCCACCTGCCTTCAGCTTAAGGGGTAATTTTCGATCTTTCCCTTTGGTGGCTGCTTAAGACAGCTTTGCCTTTATACGCAAAAGACGAATATGTGACGCCAAGTGACATTTATCAGGTGAATACGGACCATGTAGTCTGTGACCTGGCTCGAGCCCCTTGACCGCCGTACTCTGTCTACTCAATTCACTAAGCAGTTTAACAGGTAGGAGATTTAACACAGATTTGATAGTTGTTCGTTTCAAAAAAGCGGCCCTCGGGAATGCGTTCAATTCGGTTAAACGTTTTCTTATGTTATTTAACATATTTTCCTGGACACTGGCTCAACCTTATATTAGAATAAAAAATTAAGTGACAACGTCCTATTGAAACATTCGCATACAAGTTATGACCACATCAAAATTTAAATGGACCAATGAAGTCACGTTTGGCGTTCCATATATATGTTTTCCCGGGTTTCCGAAACAAAACAACCATTTCCCCCCAAGTTCTCTTAGAAGGGACACGTGTTTGGTTAACGATTGCATGCTGGACGACATTTACTTATTGCTTAATTGATTGATTAATCGACTAATTCATCGATTTTATGTTAAGGAAATACACGGCTGATCACTGATTAAGGCGACCATATTGAAGAAAACAAACATTTTAATGGAATTAACTCGGCTTACGACATGCATCACGCACGTGTCAAGTAGATGGAACCTCTCTGGATGTAAACGCACGTGTCAAGTAGTTCTCTGGATGTACAACTTATTTTGTGCAATGAGTTACATTTTGATTCGCGAGTTGTGAATGTCGTAATTCTCTCGGCGGCTGTTTCTGCTGGTAACTCCTACACGGTACATGAAATACGCGCAGAAGATATATCAGGACTATGTCTTATGAAAATTAAATGAACTGATATTTTAAAATTGTTTGGAAAGGATCTACTGAAAAAGTTAATAATATATCGGCAGAGTTATTGTGTTTGGTACTAAAAAAACAGTGCATTTCAGATTGGAACTGGAGCAATCTTTGTAATTGACGGCTGATATCCGAATTACTATTGTATTGCAAACGATTCGTGCTTGAATATTTATTGAAAATGTACTGAATACCGTTAACCGAACAATCAATATACTGAAGACGACTGGTACTCGAAAAACAACAACATTGTAATTGAATACTGGAACTCCTAACAAACATTGTTATCAAAATTAGTTTTTAGTCGTACAGCAGATTAAAAAGAAGACTAATCGGCATGCAGGGTGCCACAGACAATCCACGTAAGTGCAGCCTTCGTAACTGTTACAGAACATTGTAGAAAAACAAGATAGGGCCTACATAATATCTACCTTGCGTAGATCACCAAAAATAAACGCATCCGTATTAGATTAGAGCACGTTACGTTACACACGATGTCATGTTATACACTTATATGCGCAGAATGATTCGTAGAGTTGGACGAGGTGTTCCGAATGAACAGCACAATAAATACGACATCTTTTTCGGCGTAGCTGTATGATATGGCTTTTGACCTATATTTTTGGCACTGAATGGGTGTGTGTTGAAAAGATAATAAACTATGTGTTTATTAACACTGTTATAGAAGACACATATTAAATATCGGATTATCTTAGTTTTGGTACCAAAAACTTGGAAGATTTATTTCAATTTCAAAGTTTTTCAATAATTTATCGTCGCAAGAGAAATCGAAAGTAAACTTTTCACCTCGTTGTGTATAACTACGTAGGAAAATGGCTACATCCTTATCAACTTGGGGTGATATTTTGAGACCTGGACAAAATTGTTTTGTTCCATTTTGGATATCAGATAGTAGATCAGATTCTTCCCTTGATTTTCATAACATTATTAAGGGACCTGTATAATAAACAAATTGTATAAAGCAAAATAAGGAAAGATAGACGACTACATTGCAATGTAAGTTATTATGTTTACATATCTATCTATTATTTTTATGAATTTTAAATATTTTATTATTGTTTGTTTTTTATTTGAAATAAATACAAACTTTAAAAACATCTATTTTTACTTTAATAAATGCGTAATCCGCAGCATGTAACAACACATTATGTTATATAAAGAAAGAGAAGTGAAATAATTTGTTACAGTATTACGCCTTATAAACATAATTTTATAGACATGTGCACATAGTATTATATATAACAATTTATTGTCAATATTTTAGAATATTGAATAATATTTGTATCTTTCATTATAGGATGGGAATGGACTGTATGAATAAATCCGGCACTGTAAACCAGAAGATAAAACCAGCATTGTAAACCAGAAGAATACAATCCAATCAAAAGTATATTGATATGCTGGAGAACATAGAGAAAACATGGAAAACATGATGACAGAGACACAAAATAGTCAGAAATATAGTCCCTATAAATTGGTACACCTGTAAAGTATATATTTGCAGGACTGCACTTAACAATCTGGAAAATGTATTACTCCCACTATATGACTACATACACTAACAATCAGCTTCCGAAACAGTTGGGTCTACTCTGCTTCTGTCTGTACAACTGATATGTAATGTAAACTATAATCTTTATTTAAATGTAGATATTGTTTTTCAGACATACTTGTAACACGATGAGTTCGAACATGTATATTAAGTAAATAAAACGTTAATTGCCTTTATTTTATATCTTTTTTCCTTATTTCTCTGTGATCCGTTACACCCCCTATTATGTCATATCCCCTCCCCCCATATTATTTTTGTTTTATAAAAAAAAAGAATAAAAGGATTTGAGCAAAAATAAAATGGTTAACTGTTCTGTTGTGTTCTAGACAATGGGCACTTATATGAGCACACATGGTAAGGCACAAATATTCACAGAACCTGACATTATACAGACGGTATCCCTTCTAAATCACTTTCAAAGAGAGGTTTTAATTAGCCTTAAGCTTCATGAATGTTTACACAGGTCAGATGTGAATGAATTGGTTTACAGCAGACCATTTCCTCCCTCCCCCTCACGCCTGAGAACTTGTAAATACATTCAGTTATCAGATCATAAAACACGGTTTAACCAGTATAGCAATACACATGCTGAATGGTATAAAAACTTAATTTTCAAATTATGAACTACTTAAATCAATAATAAAATATTGTATTTTGACCTTAACATTAATTAAACTGTCAACAAATTTAAATTAACAGATGTAGTCCGACTTATATCTCAATTATTATCCGAGATAGCCATGTAATCTCTATGTACGCTAGTGTTGCTGTAAGATAGGACGTGCACCTAACCGCGTTCTGGTGTAAATATGCATATTCATGAGACAATATTAAGAATGGTCTATTTGATGATAAATAGGTAGCAATTCATGACGTATATATTCTTCCTCTTTCACCATATTAAAGTTGACGGTTCTGTACAAGGGCAAGTTTTCTTTTTCAAAGAACAATTAATAGGACACAAACATAGTTGATTTAAAAAAGAAAAGGAAATGCCTTATATTAGGAAAACATTGCAAAAGGATATATGAACTCGCAATACCATAACACTGTATAAGCTAAGTTAAGTAACAGTAATAAGCTAAGTAACAAAATAGTAAGGTTGTGGCCTAATTTAGTAGTGTCAGCTAGTACGTGTCCATTGTAATGATATATGGTATATTTAGAACGTGGAATTGTTAAAACATATCGATAGCTCGATAGGAGTAACGTTTTTAAGTTCTTTATACGTTTTCATTCTTTGATTAAAGAATAAGTCATTTTGACGTTTATTTCATCAAATTCCATTTAGTATTAAAAAAATAGAATAATTAAACGGGTTTATTTGTCATAAAACTAATTTAAGTTTGCATTGGCCTACTAGCATAAAATCCGCATCGTTCGATATCGTACGATACATGAAAGTTTGTTGTTTCATAATTTGCACGAAATTCATTAAGGTATGTGGACTGTTTTGCTATATATTCTGACTGAGTTATGGGGAAACTGTCAAGTACAGCAAGACATCTTTGGAGTTGGCGTGACGAGAAGGATTGCGTATGTCACTGTTCCAGTACATAACGGCAGATGGGTATGTGAATTTTATATTATATTGTACTTAAATGTCTGATAGATATATTTTGACATAATCAGATCTAAGTAAAGTGGTATAAATTGTTCATATCCATTCCGACGATAATGTCTGTAATTTAATGTCACATTCGCGATATTGAGAAGCGTTTTGTTAGAATATAGGTCGAGAAATCTGACGATGAAGTATTGAAATTCACCATGTTAGAATTGATTGATATGTGTAATTAAATTTTGTTGATGTTCTGATATTCACAAATTGAATAGATACAGAATTGGTCTGTAATTGTTTATATTATAAACGAGAAGTTATGTAGCGATATAACTGCTATTTCAAGATTGACGGAATGTCATATATGAGATGTTGTTTAAACTACCATGAAACTACATATAGTAAGAATTTCAATGGACTGTTATCATATACTGATAAATCTACCATGAAACTGTTAAATGGTAAGAATTGAATGCACTGTTATAATATGTTGATAAATCTACCACGAAACTCTTAGATGGTAAGAATTGAATGCACTGTTATCATATAGTGATAAAAATACCATGAAATTGATAGATGGTAAGTAATAGACGCCACGTCATTACGTATTGAGTAATTAGTAAATCTGAGTTTATATATTATATTGTAGCTGTTTTTAGACGTAAGCATGACATTTGTCCGTTACGTTAACGACGTGTAGATGTGACAGGACGTCAGCTGGTGGTAGTACCGTCATAAGGACAGCAACTCACATACTCGTCATATGGACGACTTGACGATCATGGCGTCAGAGTACGGTCGACAGTCGGTACAAGGCGACGTAAAGCCAGAAACCCAGTATAAAGTTCCAGGGAAGATAACCCAGTTTCTATAGCCATCACCACGATGGGCGGTTGATGCTTAATTTACGATAATCTTAAATACTATATTAGTACATTTTTTAAAACAGTTTTAACATTTATATGGTATAAGCAGTTTGGATCGCGATATAGAGTACGGAACGTGTAGGAGATAGAACTGTGTAAAAAAAGTGTTAATACCATCATAGGACCTTTTAAATCAGCTGAGTAATTATCTTTAAATTGTATATATTGTTTAATTGTATATTTGTAATTTTATTTATGTAAAATTAAAATTGTAAATTTTACTTTGTGTATGCTTGTATTCTACCCTCGTGAGTTGTCGGCCCTTGGTCATTTTGCTACAAAGTTACATACATTATAGTTTTGTGAAATTGATTTTTATACAAAATGGATTGTTAAGTCCCTTTCCCCACTTCCCCTACCCCGCAAATGTTCCTGTATCATTCAACGAAATTAAATCCTATTTTTTTCTGAAGAAAAATGATGACGTTTCATTTTAATTATAGATCTACTTTATTCTTATAAAACTACATGTATATATTTTGTTTTTCAATTTACGCTTTTCGCTTAATGCATTATCACCAAAGTGTACATGTACAGCGAAAATATTCAATTAACCTACATTTTAGGCCATTTTTGGTAAATTTATCATATTTTTAATAGTGGAGGCATTCTTTATACAAATATTACTCAGAGTGAACCAGATGATGATTAGACTAAATATCTTTGTTTAGCAATAATGCTTTCATAATCAAAATACTATTTAAATGCCAAACAAAGGGACAGCATGAACATGAGCATTGTCCTTAATTCTAACCGTCTTTGGATTCATTCCATGAATAAAAAATCCATAAAATTAAAAAATGAAATAAACATATTTTAAAAGAATAGAGTATATTTAATACAGATACACCAAGTTTTGCTGAAAAATAAGTATTTAAAATAAATGCATTTTGCACGGCCGATATTGGACTTCGTGAATCAGGTCCTTACAACCTGTACTGCGACCTCTAGCGGTATAGAGTGTCATCCGTTTCATTCGTTTAATCTGAAAACATGCGACAGTTTAACCTTATATCCCCTGGAAAATTACATTCCCTCATAATTACATAGCTTTAGATTTACCAACTTCATTTGGACAAAACTCAATGGCAGATATAGACTGATGGCAGACCTCCTTGCTGCGATGTTCAAAGTACTAAGAAATGTACAGTCAAACCTGTGTAAGCGGTCACCTCTATTAAGCAGCCACCTGTCTTAAGCAACCATATTTTCTATTTCCCATTGCTATGCTTTCAGAATAAATTAACCTGTATTGAGCAACAACCTGTTTTTGCATCTTCCCTTGAATGAACATATTTTAGCGAAAATAGTAGGAATTTGCAGTCCCTCCCATACTAATTTTAAAAAAATGGTTATTGTTTCAAAACACTTGTACTAGATCAGCTCGTCCAAAATCTTTAAAATGTTGGGATATTTTAGTTATTTGAGAATCCCCGAAATTCGAGTTTTAATTAGTCGCCATTCCCTATGAGAACATTCTTGAATCTTCTACATATTGCACCAGAAAATAACGTCAATGAAATAGAAACGGTTTGACATATATATACTTATATAATATTCTTTTTTATACTTATATATATAGATTTACAGAAAATATCTTCAGTGGACCAGATCTTACCAATCATGCAATTTAATACTAATCTGTACGACTTCTGCATTGTCTTTACCCGCTCTCCCCGTTCCTTCCCCAGTATGTTGGTGGTCATTTGTAATATGCTTATGTTCATCTCACACATTCTTGTTAAAAAGTTGTTTTGAGGTCCTCAGGGAAGATTGGACTTAGTCCAGTTAAGTTTTTTCGTCATATAAAAGCAATATCATTATAATATTAATAAATTATTCATACCTGTAGATCAGTTGAAATATAATGTTGTTTTTTGTGTGTTATGATATGGTCAAACATTTTTAAGACGAGTAAAATGCTTAATGGCAAATAGAAATATATATTTTTATATAATTTTTGTTCACCTTGACTGCGATTTGAACATACGGCGTTCTGAGTAAAAGTCAACACCTCAGACCTCTGAACCACGCTGGGTCCTAATTATATATTATAATATAAAGGGGAGCCATTCTAGTTGACCGGAACTTGAATTATTTCATACGTATAATATACCTTACATTAATGCAAATTTTTGTAACCACTTGAAAGTTATTGTTGGTACCCCAACATTCTTCCAATACATTCCCATTTACACGGCCATCTTGCTTAAAAATAGCGAATGGCCTGATTTTAAAATCCTCATTAACGTGAGGTCGGCCCATCTCATGCTGATGGGGTGCCTTTACCAGTGTTCAGTCGCCGGTCGTGGAGGACTGAACGCCTTTCCCTGTTGTCTCACTATCTTCTCATATCTAATAATGCTTCCATTCCAATCACGTTCATTCAAATCATGGAATGAAATGGAATGGAAGCAAATCTCATGTTTTCCATTCTTCTGACTGAATAACTACTGGTAAGAATCATATTGGTAATAAGTTGTGAAAAGTTGTGGAAGACCTAACTTCTATCTGAACTTTATCTTCTTCAACTCTAAGCTTCAATTCATGTTTCCAACTATCTCCTAACTTTTGAAACATTGATGTCAGTCGATCTATGTGAGTCTATCTTATATTTGGTGTATGCTTTATTCTGCCTTTCCCATAAGCATATTGTCTTTTACTTGTTCTAAGATATGTATCTTCGTTTCTCCATACTGCTAACATTTATTGCTGCTATCTAAGTGTGTAACTTTAGCAGTGTGTCCATCGAAGACTAACCTTATCTGGGACCCTAGAAGGTTAATGCATCCGCCAGTGCCTGGTTACTTCCCAACTTGAATCAGTGGTTAGAAACTAATGAAAACTAATGATAGATAATATGATGAAATGTCATATATTACTTATTTTAACACACAAAAAAAAACACAACAACTCAGTGTGCAGTTTCTTTTGCAACTGGTAAATATTTATGTATGACATTCCATCAAGTTTCTCAATGGCGATAATGGTCCCCAACCTAGGAAGTTCTTATCATATTAAATTGTTAGTCCTTGCTTACAATAAAAATAACAGTTATTACAATAAATAAGAAAAAGGCTATCGACTATCAAACACTTCTCAACAACAAAACGGTATATTAAAGACAACACATGTGTGTAGTTTCCAAGATGCAAGCTCAAATGCTAAAAGAAGCTTAATAGAAAAGTACTGTTCTGTTTCTAACGAAGTTGGAAAAGCATAAGAAATATACAAATTGTTTTATATTTGTCTCCATTTCACCCAAAATATATCTATAACTGTTATTTATTATAGCTCGACTGACAATGCTGCAGCGGGAAATCCTGGAATTACAAGAGGAGAATGAACAACTACGGTTAGAGGCTAAGCTGGAGCCGATGTTACTGTCTAAATCATTGGGCGATCTTGTGCAGTATGTAGAATCAAACGCCAGTACGGACTGGTTACTTCAGGGGTTTGACAAAAGACCTAAAGAAAACCCATTCGCTGAGCAGTCGATGAAATGTGTCGTAATGTGATTTGTACGGGATCAAAACATGTCGTATCTATGTTTGTACTGGGATATTGTAACGTCTCACTACACTGTTATTGCCACGGTAACATGATTCTTACGCTTAAAAAAAGGTCTATGGAATTTGGATTTGAAATATTTTTAAATCGTTCATAGCGGTTGTTTTTTTGTGCGGCAGATGAGTAGAGCAAACGTTAGCATAGCAATATACTACAATAAGACATCACTAGTGTTAAAAAGTGACTTTTATAGGATTTCAACATATGCATGTATTTATGAGCATTTGAGGACTTCTTTTTTCAAAAAAAAAATTCAGGGTGTCAATCTTTAACAAAAATAAAAAAAAAAAAAAAAAAAAAACAACAACAAAAAAACACAAGCTGGTCATTTTTATGTGTGTATACATTCCTTCTATGAAAAAATATTTTGAAAAAATTCTATGTGGAATTATTTTTTTACCATGGAAATCCAATACCTTATTTCATATAGAACAAAGAACAAAACTCAACTGTGTAGTGAGACCGTATTTGTTCTTTAAAGGGAATGTATCGGGATTTTTTCAAAATTTTATAATTGGTTAAACATTATTTTCCATTATCTCGTGCTTATCTCATATACTCACTTACCCTGTATCAACAAGCTGATATCTTTTTAAACATGCCGAACTAATAAATTAGATTAGGGATTTCCATCTCGGGCTACGTACCTACTTAAGTTAGAATAAAATAGATTTTCCGCTTAAATTTGCAACATATTTTGTGAGGTAATAAATGAATCACTTGATTTCAATGTTATCCGCTATTCAGGTTTAAACATAGTAAAAATGTTTTCATCACTCCAATTTAAATATCTATTTTGTCACGTTTTGGTGGATTTAACAAACCAAACCATTCTGTTTTTATTAACTAATCCATTTTAATAATTATTACAATTTTTAAAGCTTTCATAACATTTCCCCCTGATGTATTCCCTTTAAATGTTTATGTATCCTACTGAATGTATTATATAAATAGTGGTTAAAATAAAAGATCCAAACAACTATGCTATCTTTAGGTATTACATACAAGCGTTACATTTATAAATAAGGTTCCTCCGTGGCCGAATGGTCTAAGGCGTCGTCTCAAGACCGCTAAGACCGTAGGTTCGAATACCGCTCGTTACAGAAGAAATTATGTGAGAAAGTTTGCCAGTTTCTTGCTGAAGGACGGTGGTTCTACTCAGCCTGACTCAGTCTTCCTCACCAGTAAAGCGGGATATGCCATATATAACATGAAATGTGGTGAAAATGGCGTTAACCCCCATTAAACCATCCTCCCCTAACCCCACTCACCCCCATTTATAAACGGTAGGCAGTGGCGAAATTGCTTTTACGCCAAAACGCCCGGACTTGCTAAAGAATGCATCACTGTATCTCCTGGAAATGTCCCCAGAACGCAGGAAATACATCATAAAAATAGAAAAAATATCTAAGAGTGAACCATCCCCCATATAACCTGGTATGCTTGCACATCAGTTTTGGATCAGCTACGCCACTGGTAGGATGATTTGTTTTATTTTGTGCTTTGGATGAATTAAACCTATTTATCAGTGAAATAGTTTTTAAAATTTCTCACTGTTTTAATGATTATCAAGATATTTTCTTTTAATTGTCATCAATGTTGTTTTTAAGTTTATATTTAGGTTGATTCCTTAAAATGACTATAAAAATCATTTCTTTGAAATGATCATCAAATACATTTTCTTGCAATGATTGTCAAGGCCACGTCCTTGAGGATCAGTATCGGACGGTACAATCTCACATACGGCACCACCCGGATAACATCCTTGAATATTAAAACTGGCCATTTTTGATAAAAAATAATTACAATCACAGATACATGTAATCACATCAAACACAAATTATTAAAAAAGAATTTGTCAAAGAGAGTTAACTCTTTCAATCCATTACTAGTACTGTTTGAAAAGAGATCAAGCTATCTCCGTGAATTGCTTAGTTTCGCGTTATGTTATGTGCTATGATTAAAAACAATCAAACCGATCAAAGGCTAAGGGGCGGCAAGTCATTGAGGACATTTTAAATATAAAATATAAATAATTCAGAGCAAAGTCAATATATTCCTTCACATAATCATGTTTCACTGAAATTGTACTTCAGTATCATATGATTTTAAAATGTATATGTTCTCGATTTTTCTAAAATCATGAATCAATCAAATATTTTTCAATTATTTCTTTCAAATAACGTCGACGGACGGCACCTTTTTCTATTGAAAAATATATCTCATAATCGCAATATGAAACATAGCATCAAGTAACATTATTACATATGGTAAAACAATGAATATATACATACATAGTTTAAATGCATCTCTAACTATTTTACATCATCTTGACTGTTCAGTATGATTTTATTGACGAATCGTTTTTTTTTTTGGTACATTTAGCATGTGCATAATAAACTGCGTGTTGCGTAATGGCCGTTAAGTTTATTGTAATGAAAAAACAATTGTAATGAAAAAACAACGCGTTACTGAAAATTATGTACGGTGTTCCGTTTGGACCATCGTATTTTTATTTTTTCCCCCCAAACCACGATGCTGGAAACCATGATGATGAAAGTAGTAACTACGATGATGAAAACGCGAAACTGCGATGGTGAAAGTTGAATGTCGAAACCACGATGGTGAAAGTCAAAATCACGATAGTGAAAATACGAAACTGCGATGGTGAAAGTTGAATGTCGAAACCACGATGGTGAAAGTCAAAATCACGATAGTGAAAATACGAAACTGCGATGGTGAAAGTTGAATGTCGAAACCACGATGGTGAAAGTCAAAATCACGATAGTGAAAATACGAAACTACGATGATGAAAACACGAATTCACGAAACTACGATGGTGAAAACGCGATGGAATTTCGCGTTTTCACCATCTTGGTTTCTACTTTCACCATCATAGTTTCGACCTTCGACTTTTATCATCGTACTTTCGACTTTCATCATCGTCGTTTTGACTTTCACCATAGTGGTTTCAACTTTCACCATCGTAGTTTCGACTTTAACCATCGTAGTTTCGACTTTCATCACCGTAGTTTCGACTTTCACCATCGTGGTTTCGACTTTCACCATCGTAGTTTCGACCTTTGACCTTCGTCTTCCTGTCATTCACACGTACATGTTTTATCAACAAGTCATGTCGTCTGATGAAGGTATGCTTTTATAAATATTGATTCAAATACCCGTTGATACATTAACCCTTTCAAAATATCTTGAGATACAGCCATCCATTGTAATTATTGTATTGAGATCGAATTGCATATGTGCAACAGGAAATCGAAGGTCGAAGGTCGAAACAACGATGGTGAAAGTCGAAACCGAGATGATGAAAGTCGAAATCACGATGGTGAAAGTCGAAAGTATGATGATGAAAGTCGAAAGTCGAAAGTACGATGGTGAAATTAGAAACTACGATGATGAATGTCGAAAGTCGAAACTACGATGGTGAAAGTCGAAACAAAGATGATGAAAGTCGAAACTACGATGGTGAAAGTCGAAAGTCGAAACTACGATGGTGAAAGGCGAAAGTACGATGGTGAAAGTCGAAACCACGATGGTGAAAGTCGAAACTACGATGATGAAAGTCGAAAGTCGAAACAACGCTGGTGAAAGTCGAAACCACGATGGTGAAAACGCGAAATTACATCGCGTTTTCACCATCGTAGTTTCGTGATTTCGTGTTTTCATCATCATATTTTCGTATTTTTACTATCGTGATTTCGACTTTCACCATCGTAGATTCGACTTTCGACTTTCGTGGTATGGGGCTCAGAAATAAAAAACGCGATGGTCCAAGTGGAACACCGTAATTATGTCACTTTCTCTAGCGAATAGAACTGTCGTCTGCCCTTTCAAACATAGCATTTTAGGCTGGGACCCATATCTAATGTTACGCCGGGACATGGAGGAAATGACGTTCAATGTGAATAAGTGTCAAATTAAAGTTTTCAGATCATATCGACAGCATATATTATACCCGTCAACTTAAAAGATCGTTTCACGACCTTTCATTTGATATATAATAGGTATAATTCCGAAAACGACTATGTATTCCGGGACGGTTTTATATGTTTCGCGACGAATATTTATTCTATACCTGTAAGTGTATAGCCAATCATCTACTCCAGATGTTACCACGTGACGGTACAAATGTAGAAGTTTATTGGATCCAATGGATGTAACTTTTTTATTGAACAATTCAAGATTAAAGGAAAGGAAATACATTTAGTAGAAATTTCAACGATGAAATCAAACAACCGACAAAATGTTCCGCATGTCGATGGAAACGTTGTACATAAACACTGTAAAATAACCTTGTTATATTTTATACATGTACGTTTTTAAGGTTCTAGTCATGTTCACTTGTCATCCTGTATTGCTATACATACATTGTCTGATGGCTAGGAGTTGGTTTGTTCAATACAGATTGCATTTTTAATTTGATATTCATCGTATCCATATGTCACATTCACTTAAACTAACGTCCGTGTGATATTTTAAGTAGTGTTTTTTAATTGCACTTGTCACTTATTATATACAGTAAAACATCGATGGCTTGAACCCAATGAGACTGGACAAAATAATTCGAGTCAAAGGTTGTCCAAGTCAAATATTGTTAAACATCATACCATACATGTATATACATCGAAATAGGAATCAGACGGGACCAGATAAGTGTTTCGAGCTACAGTAGAACTTCAATGGCTCGAACCCGACGGGACTGGACACAATTTTAAGATATGTTCGAACCAAACCATACCGTTTCATACCATACATGTACATGCATATATATCGAAATAGGAATCAGCCGGGACCAGATACGTTGTTGGACCTATATATGGTGTTCCAGCCGTCCGTGTTCGAGTCAATGAAGTTCTACTGTATATGTGGTGTTCCAGCCGTCCTGGTTCGAGTCAACGAAGTTTTACTGTATATGTGGTGTTCCAGCCGTCCGTGTTCGAGCCAACGAAGTTCTACTGTATATGTGGTGTTCCAGCCGTCCGTGTTCGAGCCAACGAAGTTCTATTGTATATGTGGTGTTCCAGCCGTCCGTGTTCGAGCCAACGAAGTTCTACTGTATATGTGGTGTTCCAGCCTTCCGTGTTCGAGCCAACGAAGTTCTACTGTATATGTGGTGCTCCAGTCATCCGTGTTCGAGCCAACGAAGTTCTACTGTATATGTGGTGTTCCAGTCATCTGTATTCGAGCCAACGAAGTTCTATTGTATATGTGGTGTTTGAACCGTCCGTGTTCGAGCAAACAAAGTTGTAATGTATATGTGGTGTTCCAGCCATCCGTGTTCGAGCAAACGAAGTTCTACTGTATATATTACGTTCCAGTCATCCGTGTTCCAGTCTACAAAATTATACTATATATGTGGTGTTCCAGCCATCTGTGTTCGAGTGAACGAAGTTCTATTGTATATGTGGTGTTCCAGCCGTCCGTGTTCGAGCCAACGAAGTTCTACTGTATATGTGGTGTCCCAGCAGTCCGTGTTCGAGTCAACGAAGTTCTACTGTATATGTGATGTTCCAGCCGTCAGTGTTCAAGTCAACGAAGTTCTATTGTATATGTGGCGTTCCAGCCGTCCGTGTTCGTGTCAACGAAGTTCTACTGTATTTTTGGCGTTCCAGCCGTCCATGTTCGAGTCAACAAATTTCTATTGTATTTGTAGTTTTAAAGCCGTCCGTGTTCGAGTCAACGAAGTTCTATTGTATATGTGGTGTTCCAGCCGTCCTTATCCAAGCCAACGAAGTTCTACTGTATATGTGGTGTTCCCGCCATCGTTGTTCGTGCATACGAAGTTAGACTATATGTGTTGTGTTCTAGACACCTGTATTCCAGCCAACACAGTTATACCATATCATTGGTGTTCAAGCCATCCGTGTCCCAGCCAACGAAGTTCTACTGTAATATATCATGTTAACATATACACACCACATACCACTGTTGTCAAAATGTACAAAAACAAGAAAAAATAAAATAGAATGTTGTCAAGAAACTTAACCGCAGTTGATACATCTGTGGTTGAGGAAATTGGCTGGCTATCTTTGTTTTTCATATCGGTACACGTTTCACCATTGTGATTAGAATCTTCTTCGACGGAGGATTTTGTTTTAGTAGACTTTCCTTCACACTTATGTAAAACATCATACGCACGTACTATTATAATGGGCGCATCTTGTTTGGGGTCCAATTGGGAAATATTTACAATCCATATCGACAGTGCTGTTGTAACCATGCCAATAGTAAACTGAAGATTGACATAGAGTTGTAGATATGAAACGGACCTTGACACATTTGGCATAGAGTCACTGATTGCATTTAGTAACACGACAAACGTAAGAAACAATGCTACACAGTAGCTTATCCGCTCACCGCTCGTTGCCGGTAATTTGAAACTGAATACATTCATAACCGATATGATCAGAATTGGTAAAATTGTATTTAGAACATAAAACAATGACCGCCGCCTCAATGTGAATGAAACGTGAATCTTAGAATAATCTTCAGCAACGTGCATGACTTCTATATCTGTATCCAGTAAGTTCCATTCGTCATTGTCCGTGTATACCATACGACCGACCTTGCTAGATGTCGGTCTGTTTGTTTGCTCACTATCTAAACTGGACATCTTTGCAATTATAATGACACAAACCTGCGTATCAAACGGGTACTGACTGATGTCTACGCGACAGTTGGTGCCGTAGTTCCCTCCTGTATTCCAGTAAGCCAGTCCGTTCGAAAAAAGAATAACTTTCATTGATTCGGTTTTGGCCAAATCCCACATGTTTCCGATACTATTTTGGAAAGAAATATCAGGTAACCATACCTCAGACAGAGGGATTTTAATAGAAGTTATACCACCAAACGAAGATTCATTCCATCTTAAAGTTTCACATGTCCAAAAAGCACTAAATGCGGTGGTTGAACTGAAGATCTGCGACTTTGCATCGATGCCTTCGATAGATACAATATTCACTCTTATAGAAACATGCATGGTATGCGATTGGTTCAACAATGGTCTAATGTTTCTGTCCATATTTTTTCCAATTTGCGCATGAAGTTTCTGCATCACTGAAAATGTATCCAGTTTGACGAGTGGAATCCATGGCGATATACAATACAGATACATCAGTATTTGATAGAAAGGTATTGCCATTTTTGCTTTGGTTAGAATAGTTTGAACGTCAACTCAAATAGCGTGTGACATACTTCACTTACTCTCGCAAATAAATTAGTTTTGAGATTGTATAAGCTGGTCGCGAAATATCTGAATCTCCACTCATCGATACTTTCCGGATTGACATCATTCTGTTAAAAGGTTTGTCTCTCGGTACCTCCCATATCTCAACGCCAATAGGTCAGGTGTGGCTTGTTTAATTAAAAACAAAACAAATAGTTATATCGGATTTCAAACTAGAATTAATGTTACTCCAATTAACGTAAAGGTCGCAGTTACAGTTAAAAATCTATGGAAGGGTATCACCGCCATAACTCTAAGTTTGTTCTTTGTGCAATGGGTGTAACTGTTTCTTTCTTTTTAGTTCTTTGTGGGAAATGAAATATTTCACCTTTACTATTTGTCTATCCTACTATATCCTATCATTGTATAAAAGTTACATACTTCCTGTCACCTTATAATGAGTTCAGCATAATCACGTGTTTCAAAAGGATTCAAATTGCAAACATTAAACTTTGGAGTAAGCATGTTGTACAACGCACTTGGGCATATGTAACAATGCAAAATACACAGTTGGCATTGTCAATTATGACGACTGGTGCCGCTAGACGTATATATGAAAGAATAACGACTGGTCCCTAGTGGAATCGGCGTTGCTTTGTTTTCATCGTTTGTCATATGGAACATATGGTCAGCTACCACCATTGAGAGGAGCTGGCTCTCTGATAGAATAGGGGTGTTCAGGGTATATATCTTTATAGTAAGCTTAATTTCAGTTGGATGGAACTGTCAAATGATCACAATAAAATATAAGTTTATTATGTTTATGTCAATAAATAATCAAAATTAAGTTTCTGTGACAGTCTAAATTCATTTGATCAAGGAAACTGTGTGGAAAGTAAAATTGGTGAAATTTACTTTTTTTTCATGCTGAAAGTGGGGGTACCCAACTTTAGGGGACAAAAAGTGGTAAAAAGTGATACTTTTGACCCCATTTTGGGGACATTTTAATTTGAGTCTAGGATAGTACTTTACTATGATGTAGGACTTTTTGGTGGAGCGCGTGGTCTAGTGGTAGAGCACCGATCCCATGATCGCAGAATCGTAGGTTTAATCTTCCACCACGGCTATGTGTGGTGTCCGAGAGCAAGACACTTTTCCACATGTGCTTAGTATTGATTCTAACCAGGAAGACTTCGAGCGTGATTTGCCTAAGTTGTAATAACTCGTTTCACAATCGAAGTTAAATAAATTAGGTTAAACTCACCTTTTTGGTCCGCGAATGGTAGAAATAGTGAAAATTAGGTCAAATGTTATAATGTAATTCTATGGAAAACGCAATGGTGGTGGCTGACCTAAAAGGAACCTCACACCTTTTGTGGTCAGCTAACACCATTGAGAGGAGCTCTCTGGTTGGCTGAAAAAAAGTATAGGGATGTTCAGGGGATATATTTTTATAATAAGGTTATTTCTGGTTGGTGAAACGTCAAACTGGCAAATGATCACAATAAAATATTAGTTTATTATGTCTGTGTCAATAAAAAAATAAAATTATGTTTCTGTGACTGACTAAATTCATTTTATTAAGGAAACTGTATTGATAGTAAAATTGGTGAAATTTAATGTATTTTTATGCTGGAAGTGGGTGTACCCAACTTCAGGGGGCAAAAAAAGCGGTAAAAAGGGGTATTTTTTATCCCATTTTGGGGACATTTTAATTTGAGTCTAGGATATAACTTTAATATTATGTTGGACTTTTAGGTCCACAAATGGTAGAAATAGTGAAAACAAGGTTAACCGTTATAATGTAAGTCTATGGAAAACGCAATGGTGGTAGCTGACCTAAATGTGTAAGGCCGTATTTAGAGTCGCGAATTCGGATGACTGTTTACAGCAAATATTCCATTCGCAACTTCTTGGGTTGTTTACAGGGGACCAGTCTGTAATTTCGCAGCGCCACTGAACGTTATAATGGAAGTTAGGATTTATCACAATGATGACGTTCAGCGGCAGCACACTCAAAATAGTCCGGTACCCTGTCGAAATACATTCCCTACACTCATTACAAAGGGAGTGAACATTCGAATAAAAAGATATTCACGACTGACTGCAACCGAAACACATATCGAAACATGCATCAAATTCTAAAAATACATTTTACGCAGCAAGTAATGTTTAATCTGACACGAAGAAACAAGACGTATGTTACTTTTACAATGATAGGATATAATAGGATAGACAAATAGCAAAGTTACAAAGGTGAAATGTTTCATTTCCCACAAAGAACTAAGAAGAAAGAAACATTTACACCCATTGCACAAAGAACAAACGACATATTTCAGACTAAGAGTTATGGCGGTGATACCCTTCCATAAAAATCGTCATGAATAAAAACGAGAAACTGAAAAGGACTTATATAGAAGGATAGGAAACTGAAATCTCCTGACTAATAGTAGTTAAAATAGCACACAGAGGATTAACTTTTTGGCAAATAATCTTTCATAATTCACATGCAACTGATTTCTTGTACATAAAATGTAAGTTGTATGTAATCGTATATTTTCAAACATGATTCGATCACGTAAAATGATTTTGAATTAAAGATATTGAGGTTTGTCTGGTAATTTGTTGCTATTTAAACTGCAGTAAACGCATTTTAAAATCAGCAGAAGAACTTTAAACACAAATTGCTTGGAATGGTACCGTTTTGATGAGAATTTCATTCTGCAATTTAAGAATTTTGATTTGTATTCCTAAGATGAATTGAAAATAAATAAAAACGAGATATTGCTAGATTTTGCGTGAAAATGCGAGCAAAATATCAATCAGTTACCTTTCCTTCTCTACATAATTCCATTTAAAATGTACCATATGTTTAACCTAAACCATTGTCCGTTTTTATGGAACGTTCATGAGATGTTTTTTTTTCTTACAACTTACAGATAAAATAAAATTATTGTCTTAGTACAAGCAACGCTTATCTAAATGGTATTTCAAAGAAATACACACGAAAAAATGTACTCGTTAAAGTGGTAACATGTTTAATCATACTGCGATACAAAATTAAAAGACATTCTATTCACATAACAACCACACACTGTCTGTTAAACACCAACAACTAATGGGTGTACTAGAGTTACATGGAATCATCGACATTGTTGATACTGTAGTCTAACTGTTTGTGTTTCAGTTAGTATAATTATACTAATTCATGCAAGTTCGATTACAAGGTAAATTCAGATGTTATATACATCAAGCCGTTTCCTGGGCCGAATCAGCACTGAGCATTGTTTTGATGGGCCATCAAGCAGAGTTTGAGATCGAACATCTCGGTGTGAGCTTCCAAACTCTATCCAATGCACCACCTCATAAAAGTGTGTCGATTTCCCATAACAACACAGTCATTGCATCTAACTGATGTTTCATTAGTAACTGGTAGCTGAAAAAAGATGTCTTTCGTCAATGAGTAATTGTCTAAAGAATGAAGCGCTAACAACCTTGTTTGTGTCTTCCTGTCTTTAGTGTTTATGCTTAAGGCATAGTTTAAACTTGTTCGTGGCACAAACGACGCAACCAAGAACAGAAACTAGCAGATTCGGTGTAATTGGGTCTGTTTGTAAAGGATAATGGAATATACAATGCCCTGACAACCTCTAGCAAGACCTTAAGCTGTATTCTATTTTCGGAAGTACTGGATGAGCTGGTGCTACATTTGTGATGAGTTCCTCCTCAAGTATTAGACTGTTGTTTGCGATGAATATTTGTCCTAAATTCCGTATTATATCTTCATATTGTTACTTCTCTATATATGTTTCTGCAATGTTAAAGACATTGAGTTTATCCACTTTTAGTATCATAGTATTTATAATATACATTTACCTGTCAGCATTACAGATATTCATTATATTCGTTTACCTATCAGCATTACAGGTATTTATTAAATACTTTTAACTGTCAGCATTACAGGTTTTTATTATATACGTTTACCTGTAATCATTAAAGGTATTTGTTATATACGTTTACCTAGAAGTATTTGTGTTTTACATATTACCAATGTTGATGCTGTCATGTTAAGACTGGCTCTGCTTCTTTTCGTCTGCTTGGATGACATTATTGGCAAGAGTTATGTTGGATGAACTCGTTAAGCCTTGGTAAACTAACAAATGGCAAAATTGTCACTTTACTCCTATTGTCAATTGATCTGTATGCTTGCAGTAAACTACACGCTTTATTTGTTGTACAACGTTTTTCTTGTTCTTTACATCGTTTTCATGATAAACGCCCATTTCCTAAATTCATTTTTTGTAGCAATTTTAATACATTCGAATATTTTAAGGGAAATCAGATATCTTTACCAGTGACGTCTGTGGGAAGATTTGTGCTAAGAAAATGTTTCATTAGTGTGAGATTTGAAACTGAAAAGAACGACGGTTGCATCAGATGCTACAATTAGGAATTGCTCGGGAATCATAATCTACATGTTAGTATATATAAATAAGAATTGATACGACCGGGCCGCAATGAAAGGTCAATTGTAAATGACATCACTATGGAGATTAAACGTCATTAACATATGCTCTGAATGCATTGAGTAAAAGGACAGACGTAAGTAACACGGCTGTCTTGTACAATACCCTTTCAATGAGTGCAAATTGTCATGGTGTATTTTGAAAATATTATTTGTCAATAATAAAACTATGAAAAATACTGATCTATTGCCATTAATATTGTGTTTAATAGATTAAGACATCAAATATATATTCATCAGTAGTATTTGAATACACTTACAAATATACTGCACATATACTGAACCGAACAGCTTACCAGCCAGTTTTTGTAATTCCCAAATCTTCGTCAAAATCAGGAGTTTGTATATGACATTAACAGATAATTATGTATTTTTTACATACTAGTAGCCTAAATGTTCATTCCTTAATCAGGTCCAATTTTCAAGGAAATTGCTTTGATACATTTTCACAAAATATATAAAATTTCAGGTACATAAAATGTCTAGTGGCGGATTAGCTTTATTCCTTTCAATATAGCAAGAATATATTTGACAAAGTCTAGGAATAGATTAACGTGTGATGTTGCCATGAGTCCAATATAATGTGCAAAAACATTATCTTTTGTTCACCGAATTTTATACAAATAAACCAGGTTAACTATATTGAAAGAATTTCATTTAAATAAAAGCAAAAGCACAAAAAAGTCAACTTTAAAAAAAATATCTACACAAATCACGTTCTCAATAAATGGCAAATATTGACAGACATGTTTTACATTAGCTAAGCAAATAATCTGTTAAAAGGGTTTTACCTTTAAAACCCTGACGAAGAACCCTTTAATCAGTTTGAAGCTGGCTTGCATATAACCACGCATCGGAGCAAGGGTTAAGTGGTTTGAAACCATTTAAATAATTGAATCATTTATGAAAAAATAGAAAGTGTCCAACAATCAGAATAATACAGCATGTTCTCCCGTTTTATTTAATGGAAATAAAGATATATATATAATATATATTGGTCTCCTCCTTGGAACGGTCAAGCAATACCAACATTCCATCTTTAAGTCTCACATGTCGAAGAAACATTTAGTATAGTTGATGAACTAAAGATCTGCTATTTTGCTTCGATACATGAAATGAAAGAGAATCGACCTCTTCAACCGATGCTTTGGGAGAGTGATATACTTAATAAATAATTCATTTAAAGGTTCAAGTCCTGTCCACTTGTCATCTTGTATTACTAGACATTCATTGTCTGATGGTTGGGAATTGATTGGTTCATTCAATACAAATTGCATTTTTAGTTTGATAATGCTCGTATCCATTTGTCACATTCACTTTAACTGACGTCCGCGTAATATATTCTAAGTAATGCTTTTGATTGCACTAGTCACACATTATATAGATGTTCTATATATACATGCCACAATTCACTATTGAAAAATGTACAAAAACAAGACAAATAAAATAGAATGTTATCAGAAATCTGAACCGAAGTTGATACATCTGTGGTTGAGAAGATTGGCTGGCTATCTTTGTTCGTCATATCGGTACACATTTCACCAATGTGAATCTTTTTCGAGGGATGATTTTGTTTTATTAGACTTTTCTTCACACTTGTGTAAAACATCATATACACGTACTATGATAATGGGCGCATCTTGGTTGGGGTCAAAATGAGAAACATTTACAAGCCATATCGACAGTGCTGTTGTAACCATGCCAATAGTAAACTGAAGAGTGACATAGAGTTGTAGTTATGATACGGACCTTGACCCGTTTGGAATATAGTCACTGATTGCATTTAGTAATACGGCAAACATAAGAAACAATGCTTCACAGTAACATATCCGCTCACCACTCGTTGCCGGTAATTTGAAACTGAATACATTCATAACCGATATAATCAGAATTGGTAAAATTATATTGAGAACATAAAACAAGGAACGCCGCCTTATTGTGAATTAAAGGTGACTCTAAGAATAATACTGAGCAACATGTATGACCTCTATATATCTATTCAGAAAGTTCAGCTCGTCATTATCCGTGTACGCCATATGACTGACCTTGCTAGATATCGGTCTATTTGTTTGCTCACTATCTAAACTGAACATCTTTCCTATTATAACGACACAAACCTGCGTATCGAATGGGTACTGACTGATGTCCACGCGACAGCTTGTGCCGTAGTTCCCTCCTGTATTCCAGTAAGCCAGTCCGTCCGACGAAAGAATAACTGTCATTGATTCGGTTCTGGCCAACTCCCACTTAATTCCGATACTATTTTGGAGAAAAATATCTGGTAACCATACCCCAGACGGAGGTATTTTAATAGAAGTTATACCACCAAACGAAGATTCATTCCATCTTAAAGTTTCACATGTCCACGAAGCCCTTAATGCGGTTGTTGAACAGAATATCTGCGACTTTGGATCGATGCCTTCGATAGATATAATAGTTATCTTATAGAAACATGCATAGTATGCGATTGGTTCCACAATGGTCTAATATTTCTCTCCATATTTTTTCCAATTTGCGCATGAAGTTTCTGCATCACTGAAAATGTATCTAGTTTGACGAGTGGAATCCATGGCGATATACAATACAGATACATCAGTATTTGATAAAAAACGTATTGGCATTTTTGTTTTGGTTAGAATGGTTATAACGTCAACTGAAAGAGCATGTTATATACCTCGCTTACTCTTCCGAAATAAATTAGTTTTGAGATTGTATAAGCTGGTCGCGAAATATCCCAATCTCCACTCATCGATACTTTCCGGATGACATCATTCTGTTAAAAGGTTTGTTTCTCGTTACCTCCCATATCTCAACGTCAATAGGTCAGGTGTGGCTTGTTTAATTAAATAAAACAAATAGTATTTACGGAATTCGAGCTAGAATTAATGTTATCAAATTAACGTTAAGTTCGCATTTACAATTAATAAATTGATATTAAGTTACAAAAAATCGGCGTTAATAAAAACGAGAAACTTTAAATCAAAGACTTGAATGAATGAATGAAGTAAGTGGTATGTAATCGTAGATGTTCAAACATGATATGATCACGTAAAATGATCTTGAATTAAGATGTTGAGATTTGAAGTAAACTTTCTGGTAATTTTAAACACTTGCTTGGAATGGTATTGTTTGGACGGGAATTCCATTTTGCAATGTAAGAATAAACACAACTCGATTGGAATGGTATTGTTTCGATGAGAATTATATACTGCGATGTAGGAATTTTTATTTTTAGCCTGTGATGAATGGAAGATAATTGAAAACGAAAATATTGCTAGATTTTGCTTGAAAACGCGAGCGTTCACAAAATATCAACATAATTCCTTTTAAAATGTACCATATTTCTAGCCACAACCTTTGTGCGTTTCTAGGGAACGTTCATGAGATGTATTTTTCTTGCAAATCACAGATAAAATAACAACCATTGTCTTAGTACAAAAAACGCTAATCTAAATAGTATTTAAAAGAAAATATTCACTCGTTAGAGTAGTAACATGTTTAATCATACCGCAATACTTAATTGAAAGACATTCTATTCATATAAAAAACACACACTTTCTGGTAACACCAATAATCAATGGATGTGCTATAGTCACATGGAAACATCGACATTGCTGATACTGTTTTTAGTCTAACTGTTTGTGTTTCAGTTTGTTTATACTAATTCATGCATGTTCGATAACAAGGTCAGCTCAGATGTTATATACATCAAGCCGTTTCCTTGGGCCGAATCAGCACTGAGCATTGTTTTGAGAGGCCATCAAGCAGAGTTTGAGATCGAACCTCTGATGTGCGCTTCCAAACTCTATCCAATGCACCTTCTTATATTAGTGAGTCCATTTCCAGTAACAAATCAGTATTTGCATCTAACTGATGTTTCATTAGTAATTGATAGCTGAAAAAAAAAGATGTCTTTCGTCAATGAGTAATTGTCTAAATATGAAGAGCTAACAACCGTGTCTGTGTCTTCCTGTCTTTAGTGCTAATGCTCAAGGCTAAGATTAAACTTGTTCGTGGCACAAACAACTTAACCAAGATCAGAAACTAGGAGGTTCGGTGTAATGTGGTCTGTTTGTGAAGGATATTGGAATATACAATGCCCTGACAACCTCTATCGACACCTTAAGCTGTATTCTATTTTCGGAAGTACTGGATGAGCTGGTGCTACATTTGTGATGAGTTCCTTCTCAAGTCTTAGACTGTTGTATCCGATGAATGTTTGTCCTAAACTCCGTTTTATATCTTCATATTGTTACTTCTTTATATACATTTCTGCAATGTTAAAGTCATTGAGTTTGTCCACTTTTAGATCCACATGTATTTATAATATACATTTACCTGTCAACATTACAGGTATTCATTATATACGTTTACCTGTCAGCATTACAGTTATTTATTATATACGTTACCCTTCCAACATTTCACGTATTTTATTATATACGTTTATCTGTCAGTATTACAGGTATTTATTATATACATTAACCTGTCAGCATTGCAGGTATTTATTATATTCGTTTACCTGTCATTCTTATATGTATTTATTATATGCGTTTACCTTTAAGCATTACAGGTATTTATTATATACGTTTACCTGTCGGCATTACATGTATTTATCATATACGTTTACCTGTCATCATTACAGGTATTTATTATATATGTTTACCTGTCAGCATTACAGATACTCATTATATTTGTTTACCTGTCAGCATAACAGTTATTTATTATATAAGTTTACCTGTCAGTATTTCACGTTTTTATAATATATATTTACCGGTCAGCATTAGTGGTATTCATTATACACGTTTACCTGTCAACATTACAGGTATTTATTATATACGTTTACCTGTCAGCATTGCATATATTTATTATATGCGTTTACCTGTCATCATTAAAGGTAATTATTATAAACGTTTACCTGTCAGCATTACAGGTATTTATTATATGCGTTTAGCTGCCAGCATTACAGGTGTTTATTGTATGCATTTACCTGTCTTCATTAAAGGCAATTATTATATACGTTTACTTGTCAGCATTACAGGTATTTATTATATGTTTTACCTGCCAGCTTTACAGGTATTTATTGTATGCATTTACCTGTCTTCATTAAAGGTGATTATTATATACGTGTACCTGTCAGTATTACAGGTATTTATTATATGCGTTTACCTGCCAGCAATAAAGATATATATTGTATGCATTTACCTGTTTTCATTAAAGGAAATTATTATATACGTTTACCTTTCAGCATTACAGGAATTTATTATATGCGTTTACCTGCCAGCATTAAAGGTATTTATTGTATGCATTTACCTGTCTTCATTAAAGGTAATTATTATATACGTTCACCTGCCAGCATTACAGGTATTTATTATATATGCGTTTACCAAGGCGTATTCGTGTTTTACATATGTTGATTATGTCTTGTTTAGACTGGCTCAGCTACTTTTCGTATGCTTGGATGACAACTTGGGGCAAGAATTAGGTTGGATGAACTCGTAAAGTCTGTGTAAACTAACCAATGGCAAAATTGTCGGTTTACTCCTAGTGTATTTTTTTCTGTATGCTTGCAGTAAGCTACAACCTATATTTGTTGTACATACTCTTTCTTGTTCTTTACATCGTTTTCGTGATAAACGCCCATTTCGTCAATTTTTTTTGTGTAGCAATTTCAATACATTCGAATTTTTGAAAGAAAATCAGATATCTTTACCGGTAACTTTGGTGCAAGAAAATGTTTCATTTGTTTGAGATATGAAACTGAATACAACGAATGTTGCATCAGCTGCTACATTTAGGAAATGTTCGGACATCACAATATACATGTAAGTTTTTATAAATAACAGGTGACACGACCGGACCACATTGGTTGGTCAATAGTAAATGACGTCACTATGGAGATTAAACGTGATAAGTGGACGCTTTGTTTGCATTTAGTAACAGGACAATTAAGAAACAAAGCTGTCTTGTGACAATACGCGTTCAATGAGTTTTTTTGTCATGGTAAATTTTAAAAAAAATGTTATTTGTCAATAATGATATTATGAAAAATACTGATCTACTGCCATTAGTAGTGGGTTAAATAGAATCAGACATCAAATGAATATTCATCAGTAGTATGTGAATACACTTACAAATAGTACGCAAATATTTGACAAAGAGTTTTATATAAATAAACTAGACCAAACAAAATGAATGACTTCCATTTAAATAAAGCAGAAGCCAATTGAAGTCAACTTTACAAAAACAGCCACAAAATGACGTTTTCAATAAACGAGATATATTGACAAAAATGTTTTTACATTAATTTTATTCAGCAAATAATCTGTTATAGATTTTTACCTTTGAAAATATGTTATATTCTATATTACGTTTCCAAGATACCTTTATTTAGTTTTATATCGGCTTGATATACCACGTATCGGAAACGAGTTAAGTGATTTAAAACCATTTAAATAAGACTATATTTTTGTACTCACCTTTGGACTTAATTGTGTTTTTTCTATCCCAAAGTTGAAGTGAGAGAAATTATTGTACATTCAGAAACAAAATTGTATTCGATGTTGAAAAATTTCAATAGGAGTTCCATGCTCAATATGAATGGTGAGTGCAATCTTAATTCAAGGATTATATAAAGAATCTGACATGAGTGCTTATTTATTATTGGATTTATTGAACGAATTTATTAAGAAAAGTTCAATGAAACAAAGGATACATATAACTATCTCAAAGTATTCAGCCATAAGAAATCCGACCTATGGTCATTTAACCAGGGGCGGACTTTATTAATGAGAGGGTATTACCAAACACTTATTTGAAATCGGTCTTGGTTTGGAGATGTTATCTTGGTCTCTGTTCGAGGTGTGGCTAGCTGATGTTACTATATCTAATGCAACTGAATACTGATCAGTACGATAGCCGACTTGTGGAGCATATAAAACCAAATGCTCTGTAACATTAACATGTACTCTTTTAAATATACTGCTTCTCATTTTTGTAAATTTATATAATTATGTTCTTTCATTTTTTTTTTTAGAAATTCATTCCCTGATCGAAGGAATGTTAAAAACTATACAAGTTTATCGCATGCGCAGAGGAATATCCCTTATTAATCAACTCTGTTTCGTTTAAAGATTTAATGTTTGTCTAACGAAACAGACTAATTAGTTTGCAATATTTATATTTCATCCTTAAAAATAAAAAAAAAACTAACTGAGTTCTGATTAATCAAATATTACTTAGGCGGGGCTGTGGTGCTGCGGACAGAGTATTGACTACTCACATTAGAGGTTGGTTGCGGGTTTGGTACATAGCTCAACGGCCAGATGACCTCTCAAAAACAACAATCAGTGCTGGTTATACTCGGGAAACCGACACGAGGGCGGTGCATATAATTAAGCTAAAATAAATTAATATTTCATATTGTGTTTCATATATTTATGCCTAAAGAAGGGATTATATTCTTAGAAAAAAAACTAAACTATTATACTACCAAAAGTAACTGATACACACTAAGAAAACAGTCAAACAACAAAAGCACAAAGAACGGAGCGAGGTGTGAAGTATACGACTCCGGAACAGCGTTAGAACATTTAAAGCGTCTATTGACACGACTGAGTCATTTTGTAAACGATGTCTTTGAGCACATGTATGTGTTTGATTACATTTCCTAGATACTGGATACATTCTTCGCTTCCTCTACGTCAAATCCTTCTGTCATATTGAGTGCAGAACTTTGCTAAGACCGTCTTAAATTTCCTAAAGGTAATGACACCATTTTACATTGATTAATAACAGTCACGTGTACTAGAAACAGAAATATAGTATTATGCCATTTTTATGTTCAGATGTAAGCCGTATTTTCGTTAGCTTATCGATATGTTAGCAGACTGGTATGTTTTATTTTCCCGCTTAAACAGAAAAAGTACATTCTTCCCACTATTCCAGTAAAAATCAGAATATTGCCTATTAATTTATAACCGATGCAAAACGGTTTTTATAACAACAGGAACAAAAACTCGTTAACAAATCACGAAAGTAGGTTATTTTAAATATTAACATTGGATTGGTTTGGTATAAACTACTGATGTTTCCCATCAATTATTGTTTAACGCATTCACCTCAAGTACCCTTACACTAGATAACAGTTGTCGGGGTGATGTTTCCGTCTAGTACGATGTAAAAAAGGAATGATCCATTTTCTGATTGACTGCAAACAGATTGGCGAAATATCATTTATTTGTATGTCTCTCAATAAAAGCCATTACTAAAATCGAAAAATCAAAATCAACTATACAAACACAGGCTCACAATACGTTCTTCATAAAGGAACATATTGATAGTAAAGCAAAGCTTTGCTATACAAACAATCTGTTAAAAGGTTTCTGCGAATGTTTTTAAGTTTTAAAAAAAATCTAACGAAAAATATTTGAGTTTCAATTTGATTGGTATTACTTTAGTAAATATATGAAAGATATATATATATATATATATATTTATATATATGTATATATATTTATATATGTTACAGGCTCGAAAGTATTTTTTTATTCTGCGCATCGTTAACGGGTTAAGTGATTTTTGGAGTAGAACCATTTAATTGAATATCTATATATGTGCCCTCACGTTTTCCATTTGTGTTATTATGGTGTATTGGGAAATCAGAGTTAATCATACATTGAAAGACAAATTCTATGCTATGTTACATTTAAGTAGAAGTTCCTGGCTCATTATGGATAACAAGCACAAAATAAATTCAAAAGTTCTATATTTGATATGTCTTTTCGCAATTGTTAAAGAACTGCAGGCAGAATCGTTTATGGAAACAGTGGATTTACATAACCATCTGAAATCGAGCACTCATAAGCACATTCGACCACTATTTAATCAATCAGGCACGATGTTTGTTGATATGGCCGTTAGTTTGGTGTCGATCGATGGTATTGATGAACAGTTTCAGACATTTAGTTCAACCTTTGCCATGTTATTGAGATGGAATTACGAAACACTTAGTTGGAACCAATCGCATTTTGGAGGCATTCACTCGGTTACATTGTCTCCATTCGATGTGTGGCTACCTGACATTACTATATCAAATACAGCCGAGAACATGTTTGGACTGCGTAAGACGGACACCATGAAAGTGATCGTTAACTCAGACGGATCTGCACGATGGATGACAGGCGGAACATTTAAAACCAAATGCAATGTAGATATAACAAGATATCCTTTTGACACTCATATTTGTGCCATAAAACTAGGGAAAGTCTTCAGTCCTGATCACTTTCTAACATTGCAAGCCGTTTCAAACAACGTCAACCTTAAAGTGTTTGAAGAGAGCGATGCATGGTCAATCCAACGATCGGAAATAAAACGTGTTACGAGAGCCCCTGGCTATTCGCTAATTGTTGTTGACATAGAAGTAAAAAGACGTCCTGGTTTCTTAATAGTGACTGTAATCGTGCCAGTTTTGATTATAGCATTGATGAATGTTTTGAGTTACAAACTACCACCAGTCAGTGGTGAGCGAATAGGCTACTGTGTTGCTTTGTTTCTTACTTTCGTTGTATTATTGAGTTCAATAAATGAATCAATGCCGAAATCAAAGTGCGTTTCATACCTTAACATCTATGTGATTGGCCAGTTTGCTTTTGCCATGACGACCACTGCACTTTCAATCGTTATTGTTAGAATTTATAGTACTGGAGACCAATATGAAGAACACGTTCCAGCATGGATACAGTGTCTTTATAGTGCTCGAACAAAATGCCTTCAACTCAGGAAACTAAAGAAACATTCAGGTGATGCTGACGTCGACTTGCAATTTGAAAACACACTTGACTTGGCTAATGGGTCTAAATCAAATAACAATACTAACGGAGGAGAAAACATTGTTCAAACAAGAGGTGTCTTAGATTTTGTCAGATGTTTTGACAACGTGGTGTTTTGGGTATTCTTGTTATTATTTTTGATATTAACATTTATTTGTATATTAGGTATGCTTGGTTTCATTTAAATATCAAGGTTGTCTTTAAAATACACATGCATGTATCACAATAAGTCTGATCAATATTTCTATTGAAGATTGAATGAACTACCTTTTTAATATTGGTATAATGACATATACATATGTTTATATATGTATATGTAAGTACGAATGTACTGTCCATTGATCATACGTTATTTAAGTGTTATTATTTGCAGTACACACCAAGGACGGAGTTAATAAACTCGATTTTGGTACTTTTTTTTCTTGCTTGCGTTCTTTACATGCAAGGAATCATCTTATTTGGATTAATGATTGCATGAATGTTTTAATCAATATTGTTAATTGTTAGAATTGATCAATTTATTAATGTTTCATGTTGTGTTTCATTTATGCTTTTGGAAGAAATTATATTATTTGTTTAAACAGTATTTAATGAAAATATGTACATGATGTAAAATTAATCATATTAACAAGAGATCATATTGAAAGGGATGCAGAAGCGGTTTGATGACCTTTTTAGAATATGTTTCCAGTAATTTATTTCCGGATTATGTTTTTGCTTTGTATTAATTTTTAATTTATATCACGAATAAAACTTTTATTTATCAATCATGTATATGTCATATTCAAAGCCCAGTCATATGCACATTGTTTTGCTCAAGCATTTCAGGTAAGTTCTAAATTACGTATATAATTAGAATTCTCTTTGTTAATTTTCAGTATTAATAAAAGTGGTTGTTTTTCTTCTGACAAAAATTCATCGCAACAATATTTGATTTTTCTTAAAATGTTCAGGAGGTGTATTCGATAGAGCTTTGGCAAGATTCGATTCCAGACGCCACCAGGTGGTCTTTTAACCACAATACTGTTCAACCCAGGAACACAATATAACTTTAGTGGAACACAAAGATTGTTTTATAAATATAACAGTTACACTAAAAACAGTATAAGAATATTGATGCTTCGGTGTTTTGGCCCAACCCAACTAATTTTACAGTGTTTTACAGTTTGTGATTGCTTAATTGTTATCTAAATACAATGTATAATAGATTTTATTTAAATACATCAGAATTAAAGAGCAATGGTAACAGTTGAAAGAGTATATTGTTTCGTGTGTATTTTGCTTAATGAAATGCTTGGGATACAAATAAGGCTAGCGTTGCTTCACCAATGAAATGGTTATTTTTTTTTCATCTAAGCTTTGTAAGAAAATACATTTCATAAACAATTAGGATAATTGTGATAAACAAAGCACATTTAAAGTGTCTCATTTTAATTAATGCCGATTCTGTTGACTTAATATAAATCCAATAATTGCAATAGCGGACTCAACATTAATTGGGATAACATTAACTATGTTTCGCTGCAGTCCAATGTTTCTATTTGTATTTATCTAATTAAACAAAGCTTGAAACTTTACCATAGAAGTATCAAACAACCTTTTAACAGTGTGCTGTCAATGTGTAGTGTGATATAGTCAATCTGGACAGGGAAACTAAAAATATTTCGTGACCAGCTTATACAATCTCAAAAGAAGAAGGCAAGCATGTGTATTATATCGCACGCTTTTGTGGTTTGTCCGAACACTGTAACCGAACTAAAATGACGGATATGTTTACTATATTTCATATGACTATTGATTTCATTTGTTCAACTGGATACACGTTCGTTGATATAAAGGCTTCATGCAGAAATTAAAAGAAACATTGACAGAAACATAAGACCGTTGTTGAACCAAACGCATACGATGTATGTTGACATAGCATTGGCTATTGCTTCTGTTGAAAGTATCGATGCAAAGTGGCAGATCTTAGTTCATCACATCAGTTATTATTAGTTTGTCCAATAAATACGTTCAAAATCAAATTAAAATGCGTTCTATATTGATTAAACCTACCCTCGATCGTTGGAAAATGTATGTAGACCAATAGCAGATGACTAGTGCTCATGACTGGAATTTACAAAATGAACACTTAAATAGTGACTATTGACATAATTGTCTCTCGTGCTTTGAATTTTTCATGATTTGTAATACACGTGTATTTTCACGAATGACTTTATGTCACAGAATCTTCAGTTATACGCCCTGAGACAGTGTCATTTATATAACATATTTTAACTTGTTACGATACTATTTTAATATATTGATAATTATATGATATTATTATTTTTATCATTGGTTATATGTGATTCACCTATTATCAGCTGTATATGGGAACAGCCGCTACATAACCGAAGGTGATGCTATTAGTTGTCAATTAGTCTCGTGAGATTTTACAAATGTAAGGTACAGTAAACAAAGGTAATGCATATGGAAATGACAATAATTACAATGTATTTATTTGGAGAATTTAATGTCTCGAGTGTAACAAACAAACCGTCGGAATCCCAAATGACGAAATCAGTCATTAATCTAATGGAATTTTAAAATTAATATTACTCATTGGCTGGAATGGTTGCTTAAACATAAAACAAATTGTTTGGATTACTGGCGTTGTCATCACCGCATGAAACTAATATTTTAATGGACAGTGTGTTATACTTTTTCTGATATATGTACATCACCTTGATAGAAAATGACAATCCTTTGTTTTCATGTTTATTGTTAATGATATGTTTGAAATGCCACTGAGGTTAGTGTTGCGTATACAAAGTGTACGGTTACTTGCTTTGCTGAACATAAATTTACAAAACCTTTTAATACACCATTTATTAAACATACAAGGATTTTTATTTAATCTGAGAAAATGCATTTCCAGCAGGAGAAGTTGATATATATATATATATATATATATATCTATAACTATAATCAGTGCGATACAAACTGATAAAAGAAATGGCAACAGGCGACAACGTCTTGGAAGGATCAGTCAACATAAGTACCACTGAAGAACTTAAACCTGGTTGGCGGGTACACCACTGAATATTTGGAGCTTTACAAACAATGTGTGTGAATTTTATATAAATTATATGTATTTCATATAAATACATCAGTATGACAGAATACTAAAAAGAACATATGTTTTGCGTGTATTGTTTTGAAAATTAGCATTAGTTCCATTACGCAGTCCTGTGTTATTTTTTTGTTTTTGTCCAGTTGTCATATTCGCATTGACAGAAATCCTTTTAACAGAGTGTTGCCATTGCGTGTTGTATGGCACGTTCAATCTTTGAATTATCGAACTGATATTATAAGGATATTTCGACAGCCGATAGTACAAACAAAAATCTTAAAAATATTATTTTAGTAGAAGAGTATGTGAAGTATTCCAGTTCATTATATTTTACCTTTACACCATTTTAACCAAAGCAAAAATGACCTTACCATTCTATGAAAAATGGATATATATTTTGTATCTTATATCGCCATGGATTTCATTCGCTCAACTAGGAACATTTTCGATGATGCTGAAACTTCATGCGCAAATTGAAAGAGATATGGACAGAAAGATTAAGCCGTTGTTCAACCAGTCGCATAACCGTATGTTGATCTGGGAGTGAATCTTGTATCGATCGAAGGCATCGATGCAAAGTCACATATCTTTAATTCAACAAGTGCAGTAAGTCTTACTTAGAAATATGAAAATATAAGATGGAATGCGTCGTTATTTGGAGGTATACAGTCTATTACAATCCCTCCGTCTGAGGTATGGTTACCTGATGATATTGCTCTACACAATAGTAGGGAAATATGTGGGAGTTGTCCCGAACCGAATCAATGAAAGTTAACATCAAATCAAACGGACTGGCTCACTGGAAAACAGGAGGAAACTATGGCACTAATTGTCGTGTGGAAATCGGCCAGTACCCGTTTGATACGTAGGTCTGTGCCGTTGTGATTGGAAAGATGTTCAGTTTAGACAATGAGCTAAATCGGAGAGTCTACACTGACAATGACGAGTGGGACTTATTGGAGATAGAAATAACGACTATTAACGTTTTGGCAAATTATTCTAAGGTTAGCGTTTCATTAACACTAAGGCGGCGATCCTTATTTTATATTCTCAATATAAGTTTACCTGTTTTAATCATATCTGTTATGAATGTATTCAGTTTCATATTACCGCCTATGTGTGGTGAGCGGATAAGCTACTGTGTATCCTTGTTTCTTACGTTTGTCGTGTTACTAAATGCAATCAGTGATTCTATGCCAAACGTGTCAATGTCCATCTCATATTTACAACTGTATGTCAATCATCAGTTTACTATTGGCATGGTTACAACAGCACTGTCGATATGGATTGTAAATATTTCCCATGTGGGCCGAAGCAAGATGCGCCCATTATTATAGTACGTGTATATGATGTTTTGCATAAGAATGCAAACACGTCTGACAAGACATACCCATCCGTCGAACAAGATTCTAATCACGAAGATGAAACGTGTACCGATATGACGGACAAAAATAGACAGCCAACCACTGATGTATCAACTGCGGTTCAGTTTTTTTGACAACATCCTATTTTATTTTTTCTTGTTTGTTGATATTTTTATAACATTGATAGGTGGTATATGTATGCTGATATAATATGTTAAAAATGCAAAAAATGTAAAAGGCAATAGTTTAACAGATACCTTGAAATAATAAAGTAAAATCATTCGTTATTGAATATGCATACTCTCAACCACCAGACAATGTATGTAGAACGGTAAAAAGATGACATAACATAACTGAAATGTGTAACATTATATAGATTCGTTAATGACAAAAGCATATCTAAATACGTCATGCTCTGAAATATTATAACGAATACTTGTATTATACATTCTACATTATTCAGTTTCAAATTACCGGCGGTGTTTAGTGATCGGAAAAGTAACTGTGTATCAGTGTTCTATGGTATCGTTTGTCGTGTTACCAGTAGTGCACCGTTTCATATTTACAATTCTTGTATTGGCAGTAGATAACTCTCGTGAGACTTGACAGATATAAAGTCAAGTGAAAAAAGATAATGTTGATGCAGACGACAATAATTAATACGTATTTCATTTGAATAATTGAATGACTCGGTTATAACTAACAAAGCGTCGGAATCCCAAAATGATGGAAGCAGTCATTTATTTAATGGAATTCTAAAATTGATTTCAATTGCTTAGTGTAGGTTGCGACTTAAACTAAACGATTGCTATATTATTCACAATTCATTATCTGTAGGTAAGGAATAATACCAATTGAAGAGCACAACCACAACTACAACTTTGGATTATTGGTGTATAGTAGACAGACAGGGATTTTAATATAAAAATAAAATATTTTTAATATAAATTGATCAGATAAACAGAATTTTGTTCTTCTTTCGCGTGTTCTATTTTAATTATAAGATACTTTACATACCGTTTAATAACAAGGTAAATGACGTTATTACCGATGAGCTTTCTAAGAAAATACATTTAACAAAGGGTCCTTTTAAGACGGACAAGTATAACTGTTAGAAATATAATACTAATACTATAAGTATTTCATTTTTAATGCCGAGTTTGTGACTCAGTCATCCATTAACCACATCAAATTAAATGAAATAACATTACTTAAATAACATTACTTCCATTACGGAATCCGTTTCGTTTTTGTCTAATTAAACACAACAATAAACGCCCATGCGCTATTGACGTTATCATAGTCAATGAAAACCTTTTAACAGAGTGCTGTCATTGTTTGCCGTATGGCATATTTAATCAGGACATTACCAATAGGAAATATAAGGTTTTTTTTGCGATAAGCTTGTTCAACTTCGGATTTGAAAGGCGTATTTCAGAAGGAATATTAGTGAAGTTTTTCATTCCATATTATTTTGCGTTCTAACCATCCTGACCATCGCAAAGATGGCAATATGTTGTCGTAATGCATGGATATATCTGTTGTATTCCATATCGTCATGGAGTCCATTCGTTCAACTGGAAACATTTTCAGATATGCGGAAGCTGCATGCACACATTGAAAATAATGCAGACAGAGACATTAGGCCATTGGTTAACCAATCGCATACCATGTATGTTGATCTCGGAGTGAATATTGTTTCTATTGGAGGCATCGATGCAAAGTCGCAGATCTTCAGTTCAACAACTGGATTAATTGTTTCGTGGACAAGTGAGACTTTAAAATGGAATGAATCTTCGTTTGGTGGTATACAGTCTATTTCAATATCTCCGTCTGAGGTATGGTTACCAGATATATCTCTTCAAAATTGTGTCGGAAATAATTGGGAGTTGGCCAGAACCGATTCAATGAAAGTTACTCTATTCTCGGATGGACAATCCTTCTGGAATACAGGAGGGAACTTTGACACAAATTGCCGCGTGGACATCAGCCAATACCCGTTCGACACGCAGGTCTGTGTCATTCAGATTGGAAAGATGTTCAGTTTAGATTCTAAACAAACAATTAGACCCACATCTAATGAAGCGAATCGCATGGTTTATGCAGACAATGACGAGTGGGAATTACTGGAAACAGAAATAGAAACTATTAACGTTATCCCAGAATTTTCTAAGATTTATGTTTCATTCACATTAAGGCGGCGTTCCTTGTTTTATATTCTCAATATTATTTTACCAATTCTGATAATATCTGTTATGAATGTATTCAGTTTTAAGCTACCTGCGACGTGTGGTGAGAGGATCAGCTACTGTGTATCATTGTTCCTTACGTTTGTCGTGTTACTAAATGCAATCAGTGATTCTATGCCAAACGTGTCGCGGTCCGTTTCATATCTACAGCTCTATGTCAATCTTCAGTTTACAAATGGCATGGTTATAACAGCACTGTCGATATGGTTTGTAAATGTTTCTCATATTGAACCCAAACAAGATGCACGCACTATCATAGTACGTGTTTATGATGTTTTACATAAAAATGTAAGAATGTCTACTCCGATAAAACCATTCGTCGAAGGAGATTCTAATCACAATGGTACAGTTATGACGGACAAAGGCTCTCAGCCAGTCATCTCTACAACTGAAATATCAACTGCGGTTCAGTTTTTTGACAATATCTTGTTTTATGTTTTCTTATTTTTGTTTATTTTGACAACATTGGTATGTGGTTTATGTATGTTAACATGATACATTATATAAGTAGTAACCAGAGTAATAGAAGGCAACCATTTAGAGTATATCACGTAAACATCAGTAATAGTTAGTGTGTCCGAAAGATACGGACATACCAAAATAAGTCATATTCTGTATTGAATATACCTACTCTCATTACAGTATTTAATACTAACTAAACGATTATTGCAAGTGCTTAAAAAAGCCGCCATCTCCAATGTACACATATATATAAACTGTACATAATTATACTCCTTATATTGTTGTTGTTGTTGTTTTATTTTGTTGTTGTTGTAACAAATATAGTGATATTCACTTTCTTAATTAAATTTAAATATATCTTTTATTCAAAGAATTCCTTAAAAATCTAAAAAATGACAATTTGTCATTTTCATTTTTCCTGTACAATCAATTGACTTGCAATTCTTAATTTGTGTTATATTTTTTATTGCTATTGTATTTTGTAAACAATATGTAAAGACTGGTTTCAACATAATTCGGCTAAACTCTTTACAAGAATAAAAAATGTATAGGACTAGAACATTTCTCTTATAATATCTCGTGATATAAGGGGCGCGCCTTGGCCGAGTGATCGGGTGGTCTAAGACGCCGTAACAATCTTAATTACCCCTCACCGCTGAGGTTCGAGTCACAATCCGTCCAGAAACTTTATGAGAGAAAGTTTGCCATTTACTAGAATCACTAATTGCGTTTAGTAACACGACAAATGACATACCGTCCATCGAAGAAGATTCTAATCACGAAGATGAAACGTGTACCGATGTGACGAACAAAAATGGGCAGCCAATCTTCTCAACCACTGATGTATCAACTGCTGTTCAGTTTTTTGACAACATTTTATTTCATTTTTTCTTGTTTGTTTATATTTTGACAACATTTATATGTGGTATATGTATGCTGATACAATACGATATATAAGTAGGGACTAGTGCAGTCAAATGAATCCACTTAGTAGAATGTGTCACGTAGACGTCAGTAAAAGTCAATAGTTCAATAGATACCTTGTAATAATAAAGAAGAATCATTCGTTATTAAATTTGATCGAAATACTTTTTGTTTTAAGAACACATACTGTCAGCCAATGGATGTAGACTTAGTTATAAGTGTTCATACTTGGACGCTTAAACGAAAAAAGTGTAACATGATTTATAAAATAAACTCTGAAATAGAAACTTGTTACTTTATATATATCTATATATCGGACTATTTCTATGTTTGACGTATACACATGTGCATGTTGCCGTATTTGTAAGAAAACTGTTTGGCTGGAATATTTTAACTCACACTGTCACGTGATATAATGAAGATAAGGAAAGAGCGAGGATGGGGTATCTGTTAACGAAGTTTAAGCCCTTCGAATGCATTTTTTTGCTAATGATTGTTCGATGGCGGTGACTCTATTAACAATATGTTAATTAATATGCATCATCACAAAGAACGTATATATTATAAATCAACGATTATTACGTATACACATGATATAGCATCAGTATGAATGTATTCAGTTTTTTATCGTTGGTGAATGGTGAGCCGTGGTTATACCTTGTTTCTATCCTTTGTCATTTTACACAATGCATTCAGTTTACCCGTTAATCGGATTTATACCCCGCCCCCACACACACCCACTTTTACTGCCATGGTAGTAAATATTTGTAAGAAGAGACTATCAAATTACAACGCTACACTAGGCTATCTGCTGATGGTGAATTAAAACAGATACATGTGTAAAGAGTCAAACTTCCTCGAATTTCAAATTTGTGGCAGTTTGAATCTGCATATAGCTAACACTTTTTGGAAATTATTTTTTTTGCAAATAAAATGTATTAACAATTATATAGTAGTATCCAAAATGGTAACAAAAACAATGCATTGATGACTGTGATGACTGTGAAATTTTGAAAAAAAGTGTTTTCTAATTTGAATCATGTACTGAATTATATAAAAACCTGACCCAGATCCATCTTACGTTTTTCAGCTCCCTAGTGATGACCTTTGTTGTTGATCCTTCCTGTACGGCCCTGTGGTCACTTCGTACCCATGTTTATAGTGCGCATGCTATAACTATTCTATGTATTATATTTGTCCATTCTGTTTCGATGACTTTGTCCTTTGTTTGCTACTTCTTCTGCTGGTTTTATATAATTAACGATAAACATTTAATTACTGATCATTACTTTTTTTAATTTTAAAATCTATATATTAATGGACAACATGTTTTACAATATGTTTTGAAGAAATTAATTGAGAAAGCATTAAAAGTTAAAAATATAACCATTTTTCAGTTGTAAACTGTTGTATAACTGATGTTTCTCTTACTGATATAAAACCCTGCACGGATACAAATTTAATTTCTTCAAACTCACACTCTTAAATCAAATGGAATAAATTCGACAAGGGATATCACTCGTGTTAAGATATCAATATTTACCGGTGAGCATTACTTCCCTTTACTAGAAAAATAAAGTTTTAATCGAAATAGAACAGTAACTGATATGGAGGACACTAACACTGTAAACTGCATCTATTATCCTGATAAAATGGTTCCAATAAATAGTTGCATATATTTTTCACGCTTGCCAGTATCAATTTCTCAAATGTAAAAAAGAATAATTGGTGATATTTGTAAATATTGTACTGAAACAGTTTTATCTTCAAACGGCCTCAGAGTTTTAAGCTTGAAAATACAAATATCACTTGCGATACAATTTCACCTAATAAAAACAATATCAAATTATATTGTTTACGTGACCAACCCTCTTGCACCTATTGCGGAGTGAATAAATGGACCACCAGTTGGTGGTTGAAATCAAATATATATATTGTTTAGGTTTTATTTAATACTAGGTACATCGCTGTTAACCATATCACCATTGGGTGCTGTATATGAATGGATCTTTAACAATTATAGTGTTGGCTTGTAAACACATGGTAGTTTTCATTTATCATATAGTATATAACACGAATGGTCGTGGGTGCGCTCATTCACCTCGGTTATGTGTGGTGTCTTTGAGCAAGACAATTTATTGTAATATCCGCAGTACTGGTTCTTCACAGGAAGACTTGAGATAGCATGAATTATATATGCTATAATAACTTGTTTCACAATCGATGTAAAAATCATAAGTTTAAATCAAATGATACCAGTACGGTACTACGATTGGTGTTTATGTTTGAATGTTTTAACACTGAGCCACCGATATTTTTATTGTCTTAAGATGACCAGCGAATAAAGAACAAAGCAGTTAAATATGTAATGTTATATGATTTATATACAAACTAAATCGGCATTTTACAGATCGTTATGTTTAAATTTGCTGATCAGACAAAAATACATTCGTATGTCATAAACACACTATTTAAATGAAGTTACACGTCATTTTCAGCACAGTACGGATCATAATAATATGGTATCCATTTTTATTGATGGAGGGGAACCAGCTCTTACCGTTATTTCCTCCAATATTGAAGAGTAACATTCTTGAATACCGAAAGACGAACACAAAGTCTGGTTGGTTGGTTGTATGGTGTTTAGGGCCGCTTTCAACAATTTTTCAGTTATATCGCGACTGTGTCAGTATTCTAAGTGCTGTCACAATGGCGTCATGCCGCAGATACATAGTTTGATACCCCCACCATTCACATTATACTGGCACCGAGTCAACCAGACCGAAAACCATAATATAAATGCTGAGAACCAAGCGAGAAACTTCTATAGTACCATGTATTTGGTGTGACCCGGTCAGGGATAGGACCCATAACCTTCCGCATGTGAGGCCGCTCGAGAAGGAAGAACTATGGTATGGAAGCAATTTCTTAATGAGTACTTGATTTACCTTTGTTGTTGTTAATTGAAACTGAATACAACGCATGTTGCATCAGCTGCTACATTTAGGAATTGCTCGGACATCACAATATACATGTAAGTATATATAAATAAGAAGTGACACGACCGGACCGCATTGGTTGGTCAATAGTAAATGACGTCACTATGGAGATTAAACGTGATGAGTGGACGCTTTGTTTGCATTTAGTAACAGGACAATTAAGAGACAAAGCTGTCTTGTGACAATACGCGCTCAATGAGTTTTTTATCATGGTAAATTCTAAAAAACGTTATTTATCAATAATGATATTATGAAAAATACTGATCTACTGCCATTAGTAGTGGGTTAAATAGAATCAGACATCAAATATACATTCATCAGTAATATGTGAATACACTTACAAATAGCACGCCAATATTTGACAAAGTTAAGGAATACATTAATTTGTGATGCTGCCATGAGTCCAATATAATGTGCAACACAGTATCTTCTGCTCACTGAGTTTTATATAAATAAACCAGACCGAACAAAATGAATTACTTCCATTTAAATAAAGCAGAAGCCCATTGAAGTCAACTTTACAAAAACAGCCACAAAAATAACGTTCTCAATAAACGAGATATATTGAGAAAAATGTTTTACATTAATTAAGCAAATAGTCTGTTAATAGATTTTTACTTTTGAAAATATGTTATATTTTATACTACGTTTCCAAGAGACCTTTATTTAGTTTTATATCTGCTTGATATACCACGTATCGGAAACGGGTTAAGTGATTAGAAACCATTTAAATAAGACTATATTTTTGTACTCACATTTGGACTTGATAGTGTCTTTTCATTCCCAAAGTTGAAGTGAGAGAAATTACTGTACATTCAGAAACAAAATTGTATTTTATGTTGAAAATTTTCAATAGAATATCCATGCTCATTATGTATGTCGAGTGCAATCTTAATTCAAGGATTATATAGAGAATTTTACATCAGTGCTTATTTATTATTGAATTTATTGAACGAGTTTAATTAATTCAATTATAAATGAGCACGATTGTAACATACGTTCTATCACATAACTCTGAAAATATTTATATATTCGGGCAAGTCTGAAAGTACTTCGGCAATTTCTGTACGGGAGTCGAGTTATACGGAAAACACCGAGCGATGAATCGAAGTGATATTACACTAAGTTAATGCCAAAATATGTCATGGGTTTATTACTCTCAAGTAGCGTCAATTATATAATACATATTAGATATGCCTTGTCACAACTGTTAAACAACTTCACGCAGAAAAGTTCAATGAAACAAAGGATACACATAACTATCTCAAAGTAACCAGCCATAAGCACATCCGACCTATTTAACCAGGAGCAGACTTTATTAATGAGTCACGACGTCCACATATTTAGATCAACATTTGCTTTTTTAATGAGAGGGAATTACCAAACACTTATTTAAAATCGGTCTTGGTTTGGAGATGTTATCTTGGTCTCTGTTCGAGGTGTAGCTAGCTGATGTTACTATATCTAATGCAACCGAGTACTGATCAGTACGATAGCCGACTTGTGGAGCATATAAAACCAAATGCTCTCTAACATTAAAATGTATTATTTTGAATAGATTACTTCTAATTTTTGTAAATTTATATAATTATGTCCTTTCATTTTTTTTAGAAATTCATTCCCTGATCGAAGGAATGTTAAAATCTATACAAGTTTAGCACATGCGCAGAGGAATATCCCTTATTAATCAACTCTGTTTCGTTTAAAGATTTAATGTTTGTCTAACGAAACAGACTAATTAGTTTGCAATATTTATATTACATCCTTAAAAATAAAACTAAAACTAACGGAGTTCTTGTTGATTATAATATTATATAGGCGGGGCTGTGGTGTTGTGGACAGAGTATTGACTACTCACGTTAGAGGTTGGTTGCGGGTTCGGTACATAGCTCGGCGGCCTGAAGACCTCTCAGAAACAACACTGGTTTTACTCAGGAAAGCGACACGAGGGCAGGGCATATAATAAAGCTAAAATAAATTAATATTTCATGTTGTGTTTCATATATTTATGCCTAAAGAAGGGATTATATTTTTAGAAAAACTAAACTATTATTAAACCACGAGTAACTGGTATACTATTGCCTGAGCGAAGGAAATATACTTAGAAAACAGTCAAACAACAAAAGCACAAAGAACAGAGCGAGGTGTGACGTATACGACTCCGGAACAGCGTTAAAACAGTTAAATCGTCTATTGACACGACTGAGTCATTTTTTAACGATGTCTTTGAGCACATGTATGTGTTTGGTTACACTTCCTAGTTACTAGACACATTCTTTGCTTCCTCTACACCAAACTCCTTCTGTCTTATTGAGTGCAGAACTTTGCTAAGACCGTCTTAAATTTCCTAAAGATAATGACACCATTTTTTATTGATTAATAACAGTCACATGTACTAGAAACAGAAATATAGTATTATGCCATTTTCATGTTCAGATGTAAGCCGTATTTTTTCATTGGTTAATCGATATGTTAGCAGACTGGTATGTTTTATTTTCCCGCTTAAACAATAAAAGTACGTTCTTCCCACTATTCCAGTAAAAATCAGAATATTGCCTATTAATTTATACCGATGCAAAAAGGTTTTTATAACAACAGGAACAAAAACTCGTTAACACATCACGAAAGTAGGTTATCTCAAATATTAACGTTGGATTGATCTGGTATAATCTACTGATGTTTCCCATCAATTATTGTTTAACGCATTCACCTCAAGTACCCATACACTAGATAACAGTTGTCGGGGTGATGTTTCCGCCTAGAACAATGTAAAAAAGGAATGATCCATTTTCTGATTGACTGCAAACAGATTGGCGAAATATCATTTATTTGTATGTCTCTCAATAAAAGCCATTATTAAAATCGAAAAATCAAAATCAAATATACAAACACAGGTTCACAATACGTTCTTCATAAAGGAACAGATTGATATTAACGCAAAGGTTTGCTATACAAACAATCTGTTAAAAGGTTTCTGCGAATGATTTTAAGTTTTAAAAAATCTAACGAAAAATATTTGAGTTTCAATTTGATTTGTATTATTTTGGTAAATATATGATACGTACATATATATATATAAGCTTGAAAGTGTTTTTTTCTGCACATCGTTAACGGGTTAAGTGATATTTGGAGTAGAACCATTTAATTGAATATCTATATATGTGCCCTTACGTTTTCCATTTGTGTCATTATGGTGTATTGGGAAATCAGAGTTAATCATACATTGAAAGACGAATTCTATGCTATGTTACATTTAAGTAGAAGTTCCTGGCTCATTATGGATAACAAGCACAAAATAAATTCAAAAGTTCTATATTTGATATGTCTTTTCGCAATTGTTAAAGAACTGCAGGCAGAATCGTTTATGGAAACAGTGGATTTACACAACCATCTGAAAGCGAGCACTCATAGGCACATTCGACCGCTATTTAATCAATCAGGCACGATGTTTGTTGATATGGCCATTAGTTTGGTGTCGATCGATGGTATTGATGAACAGTTTCAGACATTTAGTTCAACCTTTGCCATGTTATTGAGATGGAATTACGAAACACTTAGTTGGAACCAGTCGCATTTCGGAGGCATTTACTCGGTTACATTGTCTCCATTCGATGTGTGGCTACCTGACATTACTATATCAAATACAGCCGAGAACATGTTTGGACTGCGTAAGACGGACACCATGAAAGTGATCGTTAACTCAGACGGATCTGCACGATGGATGACAGGCGGAACATTTAAAACAAAATGCAATGTAGATATAACAAGATATCCTTTTGACACTCATATTTGTGCCATAAAAATAGGGAAAATCTTCAGTCCTGATCACTTTCTAACATTGCGAGCCGTTTCAAACAACGTCACCCTAAAAGTGTTTGAAGAGAGCGATGCATGGTCAACCCAACGGTCGGAAATAAAACATGTTACGAGAGCCCCTGGCTATTCGCTAATTGTTGTTGACATAGAAGTAAAAAGACGTCCTGGTTTCTTAATAGTGACTGTAATCGTGCCAGTTTTGATTATAGCATTGATGAATGTTTTGAGTTACAAACTACCACCAGTCAGTGGTGAGCGAATAGGCTACTGTGTTGCTTTGTTTCTTACTTTCGTTGTATTATTGAGTTCAATAAATGAATCAATGCCGAAATCAAAGTGCGTTTCATACCTTAACATCTATGTGATTGGCCAGTTTGTTATTGCCATGATGACCACTGCACTTTCAATCGTTATTGTTAGAATTTATAGTACTGGAGACCAATATGAAGAACATGTTCCAGCATGGATACAGTGTCTTTATAGTGCTCGAACAAAATGCCTTCAACTCAGGAAACTAAAGAAACATTCAGGTGATGCTGACGTCGACTTGCAATTTGAAAACACACTTGACTTGGCTAATGGGTCTAAATCAAATAACAATACTAACGGAGGAGAAAACATTGTTCAAACAAGAGGTGTCTAGATTTTGTCAGATGTTTTGACAACTTGGTGTTTTGGGTATTCTTGTTATTATTTTTGATATTAACATTTATTTGTATATTAGGTATGCTTGGTTTCATTTAAATATCAAGGTTGTCTTTAAAATACACATGCATGTATCACAATAAGTATGATCAATATTTCTATTCATTTCGTTCGTTCATTTACGTTGATTTTAGTCAATATCAGGACATACATGCGTGATTACATAAAATCAATATTTAATTTTAATTTCAACCAAGAGTATTCAATATTGTTTTTATTAGGTAGTTTTCTAAGTTTGAATGAACTACCTATTTAATATTGGTATAATGGCATACACATGTGTTTATATATGTATATGTTAGTACAAATGTACTTTCCATTGATCATACGTTATTTAAGTGTTATTATTTGCAGTACACCCCAAGGACGGAGTTAATGAACTCGATTTTGGTACTTTTTTTCTTGCTTGCGTTCTTTACATGCAAGGAATCATCTTATCTGGATTAATGATTGCATGAATGTTTTAATCCATATTGTTAATTGTTAGAATTGATGAATTTATTAATGTTTCATGTTGTGTTTCATTTATGTTTTTAGAAGAAAATATATTATTTGTTTAAACAGTATTTAATGAAAATATGTACATTATGTAAAATTAATCATATTAACAAGAGATCATATTGAAAGGGATGCAGAAGCGGTTTTATGACCTTTTTAGAATATGTTTCCAGTAATTTATTTCCGGATTATGTTTTTGCTTTGTATTTATTTTTAATTTATATCACGAATAAAACTTTTATTTATCAATTATATATATATGTCATATCCAAAGCCCAGTCATATGCACATTGTTTTGCTCAAGCATTTCAGGTAAGTTCTAAATTACATATCTGATTAGAATTCTGTTTGTAATTTTCAGTATTAATAAAAGTGGTTGTTTTTCTTCTGACAAAAATTCATCGCAACAATATTTGATTTTCCTTAAAATGTTCAGGAGGTGTATTCGATAGAGCTTTGGCAAGATTCGATTCCAGACGCCACCTGGTGGTCTTTTAACCACAACACTGTTCAACACAGGAACACATTATAACTTTAGTGGATCACGAAGATTGTTTCATAAATATAACTGTTACACTAAAAACAGTATAAGAATATAGATGCTTCGGTTTTTTGGCCCAACCCAACTAATTTTACAGTGTTTTACAGTTTGTGATTGCTTAATTGTTATCTAAATACAATGTATAATAAATTTTATTTAAATACATCATATTAAAGAACAATGGTAACAGTTGAAAGAGTATATTGTTTCGTGTGTATTTTGCTTAATGAAATGCTTGGGATACAAATAAGGCTAGCGTTGCTTCACCAATGAAATGGTTATTTTTTTTTCATCTGAGCTTTGTAAGAAAATACATTTCATAAACAATTAGGATAATTGTGATAAACAAAGCAAATTTTAGTGTTTCAATTTAATTAAAGCCGATTCTGTTGAATTAATATAAATCCAATAATTGCAATAGCGGACTCAACATTAATTGGGATAACATTAACTATGTTTCGCTGCAGTCCAATGTTTCTATTTGTATTTATCTAATTAAACAAAGCTTGAAACTAACATGGCATGTTGACTTTACCGTAGAAGTAGCAAACAACCTTTTAACAGTGTGCTGTCAATGTGTAGTGTGATATAGTCCATCTGGACAGGGAAACTTAAAATATTTCGTGACCAGCTTATACAATCTCAAAAGAAGAAGGCTAGCATGTGTATTATATCGCACGCTTTTGTGGTTTGTCCGAACACTGTAACCGAACTAAAATGACGGATATGTTTACTATATTTCATATGACTATTGATTTCATTTGTTCAACTAGATACACGTTCGTTGATATGAAGGCTTCATGCAGAAATTAAAAGAAACATGGACAGAAACATAAGACCGTTGTTGAACCAATCGCATACGATGTATGTTGACACAGCAGTGACTATTGCTTCTGTTGAAAGTATCGATGCAAAGTGGCAGATCTTAGTTCATCACATAGAAATCAGTTATTATTAGTTTGTCCAATAAATACGTTCAAAATCAAATTAAAATGCATTCTATATTGAACAAACCTACCCTCGATCGTTGGAAAATGTATGTAGACCAATAGCAGATGACTAGTGCTCATGACTGGAATCTTAAATAAATAAAAGTAAAATTTAGAAAATGAACACTTAAATAGTGACTATTGACAAAATTTTTCTGGTGCTTTGAATTTTTCATGCTTTGTAATACACGTGTATTTTCACGAATGACTTTATGTCACAGAATCTTGAGTTATACGCCATGAGACAGTTTCATTTTTATTACATATTTTAACTTGTTACGATACTATTTTAATATATTGATAATTATATGATTTTATTATTTTTATCATTGGTTATATGTGATTCACCTATTATCAGCTGTATATGGGAACAGCCGCTACATAACCGAAGGTGATGTTATACGTTGTCAATAAGTCTCGTGAGATTTGACAAATGTAAGGTACAGTAAACAGAGGTAACACAGATGGAAATGACAATAATTACAATGTATTTGTTTGGAATACTTTAATGTCTTGAGTGTAACAAACAAACCGTCGGAATCCCAAATGACGAAATCAGTCATTAATCTAATGGAAATTTAAAATTAATATTACTCATTGGTTGTTATTGTTGCTTAAACATAAAAACACATTGTTTGTATATATCTATATTGTGTAATCCGCTAGTAATCCGTTAGTCCTAGTTGATGGTTAATACGACTTGGTGAGAACGAATACAACACTGGATTACCGGCGTTGTCATCACCGCATGAAACTAATATTTTGATGGACAGTGTGTTATACTTTTTCTGATATATGTATATCACCTTGATAGAAAATGACACTCCTTTGTTTTCATGTTTATTGTTAATGATATGTTTGAAATGCAACTGAGGTTAGTGTTGCGTATACAAAATGAACGGTAACTTGCTTTCCTTAATATAAATTTAAAAAACCTTTTAGTATACCATTTATTAAACATACAAGGATTTTTATTAAATCTGAGAAAATGCATTTTCAGCAGGAGAAGTTGATTATATATATATTCATATATATATATATATATATATATTCGGAGCTTTACAGACAATGTGTGTGAATTTTATATAAATTATATGTATTTCATATAAATACATCAGTATGACAGAATACTTAAAAGAACATATGTTTTGGGTGTATTGTTTTGAAAAGTAAATGCTTGACCTACCGTTAATGTTAGTGTTACTTGTGCATGATCAATGATTCTTTTTTCAACTGATCTTCATAAAATACGTTTCATAACCAATCCATAAACAACAGACAAGGATTATTATTAAATATTATGGTATATTTCAATTAAATGCTATTATAATGCCAATTGTGGTGACAATATAAAGGAAAACATGCATCACGTTGATTGAAAATTAGCATTAGTTCCATTACGCAATCCTGTATTACTTTTTGTTTATGTCAAGTTGTCATTTTCGCATTGGCAGAAATCCTTTTTAAGAGAGTGTTGCCATTGCTTGTTGTATGGTACGTTCAATCTTTGAATTATCGAACTGATATTATAAGGATATTTTGCCAGCCGATAGTGTAAACTTAAATTTTAAAAATATTATTTTAGTAGGAGAGTATGTGAAGTATTCCAGTTCATTATATTTTACCTTTTCACAATTTTAACCAAAGCACAAATGACCTTACCATTCTAAAAAAAATGAATATATATATATGTTGTATCTTATATCGCCTTGGATTTCATTCGTTTAACTAGGAATATTTTTGATGATGCAGAAACTTCAAGCGAAAATTGAAAGAGATATGGACAGAAAGATAAAGCCGTTGTTCAACCAGTCACATACCATGTATGTAGATCTAGGAGTGAATCTTGTTTCGATCGAAGGCATCGATGCAAAGTCACAGAGCTTTAGTTCAACAAGAGCATTAAGTCTTTCTTGGACATATGCAAATATAAGATAGAATGCGTCGTTATTTGGAGGTATACAGTCTATTACAATCCCTCCGTCTGAGTTATGGTTACCTGATATTGCTCTATACAATAGTAGGGGAAATATGTGGGAGTTGTCCAGAACCGAATCAATGAAAGTTAACATATGGCTCACTAGAAAACAGGAGGAAACTATGGCACTAATTGTCGCGTAGAAAATCAGCCAGTACCCGTTTGATACGCAGGTCTGTGCCATTGTGATTGGAATGATGTTCAGTTTAGATAATGAGCTAAATCGGAGAGTCTACACTGACAATGACGAGTGGGACTTACTGGAGACAGAAATAAAGACTATTAACATTTTGCCAAATTATTCTAAGGTAAGCGTTTCATTAACACTAAGGCGGCGGTCCTTATTTTATATTCTCAATATTATTTTACCTGTTCTGATCATATCTGCTATGAATGTATTCAGTTTCATATTTCCGGCTATGTGTGGTGAGCGGATAAGCTACTCTGTATCCTTGTTTTTTACGTTTGTCGTCTTACTAAATGCAATCAGTGATTCTATGCCAAACGTGTCAAGTTCTATTTCATATTTACAACTGTATGTCAATCTTCAGTTTACACTTGGTATGATCATAACAACAGTATCGATATGGTTTGTAAATACTGCCCATGTGGGCCCAAGCAAGATGCGTCCATTATTATAGTACGTGTATATGATGTTTTGCAAAAGAATCCAAACACATTTGACAAGACATACCCATCCGTCGAATAAGATTCTAATCACGCAAATGAAACGTGTACCGATACGACGGACAAAAATGGACAGCCAACCACTGATGTATCAACTGCTGTTCAGTTTTTTGACAACATCCTATTTTATTTTTTCTTGTTTGTTGATATTTTTATAACATTGCTATGTGGTATATGTATGCTGATATAATATGTTAAAAGGCAAAAAATGTAAAAGGCAATAGTTTAACAGATACTTTGTAATAATAAATTAAAATCATTCGTTATTGAATATGCATACTCTCAACCACCAGACAATGTATGTAGAACGGTAACAAGATGACATAACATAACTGAAATGTGTAACATTATATAGATTCGTTCATGCTCTAAAATATTATGACGAATACTTGTATTATACATTCTACATTATTCATTTTCAAATTACCGGCGGTGTTTAGTAATCGGAAAAGTAACTGTGTATCAGTGTTCTATGGTAACGTTTGTCGTGTTACCAGTAGTGCACCGTTTCATATTTACAATTCTTGTATTGGCAGTAGATAACTCTCGTGAGACTTGACAGATATAAAGTCAAGTGAACAAAGATAATGTTGATGCAGACGACAATAATTAAAACGTATTTCATTTAAATAATTGAATGACTCGGTTATAACTAACAAAGCGTCGGAATCCCAAATGACGGAAGCAGTCATTTATTTAATGGAATTCTAAAATTGTTTTCAATTGCTTAGTGCAGGTTGCGACTTAAACTAATCGATTGCTATATTATTCACAATTCATTATCTCTAGGTAAGGAATAATACGAATTGAGGAGCACAACCACAACAACAACTTTGGATTATTGGTGTATAGTAGACAGACAGGGATTTTAATATAATAATAAAATATTTTTAATATAAATTGATCAGACAAACAGAATTTTGTTCTTCTTTCGCGTGTTCTATTTTAATTATAAGATACTTTACATACCGTTTAATAACAAGGTAAAAGACGTTATTACAGATGAGCTTTCTATGAAAATACATTTAACAAAGGATCCTTTTAAGACGGAAAAGCATAACTGTTAAAAATATAATACTATATAAGTTTTTTATTTTTAATGCCGGTTTTGTGACCCAGTCATCCATTAATCACATCAAATTAAATGAAATAACATTACTTCCATAACATTACTTTCATTACGGAATCCGTTTCGTTTTTGTCTAATTAAACACAACAATAAACGCCCATGCGCTATTGACGTTATCATAGTCAATGAAAACCTTTTAACAGAGTGCTGTCATTGTGTGTCGTATGGCATATTTAATCAAGACATTACCAATAGGAAATATAAGGTTTTTTATCGATAAGCTTGTTCAACTTCGGATTTGAAAGGCGTATTTCAGAAGGAATATTTGTGAAGTTTTTCATTCCATATTATTTTGCGTTCTAACCATCCTGACCATCGCAAAGATGGCAATATGTTTTCGTAATGCATGGATATATGTGTTGTATTCCATATCGTCATGGAGTCCATTCGTTCAACTGGAAACATTTTCAGATACGCGGAAGCTGCATGCGCACATTGAAAATAATGCAGACAGAGACATTAGGCCATTGGTTAACCAATCGCATACCATGTATGTTGATCTCGGAGTGAATATTGTTTCTATTGGAGGCATCGATGCAAAGTCGCAGATCTTCAGTTCAACAACTGGATTAATTGTTTCGTGGACAAGTGAGACTTTAAAATGGAATGAATCTTCGTTTGGTGGTATACAGTCTATTTCAATATCTCCGTCTGAGGTATGGTTGCCAGATATATCTCTTCAAAATTGTGTCGGAAATAATTGGGAGTTGGCCAGAACCGATTCAATGAAAGTTACTCTATTCTCGAATGGACAATCCCACTGGAATACAGGAGGGAACTTTGGCACCAATTGCCGGGTGGACATCAGCCAATACCCGTTCGACACGCAGGTCTGTGTCATTCAGATTGGAAAAATGTTCAGTTTAGATTCTAAACAAACAATTAGACCAACATCTAATGAAGCGAATCGCATGGTTTATGAAGACAATGACGAGTGGGAATTACTGGAAACAGAAATAGAAACTATTAACGTTATCCCAGAATTTTCTAAAATTTATGTTTCATTCACATTAAGGCGGCGTTCCTTGTTTTATATTCTCAATATTATTTTACCAATTCTGATAATATCTGTTATGAATGTATTCAGTTTTAAGTTACCAGCTATGTGTGGTGAGAGGATAAGCTACTGTGTATCATTGTTTCTTACGTTTGTCGTGTTACTAAATGCAATCAGTCATTCTATGCCAAACGTGTCGCGGTCCGTTTCATATCTACAGCTCTATGTCAATCTTCAGTTTACAAATGGCATGGTTATAACAGCACTGTCGATATGGTTTGTAAATGTTTCTCATATTGAACCCAAACAAGATGCACGCACTATCATAGTACGTGTTTATGATGTTTTACATAAAAATGTAAGAATGTCTACTCCGATAAAACCATTCGTCGAAGGAGATTCTAATCACAATGGTACAGTTATGACGGACAAAGGCTCTCAGCCAGTCATCTCTACAACTGAAATATCAACTGCGGTTCAGTTTTTTGACAATATCTTGTTTTATGTTTTCTTATTTTTGTTTATTTTGACAACATTGGTATGTGGTATATGTATGTTAACATGATACATTATATAAGTAGGAACCAGGGAAATAAAAGGCAACCATTTAGAGTATATCACGTGAACGTCAGTAATAGTTAATGTGTCCGAAAGATACGGACATACCTAAATAAGTCATATTCTGTATTGAATATACCTACTCTCATTACAATATTTAATACTAACTAAACGATTATTGCAAGTGCTTAAAAAAAAAGCCGCCAATGTACAGACATATATTATTAACTATACATAATTATACTCCTTATAATGTTGTTGTTGTTGTTTTATTTTGTTGTTGTAACAAATGTAGTGATATTCTTTTCTTAATTAAATTTAAATATTTCTTTTATTCAAAGAATTGCTTAAAAATCTAAAAAAAAGATATACTTGTCATTTTCATTTTTCCTGTACAATCAATTGACTTGCAATTCTTAGTTTTTGTTATAATTTTTTAATGCTATTGTATTTTGTTAATAACATATAAAGATTGATTTCAAACTAATTGGGCTACACTCTTTACAAGAAGAAAAAATGTATAGGACTAGAACATTTCTCTTATAATTACTCGTGATATAAGGGGCGCGCCTTGGCCGAGTGATCGATCGAGTGGTCTAAGACGCCGTAACAATCTTACTAACCCTTCACCGCTGAGGTTCGAGTCATAATCCGTCCAAAAACTTTAAGAGAAAATTTACCATTGACTTGGGAAAGGATGGTGTAATACGAAATTAAAATGCATCTTATATTAAACATATGTTTAGCATAGAATCACTAATTGCGTTTAGTAACACGACAGATGACATACCGTCCATCGAAGAGGATTCTAATCACGAAGATAAAACGATTAACGATGTGAGGAACAAAAATGTGCAGCCAATCTTCTTAACCACTTATGTATCAACTGCTGTTCAGTTTTTTGACAACATTTTATTTCATTTTTTCTTTTTTGTTTATTTTTTGACAATATTTATATTTGGTATATGTATGCTGATATAATATGTTATATAAATAGGGACTATTGCAGTCAAATTAATCCACTTAGTAGAATGTGTCACGTAGACATCAGTAAAAGTCAATAGTTCAATAGATACTTTGTAATAATAAAGAAGAATCATTCGTTATTAAATTTGATCGAAATACTGTTTGTTTCACGAATACATACTATCAGCCACTAATGGATGTATACTTAGTTATCAGTGTTTATACTTGGACGCTTAAACGAAAAAAGTGTAACATGAATTATCAAATAAACTCTGAAAAACAAACTTGTTACTTTATATATATCTATATATCGGACCATTTCTATGTTTGACGTTTACACATGGTGCATGTTGCCGTATTTGTAAGAAAATTGTCTGGCTGGAATATTTTAATTCACATTGTCACGTGATATAATGAAGATAAGGAAAGAGTGAGGATGGGGTATCTGTTAACCAAGTTTAAGCCCTTCGGTGGCATCTTTTTCTAATGATTTTTCCATGGCGGTGACTCTATTAACAATATGTTAATTAATATGTATCATCACAAAGGACGTATATATTATAAATCAACTACTATTACGTATACACAAGATATAGCATCAGTATGAATGTATTCATTTTTTTATCGTTGGTGAATGGTGAGCCGTGGATATACCTTGTTTCTATCCTTTGTCGTTTTACTAAATGTATTCAGTTCACCCGTTTATCGGATTTATACCCCCCCCCCGTCCCCTCACACACCCCCACCCCCAACTTTTACTGGCATGGTAGTAAATATTTGTAAGAGGAGACTATCAAAATACAACGCTACACTAGGGTATCTGCTGATGGTGAATTAAAACAGATACATGTGTATAGAGTAAAACTTCCTCGAATTTCAAATTTGTGACAGTTTGAAACTGCATATAACACGTTTTGGAAATTATTTTTTTGCAAATAAAATGTATTAACAATTATATAGTAGTATTCAAAATGGTAACAAAAACAATGCATTGATGACTGGGAAATTTTGAAAAAAGTGTTTTCTTATTTGAATCATGTACTGAATTATATATAAACCTGACCCATACTCATCTTACATTTTTCAGCTCCCTAGTGATGACCTTTGTTGTCGATCCTTCCTGTACGGCCCTGCGGTCACTTCGTACCCATGTATATAGTGCGCATGCTATAACTATTCCATGTATTATATTTGTCCATTCTGTTTCGATGACTTTGTCCTTTGTTTGCTACTTCTTCTGCTGGTTTTATATTATTAACGATAAACATTTAATGACTGATTATTATTTTTTTTAATTTTAAAATCTATAATCATGGACAACATGTTTTACAATATGTTTTTAAGAAATTGATTGAGAAAGCATTAAAAGTTAAAAATATAACCATTTTTCAGTTGTTTACTTTTGTATAACTGTTGTTTCTCTTACTGATATAAAACCCTGCACGGATACAAATTTAATTTCTTCAAACTCACAATCTTAAGTGAAATGGAATAAATTCCACAAGGGATATCACTCGTGTTAGGATATAAATATTTACCGTTTAGCATTACTTCCCTTTACTAGAAAAATAACGTTTTAATCATCACAGAACAGTAACTGATATGGAGGACACTTACACTGTAAACTGCATTTATTATCCTGATAAAATGGTTCCAATAAATAGTTGCATATATTTTTCACGCTTGCCAGTATCAATTTCTCAAATGTAAAAAAGAATAATTGATGATATTTGTCAATGTTGTGCTGAAACAGTTTTATCTGCAAGCAGCCTCAGAGTTTTAAGCTTGAAAATACAAATATCACTTGCGATACAATTTCACCTAATAAAAACAATATCAAATAATATTGTTTACGTGACCAACCCTCTTGCACCTATTACGGAGTGAATAAATGGACAACCAGTTGGTGGTTGAAATCAAATATATATATTGTTTAGGTTTCATTTTATACTAGGTACATCGCTGTTAACCATATCATCTTTGGGTGCTGTATATGAATGGATCTTTAACAATTATAGTGTTGGTTTGTAAACACATGGTAGTTTTCATTTATCATATAGTATTTTAACACGAATGGTCGTGGGTGCGCTGATTCACCTCGGTTATGTGTGGTGTCTTTGAGCAAGACAATTTATTGTAATATTCGCAGTACTGGTTCTTCACAGGAAGACTTGAGAGAGCATGAATTATCTATGCTATAATAACTTGTTTCACAATCGATGTAATATACATAAGTTTAAATCAAATGATACCAGTACGGTACTACGATTGGTGTTTATGTTAGAATGTTTTAACACTGAGTCACCGATATTTTTATTGTCTTAAGATGGCCATCAAATAAAGAACACAGCAGTCAAATATATACTGTTATATGATTTATATACAAACTATATCGGCATTTTACTGATCGTTATGTTTAAATTTGCTGATCAGACAAAAATACATTCGTATGTCATAAACACACTGTTTAAATGAAGTTACACGTCATTTTCAGCACAGTACGGATATATATGGTATCCACTTTTATTGATGGAGAGGAACAAGCAATGTTGAAACAAAGCCAGCTCTTACCGTTATTTCCTCCAATATTGAAGAGTTACATTATTGAATACCGAAAGACGAACACAAAGTCTGGTTAATTGGTTGTATGGTGTTTAGGGCCGCTTTCAACAAATTTTCAGTTATATCGCGACTGTGTCAGTATTCTTAGGTCTGTCACAGTGGCGTCATGCCGCAGTTACATAGTATGATAACCCCACCAGTCACATTATACTGGCATCGAGCCAACCAGACCCAGAACTATAGTATTAATGCTGAGCACCAAGTGAGGAAACGTCTATAGTACCATGTATTTGGTGTGACCCGGCCAGGGATTCGGACCCATAACTTTCCGCATGCGAGGCCGCTCGAGTAGGAAGAACTATGGTATGGAAGCAATTTCTTAATGAGTGCTTGATTTACCTTTGTTGTTGTTAATTGAAACTGAATATTACGAATGTTGCATCAGCTGCTACATTTAGGAATTGCTCGGACATCACAATATACATGTTAGTATATATAAATAAGAAGTGACACGACCGGACCGCATTGGTTGGTTAATAATAAATTATGTCACTATGGAGATTAAACATGATAAGTGGACGCTTTGTTTGCATTTAGTAACAGGACAATTAAGAAACAAAGCTGTCTTGTGACAATACGCGTTCAATGAATTTTTTGTCATGGTAAATTTTAAAAAACATTATTTATCAATAATGATATTATGAATAATACTGATCTATTGCCATTAGTAGTGGGTTAAATAGAATCAGACATCAAATATACATTCATCAGTAATATGTGAATACACTTACAAATAGCTCGCAAATATTTGACAAAGTCAAGGAATACATTAATTTGTGATGTTGCCATGAGTCCAATATAATGTGCAACACAGTATCTTTTGTTCAATGAGTTTTATATAAATAAACCAGACCAAACAAAATGAATGACTTCCATTTAAATAAAGCAGAAGCCCATTAAAGTCAACTTTACAAAAACAGCCACAAAAATAACGTTCTCAATAAACGAGATATATTGAGAAAAATGTTTTACATTAATTAAACAAATAGTCTGTTAATAGATTTTTACCTTTGAAAATATGTTATATTTTATACTACGTTTCCAAGAGACCTTTATTTAGTTTTATATCTGCTTGATATACCACGTATCGGAAACGGGGTAAGTGATTAGAAACCATTTAAATAAGACTATATTTTTGTACTCACATTTGGACTTGATATTGTATTTTCATTCCCGAAGTTGAAGTGAGAGAAATTACTGTACATTCAGAAACAAAATTGTTTTCTATGTTGAAAAATTTCAATAGGAGTTCCATGCTCATTATGTATGTCGAGTGCAATCTTTATTCAAGGATTATATAGAGAATTTTACGTAAGTGCTTATTTATTATTGAATGAGCACAAATGTAACATACGTTCTATCACATAACTCTGAAAATATTTATATATTCGGGCAAGTCCGAAAGTACTTCGGCAATTTCTGTACGGGAGTCGAGTTATACGGAAAACACCGAGCAATGAATCGAGGTGATATTACACCAAGTTAACGCCAAAATATGTCATGGGTTGATCACACTCATGTACCGTCAATTATATAATGCATATTAGATATGCCTTGTCACAGCTGTTAAACAACTTCACGTAGAAAAGTTCAATGAAACAAAGGATACACATAACTATCTCAAAGTAATCAGCCATAAGCACACCCGACCTATGTTTATTTAACCAGGAGCAAACTTTATTTATGAGTCACGACGTCCACATTTTTAGATCAACATTTGCCTTTTTAATGAGAGGGAATTACCAAACACTTATTTGAAATCGGTCTTGGTTTGGAGTTGTTATCTTAATCTCTGTTCGAGGTTCGGCTAGCTGATGTTACTATATCTAATGCAACCGAGTACTGATCAGTACGATAGCCGACTTGTGGAGCATATAAAACCAAATGCTCTGTAACATTAACATGTACATTTTTGAATAGACTGCTTCTCATTTTTGTAAATTTATATAATTATGTTCTTTCATTTATTTTTAGAAATTCATTCCCTGATCGAAGGAATGTTAAAATCTATACAAGTTTAGCAAATGCGCAGAAATATATCCCTTATTAATCAACTCTGTTTCGTTTAAAGATTTAATTAGTTTGCAATATTTATATTACATCCTTAAAAATAAAACTAAAAGTAACGGAGTTCTTGTTGATTATAATATTACATAGGCGGGGCTGTGGTGCTGTGGATAGAGTATTGACTACTCACGTTAGAGGTTGGTTGCCGGTTCGGTACATAGCTCGGCGGCCTGATGACCTCTCAGAAACAACAGTCAGTGGTGGTTATACTCAGGAAACCGACACGCGGGCGGGGCATATAATTTAGCTAAAATAAATTAATATTTCATGTTGTGTTTTATATATTTATGCCTAAAGAAGGGATTATATTTTTAGAAAAACTAAACTATTATATTACCACGAGTAACTAGTATACTATTGCCTGAGCGAAGGAAATATACTAAGAAAACAGTCAAACATCAAAAGCACAAAGAACGGAGCGAGGTGTGACGTATACGACTCCGGAACAACGTTAAAACATTTAAAGCGTCTATTGACACGACTGAGTCATTTTGTAAACGATGTCTTTGAGCACATGTATATGTTTGGTTACACTTCCTAGTTACTAGATACATTCTTCGCTTCCTCTACGTCAAACTCCTTCTGTCTTATTGAGTGCAGAACTTTGCTAAGACCGTCTAAAGTTTCCTAAAGATAATGACACCATTTTTCATTGATTAATAACAGTCACATGTATTAGAAACAGAAATATAGTATTATGCCATTTTCATGTTCAGATGTAAGCCGTATTTTTTCATTGGCTAATCGATATGTTAGCAGACTGGTTATATTTTATTTTCCCGCTTAAACAGAAAAAGTACGTTCTTCCCACTATTCCAGTAAAAATCAGAATATTGCCTATTAATTTATAACCGATGCAAAAAGGTTTTTATAACAACAAGAACAAAAACTCGTTAACACATCACGAAAGTAGGTTATTTCAAATATTAACATTGGATTGATTTGGTATAAACTACTGATGTTTCCCATCAATTATTGTTTAACGCATTCACCTCAAGTACCCATACACTAGATAACAGTTGTCGGGATGATGTTTCCGCCTAGAACAATGTAAAAAAGGAATGATCCATTTTCTGATTGACTGCAAACAGATTGGCGAAATATTATTGATTTGCATGTCTCTAAAAAAAAAGCCATTACTGAAATCGAAAAAAATCAAAATCAAATATACAAACACAGGTTCACAATACGTTCTTCATAAAGGAACATATTGATAGGAAAGCAAAGCTTTGCTATACAAACAATCTGTTAAAAGGTTTCTGCGATTGATTTTAAATTTTAAAAAAATCTAACGAAACATATTTGAGTTTCCATTTGATTTGTATTACTTTGGTAAATATATGATACATACATACATATATATATATATATAAGCTCGAAAGTATTTTTTATTCTGCTTATCGTTAACGGGTTTAGTAATTTTTGGAGTAGAACCATTTAATTGAATATCTATATATGTGCCCTCACGTTTTCCATTTGTGTCATTATGGTGAATTGGGAAATCAGAGTTAATCATACATTAAAAGACAAATTCTATGCTATGTTACATTTAAGTAGAAGTTCCTAGCTCATTATGGATAACAAGCACAAAATAAATTCAAAACTTCTATATTTGATATGTCTTTTCGCAATTGTGAAAGAACTGCAGGCAGAATCGTTTATGGAGACAGTGGATTTACAAAACCATCTGAAAGCGAGTATTCATGAACAAATCCGCTATTTAATCAATCAGACACGATGTTTGTTGATATAGCCATTAGTTTGGTGTCGATCGATGGTATTGATAAATAGTTTCAGACATTTAGTTCAACCTTTGCCATGTTATTGAGATGGAATTACGAAACACTTAGTTGGAACCAGTCGCATTTTGGAGGCATTTACTCGGTTATATTGTCTCCATTACATGTGTGGCTACCTGACATTACTATATCAAATACAGCCGAGAATATGTTTGGACTGCGTAAGACGGACACCATGAAAGTGATCGTTAACTCAGACGGATCTACACGATGGATGACAGGCGGAACATTTAAAACCAAATGCAATGTAGATATAACAAGATATCCTTTTGACACTCATATCTGTGCCATAAAAATCGGGAAAATCTTCAGTCCTGATCACTTTCTAACATTGCGAGCCGTTTCAAACAGCGTCAGCCTTAAAGTGTTTGAAGAGAGCGATGCATGGTCAATCGAACGGTCGGAAATAAAACATGTTACGAGAGCCCCTGGCTATTCGCTAATTGTTGTTGACATAGAAGTAAAAAGACGACCTGGTTTCCTAATAGTGACTGTAATCGTGCCAGTTTTGATTATAGCATTGATGAATGATTTGAGTTACAAACTACTACCAGTCAGTGGTGAGCGAATAGGTTACTGTGTTGCTTTGTTTCTTACTTTCGTTGTATTATTGAGTTCAATGAATAAATCAATGCCGAAATCAAAGTGCGTTTCATACCTTAACATCTATGTGATTGGCCAGTTTGCTATTCCCATGACGACCACTGCACTTTCAATCGTTATTGTTAGAATTTATAGTACTGGAGACCAATATGAAGAACATGTTCCAGCATGGATACAGTGTCTTTATAGTGCTGGAACAAAATATCTTCAACTCAGGAAACTAAAGAAACATTCAGGTGATGCTGACGTCGACTTGCAATTTGAAAACACACTTGACTTGGCTAATGGGTCTAAACCAAATAACAATACTAACGGAGGAGAAAAGTAGTTCAAACTAGAGGTGTCTTAGATTTTGTCAGTTATTTTGACAACTTGGTGTTTTGGGTATTCTTGTTATTATTTTTGATATTAACATTTATTAGTATATTAGGTATGCTTGGTTTCATTTAAATATCAAATTGTCTTTAAAATACACATGCATGTATCGCAATAAGTACGATCAATATTTCTATTCATTTCGTTCGTTCATTTCCGTTGATTTTAGACAATATCAGGACATACATGCGTGATTACAGAAAATCTATATTTAATTTGAACCAAAAGTACTTCAATATTGATTTTCTGGGTTTGAATGAACTACCTTTTTAATATTGGTATAATGACATACTACATGTGTTTATATATGTATATGTTAGTACAAATGTACGTTCCATTGATCATACGTTATTTAAGTGTTATTATTTGCAGTACACACCAAGGACGGAGTTAATGAACTCGATTTTGGTACTATCTTTTTCTTGCTTGCGTTCTGTACTTGCAAGTAATCATCTTATCTGGATTAATGATTGCATGAATGTTTTAATCCATATTGTTAATTGTTAGAATTGATAAATTTATTAATGTTTCATGTTGTGTTTCATTTATGCTTTTAGAAGAGATTATATTATTTGTTTAAACAGTATTTAAGTAAAATATGTAACATTATGTAACATAATCATATTAATAAGAGCTGATATTGAAAGGGATGCAGAAGCGGTTTTATGAAATTTTTAGAATATGTTGCCAGTAATTTATTTCCCGATTATGTTTTTGCTTTGTATTTATTTTTAATTTATATCACAAATAAAACTTTTATTTATCAATCATGTATATGTCATATTCAAAGCCCAGTCATATGCACATTGTTTTGCTCAAGCATTTCAGGTGAGTTCTTAATTACGTATCTGATTAGAATTCGTTTTGTTAATTTTCAGTATTAATAAAAGTGGTTGTTTCTCTTTAAAATTAAAATTTTCCTTAAAATGTTCACGAGGTGTATTCGATAGAGCATTGGCAAGATTCGATTCCAGACGTCACCTGGTGGTCTTTTTACCACAATACTTTTCAACACAGGAACACAATATACCTTTAGTGGAACACGAACATTGTTTTATAAATATAACAGTTAAACTAAAAACTAATTTTACAATGTTTTACAGTTTGTGATTGCTTAATTTTTTTATCTAAATACAATGTATAATGGATTTTATTTAAATACATCAGAATTAAAGAACAATGGTAACAATTTAAAGAGTATATTGTTTCGTTTGTATTTTGCTGAGTGAAATGCTTCGGGATACAAATAAGGCTAGCGTTGCTTCACCAATGAAATGGTTATTTTTTTTTTCATCTAAGCTTTGTAAGAAAATACATTTCATAAACAATTAGGATAATTGTGATAAACAAAGCACATTTTAAGTGTCTCATTTTAATTAATGCCGATTCTGTTGACTTAATATAAATCCAATAATTGCAATAGCGGACTCAACATTAATTGGGATAACATTAACTATGTTTCGCAGCAGTCCGATGTTTCTATTTGTATTTATCTAATTGAACAAAGCTTGAAACTAACATGGCATGTTGACTTTACCATAGAAGTATCAAACATCCATTTAACAGTGTGCTGTCAATGTGTAGTGTGATATAGTCCATCTGGACAGGGAAACTTAAAATATTTCGATGACAAGCTTATACAATCTCAAAAGAAGAAGGCAAGCATGTGTATTATATCGCACGCTTCTGTGGTTTGTCCGAAGCACTGTAACCGAACTAAAATGACGGATATGTTTACTATATTTTATATGACTATTGATTTCATTTGTTCAACTGGATACACGTTCGTTGATATAAAAGCTTCATGCAGAAATTAAAAGAAACATGGACAGAAACATACGACCGTTGTTGAACCAATCGCATACGATGTATGTTGACATAGCATTGGCTATTGCTTCTGTTGAAAGTATCGATGCAAAGTGACAGATCTTAGTTCATCACATAGAAGTCAGTTATTATTAGTTTGTCCAATAAATACGTTCAAAATCAATTTTAAAATGCGTTCTATATTGATTAAACCTACCCTCGATCGTTGGAAAATATATGTAGACTAATAGCAGATGACTAGTGCTCATGACTGGAATCTTAAATAAATAAAAGTAAAGTTTAGAAAATGAACACTTAAATAGTGACTATTGACATAATTGTCTCTCGTGCTTTGAATTGTTCATGCTTTGTAATACACGTGTATTTTCACGAATGACTTTATGTCACAGAATCTTCAGTTATACGCCATGAGACAGTTTTTTTTATTACATATTTTAACTTGTTACGATACTATTTTAATATATTGATAATTATATGATTTTATTATTTTTATCATTGGTTATATGTGATTCACCTATTATCAGCTGTATATGGGAACAGCCGCTACATAACCGAAGGTGATGCTATACGTTGTCAATAAGTCTCGTGAGATTTGACAAATGTAAGGTACAGTAAACAGAGGTAACATTGATGGAAATGACAATAATTACAATGTATTGGTTTTGAATACTTTAATGTCTTGAGTGTAACAAACAAACCGTCGGAATCCCAAATGACGAAATCAGTCATTAATCTAATGGAAATTTAAAATTAATATTACTCATTGGTTGGTATTGTTGCTTAAACATAAAACAAATTGTTTCGTATATATCTATATTGTGTAATCCGCTAGTAATCCGTTAGTCCTAGCTGATGGTTAATACGATTTGGTGAGAACGAATACAACACTGGATTAACGGCGTTGTCATCACCACATGAAACTAATATTTTAATGGACAGTGTGTTATACTTTTTCTGATATATATACATCACCTTGATAGAAAATGACACTCCTTTGTTTTCATGTTGATTGTTAATGATATGTTTGAAATGCCACTGAGGTTAGTGTTGCGTATACAAAGTGTACGGTTACTTGCTTTGCTCAACATAAATTTAAAAAAACCTTTTAGTACACCATTTATTAAACATACAAGGATTTTTATTAAATCTGAGAAAATGCATTTCCAGACAATGTGTGTGAATTTTATATCAATGGTATGTATTTCATATAAATACATCAGTATGACAGAATACTTAAAAGAACATATGTTTTGGGTGTATTGTTTTGAAAAGTAAATGCTTGACCTACCGTTAATGTTAACGTTACTTGTGCATGATTAATGATTCTTATTTCAACTGATCTTCATAAAATACGTTTCATAAGCAATCAATAAACAACAGACAAGGATTATTATTATATATAATGGTATCTTTTAATTGAATGCTATTTTAATGCTAATTGTGGTGACAATATAAAGGAAAACATGCATCACATTCATTGAAAATTAGCATTAGTTCCATTACGCAATCCTGTATTACTACTTGTTTTTGTCCGGTTGTCATATTCGCATTGATAGAAATCCTTTTAACAGAGTGTTGCCATTGCGTGTTGTATGGCAAGTTCAATCTTTGAATTATCGAACTGATATTATAAGGATATTTTGCCAGCCGATAGTGTGAACTTAAATTTTAAAAATATTATTTTAGTAGGAGAGAATGTGAAGTATTCGAGTTCATTTTATTTTATCTTTTCACCATTTTAACCAAAGTAAAAATGAACTTACCATTCTATAAAAAATGGATATATATGTTGTATCTTATATCGCCATGGATTTCATCCGTTTAACTAGGAACATTTTCGATGATGCAGAAACTTCAAGCCCAAATTGAAGAGATATGGACAGAAAGATTAAGCCGTTGTTCAACCAATCACATACCCATATGTTGATCTAGGAGTGAATCTTGTATCGATCGAAGGCATCGATGCAAAGTCACAGATCTTTAGTTCAACAAGTGCGTAAGTCTTTCTTGGAGATATAATATGGAATAAATATAAGATGGAATGCGTCGTTATTTGGAGGTATACAGTTTATTACAATCCCTCCGTCTGAGATATGGTTACCTGATATTGCTCTGCACAATAGTAGGGGAAACATGTTGGAGTTGTCCAGAACCGAATCAATGAAAGTTAACATCAAATAGAAAGGACTCGCTCAATGGAAAACAGGAAGAAACTATGGCCCTAATTGTCGCGTGGAAATCGGCCAGTACCCGTTTGATACGCATGTCTGTGTCATTGTGATTGGAAAGATGTTCAGTTTAGATAATGAGCTAAATCGGAGAGTCTACACTGACAATGACGAGTAAGACTTACTGGAGACAGAAATAAAGACTATTAACGTTTTGCCAAATTATTCTAAGGTTAGCGTTTCATTCACACTAAGGCGGCGGTCCTTATTTTATATTCTCAATATAAGTAAACCTGTTCTGATAATATCTGTAATGAATGTATTCAGTTTGAAATTACCGCCTATGTGTGGTGAGCGGATAAGCTACTGTGTATCCTTATTTCTTACGTTTGTCGTGATACTAAATGCAATCAGTGATTCTATGCCAAAGGTGTCAAGGTCCATTTCATATTTACAACTGTATGTCAATGATCAGTTTACACTTGGAATGATCATAACAACAGTATCGATATGGTTTGTAAATGCTACCCATGTGGGCCCAAGCAAAATGCGCCCATTATTATAGTACGTTTATATGATGTTTTGCATAAGAATGCAAACACATCTGACAAGACATACCCATCCGTCGAAGAAGATTCTAATCACGAAGATGAAACGTGTACCGATATGACGGACACAAAATGGACAGCCAACCACTGATGTATCAACTGCTGTTCAGTTTTTTGACAACATCCTGTTTTATTTTTTCTTGTTTGTCTATATTTTTACAACATTAATATGTGGTATACGTATGCTGATATAATATGTTAAAAGGCAAACAATGTAAAAGGCAATAGTTTAACAGATACCTTGTAATAATAAAGTAAAATCATTCGTTATTGAATATGCATGCTCTCAACCACCAGACAATGTATGTAGAACGGTAAAAGATGACATAACATAACTGAAATGTGTAACATTATATAGATTCGTTTATGACAAAAGCATATCTAAATACGTCATGCTCTAAAATATTATGACGAATACTTGTATTATACATTTTACATTATTTAGTTTCAAATTACCGGCGGTGTTTAGTGATCGGAAAAGTAACTGTGTATCAGTGTTCTATGGTAACGTTTATCGTGTTACCAGGTGCGCACCATTTCATATCTACAATTCTTGTATTGAGTAGTAGATTAACTCTTTTGAGACTTGACAGATATAATGTTAAGTGAACAAAGATAATGTAGATGCAGACGACAATAATTAATACGTATTTCATTTAAATAATTGAATTACTCAGGTTATAACTAACAAATCGTCGGAATCACAAATGACGGAAGCAGTAATTTATTTAATGGAATTCTAAAATTGATTTTAATTGCTTAGTGAAGGTTGCGACTTAAACTAATCGATTGCTATATTATTCGCAATTCATTATCTCTAGTTTAGGAATAATACGAATTGAGAAGCACAAGCACAACTACAACTTTGAATTATCGGTGTGTAGTAGACAGACAGGGATTTTTATATAAATAAAATATTTTTGATATAAATTGATCAGAAAAACAGAATTTTGTTCTTTTTTTTGCGTGTACAACTTTTATTATAAAATACTTGTCATACCGTTTAATAACAAGGTAAATGACATTATTTCAACTGAGATTTCTATGAAAATACATTTAACAAAGGATCCTTTTAGGACGGAAAAGCATGACTTTCAAAAATATAATACAAGTTAAGTTTTTCATTTAAATGCCGATTTTGTAACTCAATCATCCATAAACTACATCAAAGTAAATGAAACAACATTACTTCCATAACATTACTTCCATTACGGAATCCATTTCGTTTTTGTCTAATTAAACACAATAATAAACGCCCATGAGCTATTGACGTTATCATAGTCAATGCAAACCTTTTAACAGAGTGCTGTCATTGTGTGTCGTATGGCATAGTTAATCAGATCATTACCAATAGGAAATATAAGGGTTTTTCGCGATAAGCTTATTCAGCTTCGGATTTGAAAGGGGTATTTTAGTAGGAATATTTGTGAAGTTTTTCAGCCCATATTATTTTGTGTTCTAACCATCCTGACCATCGCAAAGATGGCAATATGTTTTCGTAATGCATGGATATATCTGTTGTATTCCATATCGTCATGGAGTCCATTCGTTCAACTGAATACATTTTCAGATATGCGGAAACTGCATGCGCACATTGAAAATAATGTAGACAGAGACATTAGACCGTTGGTTAACCAATCGCATACCATGTATGTTGATCTCGGAGTGAATATTGTTTCTATTGGAGGCATCGATGCAAAGTCGCAGATCTTCAGTTCAACAATTGGATTAATTGTTTCGTGGACAAGTGAGACTTTAAAATGGAATGAATCTTCGTTTGGTGGTATACAGTCTATTTCAATATCTCCGTCTGAGGTATGGTTACCAGATATGTCTCTTCAAAATTGTGTCGGAAATAATTGGGTGTTGGCCAGAACCGATTCATTGAAAGTTATTCTATTCTCGAATGGACAATCCTTCTGGAATACAGGAGGGAACTTTGACACAAATTGCCGCGTGGACATCAGCCAATACCCGTTCGACACGCAGTTCTGTGTCATCCAGATTGGAAAGATGTTCAGTTTAGATTCTAAACAAACAATTAGACCAACATCTAATGAAGCGAATCGCTTGGTTTATGCAGACAATGACGAGTGGGAATTACTGGAAACAGAAATAGAAACTATTAACTTTATCCCAGAATTTTCTAAGATTAACGTTTCATTCACATTAAGGCGGCGTTCCTTGTTTTATATTCTCAATATAATTTTACCAATTCTGATCATATCTGTTATGAATGTATTCAGTTTCAAATTACCGGCTATGTGTGGTGAGAGAATAGGCTACTGTGTATCCTTGTTTCTTACGTTTGTCGTGTTACTAAATGCAATCAGTGACTCTATGCCAAACGTGTCGCGGTCCGTTTCATATCTACAGCTCTATGTCAATCTTCAGTTTACAAATGGCATGATTATAACAGCACTATCGATATGGTTTGTAAATGTTTCACATATTGAACCCAAACAAGATGCGCCCACTATCATAGTACGTGTTTATGATGTTTTACATAAAAATGAAAGAATGTCTACTCCGATAAAACCATCCGTCGAAGGAGATTCTAATCACAATGGTACAATTATGACGAACAAAGACTCTCAGCCAGTCATCTCTACAACTGAAATATCAACTGCGGTTCAGTTTTTGGACAATATCTTGTTTTATGTTTTCTTATTTTTGTTTATTTTGACAACATTGATATGTGGTATATGTATGTTAACATGATACATTATATAAGTAGGAACCAGGGAAATAAAAGGCAACTGTTTAGAGTATATCACGTGAACGTCAGTAATAGTTAATGTGTCCGAAAGATACGGACACACCGAAATAAGTCATATTCTGTATTGAATATACCTACTCTCATTACAGTATTTAATACTTACTGAACGATTATTGCAAGTGCTTAAAAAAGCCGCCACCTCCAACGTACACATATATATTATTAACTGTACATAATTATACTCCTTATATTGTTGTTGTTGTTGTTGTTGTTGTTTTTATATTTGTTGTTGTAACAAATGTAATAATATTAACTTTCTTAATTAAATTTAAATATTTCTTTTATTCAAAGAATTCCTTAAAAATCTAAAAAATGATATCCTTGTCATTTTCATTTTTCCTGTACAATCAATTTACTTACAATTCTTAATTTTTGTTATATTTTTATTGCTATTGTATTTTGTAAATAATATGTAAAGATTGATTTCAAACTAATTGGGCTACACTCTTTACAAGAAGAAAAAATGTATAGGACTAGAACATTTCTCTTATAATTTCTCGTGATATAAGGGGCGCGCCTTGGCCGAGTGATCGAGTGGTCTAAGACGCCGTAACAATCTTACCTACCGCTCGCCGCTGAGGTTCGAGTCATAATCCGTCCAGAAACTTTATGAGAGAAAGTTTGCCATTAACTTGTGAAAGGATGGTGAAATACGAAATTAAAATGCATCTTATATTAAACATATGTTTAGCATAGACTCACTAATTGCGTTTAGTAACACGACAGATGACATACCGTCCATCGAAGAAGATTCTAATCACGAAGATGAAACGTGTACCGATGTGAGGAACAAAAATGGACAGCCAATCTTCTCAACCACTGATGTATCAACTGCTGTTCATTTTATTTCATTTTTTCTTGTTTGTTTATATTTTGACAACACTGATATGTGGTATATGTATGCTGATATAACATGTTATATAAATAGGGACTAGTGCAGTCAAATGAATCCAGTTAGTAGAAATTGTCACGTAGGCGTCAGTAAAGTCAATAGTTCAATAGATACTTTGTAATAATAATGTAGAATCATTCGTTATTAAATTTAATCGAAATACTTTTTGTTTTAAGAACACATACTGTCAGCCAATGGATGTAGACTTAGTTATAAGTGCTTAAACGAAAAAAGTGTAACATGAATTATAAAATAAACTCTGAAATAGAAACTTGTAACTTTATATTTATCTATATATCGGACCATTTCTATGTTTGACGTATCACATGTGCATGTTGCCGTAATTGTAAGAAAATTGTCTGGCTAGAATATTTTAACTCAAACTGTCACGTGATATAATGAAGATAAGGAACGAGTGAGGATGGGATATCTGTTAACCAAGGTTAAGCCCTTCGGTGACATCTTTTGCTAATGATCGTTCCATGGCGGTGACTCTATTAACAATATGTTAATTAATGTACATCATCACAAAGGACGTATATATTATAAATCAACTACTATAACGTATACACAAGATATAGCATGAGTATGAATGTATTTAGTTTTTTTTATCGTTGGTGAATGGTGAGCCGTGGATATACCTGGTTTCTATCCTTTGTCGTTTTACTAAATGTATTCAGTTCACCCGTTAATCGGATTTATACCCCCCCCCCCCACACACCCCCCACCCCCAACTTTTACTGGCATGGTAGTAAATACTTGTAAGAAGAGACTATCAAATTACAACGCTACACTAGGGCTATCTGCTGATGGTGAATTAAAACAGATACATGTGTATAGAGTCAAACTTCCTCGAATTTCAAATTTGTGACAGTTTGAAACTGCATATAGCTAACACTTTTGGAAATTATTTTTTTGCAAATAAAATGCATTAACAATTATATAGTAGTATCCAGAATGGTAACAAAAACAATGCATTGATGACTGGGAAATTTTGAAAAAGTATTTTCTAATTTGAATCATGTACTGAATTATATAAAAACCTGGCCCAGACCCATCTTACGTTTTCAGCTCCCTATTGATGACCTTTGTTGTTGATCCTTCCAGTACGGCCCTGTGGTCACTTCGTACCTATGTATATAGTGCGCATGCTATAACTATTTCATGTATTATTTTTGTCCATTCTGTTTCGATGACTTTGTCCATTGTTTGCTACTTCTTCTGCTGGTGATATATTATTAACGATAAGCATTTAATTACTGATCATTACTTTTTTTAATTTTAAAATCTATATTCATGGACAACATGTTTTACAATATGCTTTTTAAGAAATTAATTGAGAAAGCATTAAAAGTTAAAAATATAACCATTTTTCAGTTGTAAACTGTTGTATAACTGATGTTTCTCTTACTGATATAAAACCCTACACGGATACAAATTTAATTTCTTAAAACTCACAATCTAAAATCAAATGGAATAAATTCCACAAGGGACATCACTCCTGTTATGATATAAACATTTACCGTTGAGAATTACTTCCCTTTACTAGAAAAATAACGTTTTAATCGACACAGAACAGTAACTGATATGGAGGACACTAACACTGTAAACTGCATTCATTATCCTGATAAAATGGTTCCATTAAATAGTTGCATATATTTTTCACGCTTGCCAGTATCAATTTCTTAAATGTAAAAATGAATAATTCATGATATTTGTCAATATTGTGCTGAAACAGTTTTATCTGCAAACGGCCTCAGAGTTTTAAGCTTGAAAATATAAATATCACTTGCAATACAATTTCACCTAATAAAAACAATATCAAATAATATTATTTACGTGACAAACCCTCTTGCACCTATACGGAGTGAATAAATGGACCTCCAGTTGGTGGTTGAAATCAAATATTTATATATTGTTTAGGTTTCATTTTATACTAGGTACATCGCTGTTAACCATATCACCATTGGATGCTGTATATGAATGGATCTTTAACAATTATAGTGTTGGTTTGTAAACACATGGTAGTTTTCATTTATCATATAGTATATAACACGAATGGTCGTGGATGCGCTCATCCACCTCGGTTATGTGTGGTGTCTTTGAGCAAGACAATTTATTGTCATATCCGCAGTACTGGTTCTACACAGGAAGACTTGAGAGAGCATATCTATGCTATAATAACTTGTTTCACAATCGATGTAAAATACATAAGTTTAAAATCAAATGATACCAGAACGTTACTACGATCGGTGTTAATGTTAGAATGTTTTAACACTGAGTCACCTGATATTTTTATTGTCTTAAGATGGCCATCGAACAAAGCAGTTAAATATGTACTGTTATATGATTTATATACAAACTATATCGGCATTTTACAGATCATTATGTTTAAATTTGCTGATAAGACGAAAATACATTCGTATGTCATAAACACACTACTTAAATGAAGCTACACGTCAGTTTCAGTACAGTACGGATAATAATATGGTATCCAATTTTGTTGATGGAGAGGAACCAGCAATGTTGAAATGAAGCCAGCTCTTACCGTTATTTTCTCCAATATTGAAGAGTTACATTATTTGAATACCGAAAGAAGAACACATATTCTGGTTGGTTGTATGGTGTTTAGGGCCGCTTTCAACATTTTTCAGTTATATCGCGACTGTGTCAGTATTCTAAGCGCTGTCACAGTGGCGTCATGCCGCAGATACATAGTATGATACCCCCACCAGTCACATTATACTGGCACCGAGCCAACCAGACCCAGAACTATAATATAAGTGTTGAGCACCAAGCGAGGAAACATCTATAGTACCATGTATTTGGTGTGACCCGGCCGGGGATAGGACCAATAACCTTCCGCATGCGAGGTCGCTCGAGAAGGAAGAACTATTGGTATGGAAGCAATTGCTTAATGAGTACTTGATTTACCATTGTTGTTGTTAGTTGAAACTATAAATGTAAATATTTTTCTTTCAAAAGTTTATTAAGATAAAAATCCTTCGCACCTTTCAGTTTGGAGTCTAAAGCAGACACAAGTTATAAATGCTATGCTCCGATTGGCCTGAAGTGCTGTCGTCTAATGACCATTCACCACTAAGGTCGTCAGTTTAAGCCCAGCTATGTCCAAAAAAAAAACAACTTAACTACGGAAGGTTTTACTCAGATTCCGAGGTTTCCTTCACCAATACAATTGGTATGCCAGATATGACATGTAATGTGTGTGTTGAAAATGGCGTTATACTGAATTCTCATTAAAAAAAAGTAAAATAATAAACTTGCGCATGCGTAATGACTGTGAAGTCTTAAAACTATATATATATATATACTGCACCACCACTGTATCCCGTTTATAACCTGCAATGAGTTGAAAATTGCATTCAACATTAAACATGAAATTTATTTATTTTCGGGTGGAAAATTGTTATATAGAGGTCACGGTTATTGATTGAACTAAGATGCTAAATCAAGCAAATACGCGGGAAAAATGTAATCGTGCGTTTCAACTGACTTGAAACTATCTCGCGTCATTCGACAGTTCGAAAAGGGCAGAGTACACATCACTTTGTAACAAGTACCCATCCACCCACCCAATTTTGATAATTAAATTGTAATAAATGTATGTAGTTATTAATCATATTTTTGTTTTGTTACAAAAATAACGTTTTTTTGTTGTCATAGGAACGCGAGACACGGTGTACGAAGTGTATTCAGAATGTTTTGAACAGTGGTGTTGAACAATGATACATAAGATCTATACTGATCATTTATTTCTTTTTTCAATGAAAGTGTTAAGTGACATTAATGCCATTGTATTATAATTATTTTATTCTTCAACCGCTGTTCATGTGTGAATGAAAATGTGTATAACTAAATCTAATAAAACTTTGCCTTGTCGGTACTACTCCTATGATGTCTTTGTTATTTAATTAACACACTTGAAATAAGATGATAAATGCTTTATGTTTGGATGAAATGAAATGAAAGTAAAACATAATATAAAATAAAGAGTTAATTATGTGTTACGTTCCTACCAAACCCTGTTCTGTTAGGGAAAGGGTGGGGTGGGGGTGGGGGGTGGGGGGGGGGGGGGGGGGGGCTTGGTTTGTCATGACAGACTGAAGGTGGTTGGTTATTCGTGTAACGTCTTTCGTTATTCAGCTTGAAAATAATTCTAACTCTAACCGTAAATACCTTCATCATTGAAGAGTTACATTTCTTATAGCTGCAGTTCGGTGCAATGAGTGGTATTTAAAACGTAAAGTACAAAGAAGTTTTGTAAAGGTAGGATGATATGAAGAAAAAAATGCAAACAACAACAGTATCTGGTGGAAAGCCAAGTTAAAGATGATAAGATGTCGAACACGAGAGTAAGGAAGAAATCAGTATAGAAGGATACATGGAACTGGAACAGACTTCATAAACGTATATAATTAATGACACTATATAGAGAATAGTTGATGGTTTCAGTGATATTTCATTTTTATTTCACTATTTTAACAGTGAAAATAAAAAATATAATTCACCAAGGAATCTCTATATTTACTAAATCGCATTTAATACAAAGCTCAAAACAAAATCCTATCTTTTATAAAATGAACTCGATTGTTCCAACTTTACCATGCCTGCCGAATTTGCAATAAACACTGAAAAAACTGAGGCATTTAAAAATAAACAAAAAGTTTTAAATTAATTAAATTAAACTTAAAAAAACATGCCAACATTTACAGGGGTTTATTGTTTTTTCAAATATGTTGAAGGGGCTTATATACAACTGTTGCACCGTTTCACGCAGTACTTATCTAACATCTAACATACCATATAGTTCGACAAGGCAGAGTACACATCTCTTAGTAACAAGTGCCCACTCACCCACCCACATCTCTTAGTAACAAGTGCCCACTCACCCACCCAATTTGATAATTGAGAATTGTAATTAAATGTATGTGTTATTAATCATATTTTTGTTTAGTTACAGAAATGACGATTTTTGGTTGTCATAGGAACGTGAGATACGGTGTTCAAATGTATTCAGAATGTTTGGAACAGGTGGTGTTGGACAATGATACATAAGATCTATACTGATATTTATTTCTTTTTTCAATGAAGGTGTCAAATAAACAGGTTTTAGATATAACGAACTAACATGGATTCGAGCCCGTTTTATCATAGTAAAGAAACTGATATCTCTACTGAGTTTATAAGCCAGACAAGCTCTTCAAAACTAGTGTGACTTCCACATTTAGGATTCCTCAGAGTTATAAGCTAATATTAGATTGATGTTTGAAAAGAAACGCGAAAAAAAACTATTTTCTTACAGGAACGTATACATGATAAGTAAACATTCCATGGTAAGTAGTAAAAACAATCACATTATCGTATACTTATAAAAAAATCGTTCAACCAGTCACTTTTAGTATTATTTTAAGTGTGTTACAAGTTACCCCAATCCCCATTAAAAGAAGGAAATAATGAACACCAACAACACCCTCCAAGCAAAGTGTTTCTAAAATTGTCATAGTAACGAATCCATTGCACCATTTCCCCTAGTGTTCAAGTTTGTATTCTATAACAAATACAGTAATGATTCTTTAATACAAATTTGGTCACGTTTTCAAATTGAAATGGATTAATTTTCATCAAGAATCATCTTTAATACGTCAAGTCTGAATGACTCTTTAAACATTTAGGATGACAGTCTTTTTTATTACTTCCCGATATTGAAGTCATTAAAATATACCAATATCTAAATGTAAAACAATATCAGTGAAATGATGGATAATACATGGTTAATACGCAGATGTCTTGCCAAGTTTATCGGGTCCAGTTAGCTCAGTGTTATTCGTCTCTCACCGCTGATTCAAGAGGGGAATTTATCAGTTATTTCGGATGTGCTCTAGTACTGTAAAATCTTCCAGGATTCCAGAAAGGAGTGGTTTGGTTAATTGATCGTCTGTTAGCTCTCGATGGCATACAATGATGTTAAATATCCAAACAAAATATAAACTGTAGACTGAACCATTTTGAATTAAAGAAAAAATATTTTTACTTATTAATCCACATGATACTGGTGCATCGGATCCGGTGTCGGAGGGTCGGTGGTGCGATCACCCGCCACGGCTTCAGTTGTATCAGTAGGCAGGACATATTATTCGCATAACTATCATCAGTACTTGCATATTTCCAGTGTGATATGTCTAAGTTGTAAGATTTTTTTTTACATAATCGATGTAAGATATGTACAGATATTAAGTTTAAACCATCTAAATACGTTGTAACAATTCAGTTCTAGGTGTAACCTCCACCATTGATTTGTGTTCTTTATTCTGTAGTAAATAATAAAGGTTTGAATATTTGTCATTCATAGAAAGACCCAAATGAAAGAAGTGAAATCTACATTTTACTGTTTGTCAACTTCTGCACCAACATAATAATTATGATGAGATAAATAGGGGTCATGTGTCATATAGGAGATTTTTTTTTCTGCTCAGTGTGTACACTTTTGACAAAGTGAAAGTACACTTCCGAAATCATGTATTCATACCCCAATTTCCAAGCATAATATTTTTCTTCTAAATTCACAATTCAAACATGACATTGCTAGTCTAAATGTTCAAAATACATCAATAATGCCATTCAAATAAAAAAATGAGAATTAAGATAAGGAAAATGCATTTTTAAAGAAGAAGAAATAAGGATTATTTATAACCGCCATTTTGTGACTACCCCAAGGAAGCACTCCCTTTTTCCAATAGGTGGTACTATAAACACATGCTGCTTGGTTTGTTAAGAAATTGAAACACTCTTGTCATGAAGGGACCAGATACAAACACGGTTGTAGACGCATTAGAAAGACAACCCATATCGCTAATTATTTATTTAAACCATTCAGAAGTGACAGTAAATTTGAACGATATATCACGTACGTTTATATTTTGAATACATTTTGTATAAAGCCTATACGTGATGCTTGGTGCAAACAAATACAACTAACGTAACGGGATAAGATTGCATGCACCTGGTCCATTTTTTAAAATAAGATCGATCTTATAATAGTACAATAAATATATCTTAGCCAAAACACACCGAATGACACGCAATAAAAGACACTTCTGTTATAATAAATTCCGTCCCATGGCATCTAATACGAGCCTTTCACGTTCACACATGACCATTTCCCATGCTTCGATTTCTCAAATATAAAACACCGGCATGTTTATTTATAATTTCAGCAAACATTGGCTTATCATCATAAAATAATGATACTTGATGTAGTTTGCTTGCATTAGTCCATCCCAGTCTCAATTCTGGCCTGTCGTCTAATTCATAGCGCGTTCAACCAAATGTGACTTATTTTAACTTCCGCTGAAGCCGCTGACCAACAGCCCCAGGGCGTCCGTTCTACACAATGTGTGATTTGAAGCCGAATAACCCATAAAATTATGTCCACAAAATGATCAACTGTTACGGTAGTATGAAGATAATCGTATAACTTGAATAAATCAGTACACATTTTTTACAAGTTGCTTTGAACAAATTGTCGTCTTCAAACAGTTGTATTCGTGATACATTTCCTGAAAATAAAAATCAGGAATGTTCATGCCTTTCACACATTTCAATGTTTACGAACTGAGACGTCATTCAAATCTTTTCGGAAGCAATTGACCAATCATTGTGCACCGGACTCGTTCAACGTTTGTTTAATAACAAAAAAACATCATAATATAGCTTTATTTATAGATTGAATAAAATTAATAGATCTGATTGTTTTAACAGTCTCATTAATGATGCTTCTCGAAAACGTGGGATTTTCTTTGATTAAATACAGAAAGAATGATGAACTTTATAGCACATGTACACGTGCAAAACGCCACACCAGACCCTATCGGGATTGGTCACAAGTGAGCTATTATTTAGAACATCAATACATTGTCTATTAAAACCAAATCAATTCTTATTGCGAAACTGGAGTGCAAATACATCGATCAAAAACTTTTTACAGTAATAAATATGTCATTAAATAACTTTGCTTTGTGTACAAAACAACTTGAACTTTAAACTAACCAAAATGTGGATAACGTCACGAATTTTTTTCCCTGTAACTTTCTTATTGGTACATATTCAAATGAGTGCATTTCCAGCGCGCTGTATTAGGCAATAAAGGGAGGAACAACATGAGTGCTCAATTATTTTTTAACTAGATTTATTGAACGAGTTAGCAAAAATAAATTATGCGAGATTATGCCGAGCATTATATTCCTTTTTTTACCAACGAGTTTAATAAATTGATTAATAAATAAAGTCACGAACACCCTATAACTTAGGAAAATGGTACATTTATCGTTTTATAACATATCACCTCTATAAAGAACAAAATCGGCCATCTTAGTTTTCATCAGCCATCGTATGATGTAACGTCTAAAAATAACGTCAATTTACCATGATCAATCACAAAAACGTGATGAATGTATTTTCGATCAGTTTTGATCAATATGACAGGAGATAAAACAGTTTCATTCACACTCTCAAAACTCACCACCACTCCCATTTTGTATTTGAAAGAAACAATAGGGTAATATATCGATAAGTGACTGTGTAAATATTGATTATCTATATTATTATGTTTGCTCGTCATTCGAAATACATTTTCTGATACCGCCTTCCTTGTTATAGATTTTATTTAATAACTATAGACTTAGCCACACTGAGAATTAGGTTATAGGTTTAAGATATAAAAAATAAAAGTGTTTTTTATTAAAATTAAAGCTTATATTGATTAAAACAAGGATTTAAATTATCTCTACATAGAAATAAGAATGATTACAAAAAATCCGAAAATCTTGAGATCTGTTATATGTTACCAAAGTGTCTGTTTACGGGCTTGGTTTTATTAAACACGTATTCGTGCATATCAGGAACAATGTTCAAGTGTTCACTGGCGTTGTCGAGTCATATATAAATGCACAGCCCGTTACTGTTAATCATACTTAAATAACAAAATACAACACTAGAGTGTTGCCTAGCGACTGAAATCGGTTTTTAATGGGCATTGATGACCTTTTAAACAGTCGCATGGACGAAATAAAACTATCAGTCTGAAAGGAATCAACTGCCAATTTTATTCGAATTATAGTCAAACCAATTGTTTACACTTTGAACGTATTACATGAAAGATTCAAATATTACTGTATTATAGTGTAATAGAGGATGATGTAATGTATTGTGATAGTGATGTGCAATGTACTAGTATTGTGATAGGTATAGTGTAATATATTGTGATAGTGTAATATATTGTGATAGTGTTATATATTGTGATAGTAATAGTGTTATATATTGTGATAGTGATTGTGTAATATATTGTGATAGTGATGTGCAATAAATGGTATTGTGATAGGTATAGCGTGATATACTGTGATATACTGTGATATTAATAGTATAATACATTGTGATAGTGTAATATATTGTTATAGTGATAGTGAAATATATTGTGATAGTGTAATATATTGTAATAGTGAAAGTGTAATATATTGTGATAGGTATAGCGTAATATATTGTGATAGTGATAGTGTAATATATTGTGATAGATATAGGCATATATATTATGATAGCAATAGTGTAATATATTATGATAGTGTAATATATTGCGAAAGTGATAGTGTACTATATTATTATAGTATAATATATTGTGATAGTGATGTGTAATATATTGTAATATATAGTGATATTGTAAATATTTTGCTAGTGTAATAAGATGTAAAAGTGATAGTGTACTATATTGTGATAGTTATAATGTAATATATTGTGACAGTGATAGTGTAATGTATTGTGATAATGATAGTGTAATATATTGTGATAATGATAGTGTAATATATTGTGATAATGATAGTGTAATATATTGCGATAGTGATTGTGTAATATATTGTGATAATGATAGTGTAATATATTGTGATAATGATAGTGTAATATATTGTGATAGTGATACGGTAATATTTTGTGATAGTGATATGGTAATATATTGTGACAGTGATGCGGTAATAGTAAATAGTTATAGTGACACGGTAACATATTGTAATAGTGATACATACGAACTTATTTTAATTTTATATTTGCACCATGCACGAGAAGATAAAATTGATAACGATTAAAAAGTGTCGGATGAAAATGTAACACACTTACCGGATGTCGCTTTAAGAGAGTGGACAAGGATCATAAGTCTGGCATAACAATGACGCCTATAATTAGAACAACACTAGATGTCCTTGTAAAAGAAACAGCTATCTGTAATCTCATGGGCGGGTGATAGTAGGGCCCAGAACTCTCTGAAGTAAGTGTCAGTAATCTAGACGTGTTTACAACAAATCACGCTCGGTGTCTTGCTGGGTAAAATAAGTACACAGCCAATGAGAATAAAGCGTCTTATCCAACGATCTAACAGATGATCCTGATCCTGGATCCAGCCCACGACTCTCCGGTCTCTGGGTCTGTACTCTATCACCAGACCAGGCGCTCCACAAAGTCGTTTTGCTGGTATGGTATAACAGCACATCTATTTGTCACATTGTCTGTTATTATCTTGTGTTAAGAGCATTTTATTTTTAACAGCATTTTATTTCTCACAGAATAAGAAAATGAACGACGACTTCGGGCCGACTGCTGTACAGCATCGGGCACCTGTAACACTTGAATTATCTTCTATGTGTAGAATACAGCACGCAAGTACGCACGTAGCGACATTTTCCCTGTCCAAAATGGACCTTTACGGTAAAAAAACACCACGGGAAACGGAGAAACTCATGAGTGACTCTCGGTATATAGATCAGCTGCAACTCTATGTTGGCCTTTAATGTCTCACACAATAATTAATTTTGTCTTGTTCTACATATAGAAACATGCACTTCTGGAACTCTGGATACATAACCAATGGTTATACAAGTGCCTAGTTCACATAGATAGTCCTTTGTTGGTCCAATTATGCATAAAAAAACATGGGGTTGACCAGGTTGCTTTTTCACAATTTCGATGGTTTGATGGCACCCCTTCATTTTTGACAATTCTGCCCATTTGTTGCAGTGTATCACTACGCATCTTTAAACTGTTATAGCATCACCAAACAGTTCCCAATGTCACCCAAACTTTGCAGAAATCATGAAAATGTTCCAATGTTCCCATATGCACAAAGAAATATGAATTTTACGCATTTTTACCAAAATATTGACCAACTGCTTTACACAGCTCTAATTTCTTAGGCGTAATAAACTTATTATCGTAATTTTTAAGTGAGACCTTAATGTAATAAGACAAGAAAATAAGCTACCGGTCCCTCGTTAACGCAGACTAGTGTACCAACTTGAGCTAATTACGATGACTGTATTAGTTTCTTTCTTGACAAGTTATATACTTGAACGTCGCACACAATTAACTTTGCACTGTTCTACATCATTATAGAGAAATGCATGTCAGAAACACTGAACACATTACCAATGGTGGTTCTAACAGGGTCTACGTTGGCATTTGTTGCTCCAAATAGGCAGGAAAAACACGAAGTTAACTAGGTTGCTTTTCACAATTATGATGAAACCCATTTCATTTTTGACAATTCTGTCCATCTTTTCATATCTCTTGAAAACGGGTAAAAATTGATTTAATTTGTGATCGTGTTTAAAAATCGGTTTCAAACTTCTAACCTCTAATACATTGATGCAAAAGTACAACGAGTAATTTACGTTATACTCCGATAAACATTTCAGGACATGATATCAACTTTTTTTTTCTGCTAAATAAACAAACAAACGAAATTCAAGCGATTATCAAACGATCAGAGCAGCAGGAGTTAGTATCATCCAGACGGCATCACCTACTTGTTAAAGTTTCCGTTTACATTTTATCTAGTGTGGTACGTCTATAAAAATAAATTGTTTTCCCTATAATCTTAAAAAGAGGCCCGTCTTATTCAAGTTCTGCTTGCTATGAAATAAACTTGAATAACGCTGCCGCATTTTGTTGTATAACTGTTGGTATATTCATGAAGTATTTTATTATTAAAAAAAATGTTGATTGACATTTTAATTAAAAAATATATACTTATGTATTATATTGATGGAAGCCAAATATTAAGTAACACGTCGGACGTGCAAATAGCAGACAGCTATCACAGTTTTGAAACGACCCTCTGCAGAGTGATACCTGAGGTTGGAATATCCTTACCTCAACTTACCTGCTCCCTGTGCATGCTGGAAGTTATGTGCTCGATCACCGGTCGGGTAATTACAAATGCAAAACTCGCTCGACGTTCGGTATTTAAAGAATACAATGTAATTTTTCCAAGGCTAGTCTATGTCAGTCTGAGATTGGGCAGGGCATTTGTCAGCGCCATATAATACGGTATCGGGGCATCGTCCTAGAGCCATACACTACGGTACCGGGATATCGTGCCAGCGCCGTATAATACGGTATCGGGGAATCGTCCTAGAGCCATACAATACGGTACCGGGATATCGTGCCAGCGTCATATAATACGGTATCGGGGCATCGTCCTAGAGCCATACAATACGGTACCAGGATATCGTGCCAGCGCCATATAATACGGTATCGAGGCATCGTCCTAGAGCCATACACTACGGTACCGGGATATCGTGCCAGCGCCGTATAATACGGTATCGGGGAATCGTCCTAGAGCCATACAATACGGTACCGGGATATCGTGCCAGTACCATATAATACGGGGTCGGGGTACCGTGTCAGCGCCATAGAATACGGGATCGAGATATCGTGTCAACGCAATACAATAAGGGATTAAGATACCGTGTCAACACCATACAATACGAAATCGAGATATCGTGTCAACGCCATACAATACGAAATCGGGGTATCGTGTCAACGCCATACAATACGGTATCGGAGCATTATTTCAGCGCCATACAATACGGAGTCGAGATATCGTGTCAGCGCCATACAATACGAGATCGGGGTATCGTGTCAGTGCCATACAATACGAGATCGGGGTATCGTGTCAACGCCATACAATACGGTATCAGGGCATTATGTCAGCGCCAAACAATACGGGGGTCGAGATATTTTGTCAACGCCATACAATACGAGATCGGGGTATCGTGTCAGCGCCATGCAATACGAGATCGGGGTATCATGTCAGTGCCATAGAATACGTGATCGAGACATCGTGTCAACGCCATACAATACGGGTCGGGGTATCGTGTCAACGCCATACAATACGAGATCGGGGTATCGTGTCAACGCCATACAATACGGTATCGGGGTATCGTGTCAGCGCCATACAATACGGGATCGGGGTATCGTGTCAGCGCCATACAATACGAGATCGGGGTATCGTGTCAGCGCCATACAATACGAGATCGGGGTATCGTGTCAACGCCATACAATACGAGATCGGGGTATCGTGTCAGCGCCATACAAGACGAGATCGGGGTATCGTGTCAACGCCATACAATACGAGATCGGGGTATCGTGTCCACGCCATACAATACGAGATCGGGGTATCGTGTTAGTGCCATAGAATACGTGATCGAGACATCGTGTCAGCGCCATACAATACGAGATCGGGGTATCGTGTCAGTGCCATACAATACGAGATCGGGGTATCGTGTCAACGCCATAGAATACGTGATCGAGACATCGTGTCAGCGCCATACAATACGAGATCGGGGTATCATGTCAGTGCCATAGAATACGTGATCGAGACATCGTGTCAACGCCATACAATACGAGATCGGGGTATCGTGTCAGTGCCATACAATACGGGTCGGGGTATCGTGTCAACGCCATACAATACGAGATCGGGGTATCGTGTTAACGCCATACAATACGAGATCGGGGTATCGTGTCAGCGCCATACAATACGAGATCGGGGTATCGTGTCAACGCCATACAAGACGAGATCGGGGTATCGTGTCAACGCCATACAAGACGAGATCGGGGTATCGTGTCAACGCCATACAATACGAGATCGGGGTATCGTGTCAACGCCATACAATACGAGATCGGGGTATCGTGTCAGTGCCATAGAATACGTGATCGAGACATCGTGTCAGCGCCATACAAAACGAGATCGGGGTATCGTGTCAGTGCCATACAATACGAGATCGGGGTATCGTGTCAACGCCATAGAATACGTGATCGAGACATCGTGTCAGCGCCATACAAGACGAGATCAGGGTATAGTGTCAGCGCCATACAATACGAGATCGGGGTATCGTGTCAACGCCATACAAGACGAGATCGGGGTATCGTGTCAGCGCCATACAATACGAGATCGGGGTATCGTGTCAACGCCATACAAGACGAGATCGGGGTATCGTGTCAACGCTTTACAATACGGGATCGGGGTATCATGCCAGCGCGATAGCACTTAAAATACGATACCAGGTCAGTCTGAGATTGGTCGGGGTCGAAATAACACTTACGATACAATACGAGGTCAATCTGAGATTGGTTGGGGGTCGAAATAACACTTACGATACAATAGGAAGTCAGCCTGAGATTGGTCGGGGTCGAAATAACACTTACGATACAATACGAAATCAGCCTGAGATTGGTCGGGGTCGAAATAACACTAACGATACAATACGAAGTCAGTCTGAGATTATTCGGTGGATAACAATTGAAATACAATACGATGCGAAGCGATCCATTGTGGTGCAATATGCAATGCAAAACAAAGCTAATAGACGCTACGCGACACGACACGACGCAACAAACAATAGGTGCAATGTACTTTGTTGGAAGTAATACAATGTAACATAGTGTTACAATGTGTGTCAGGATCCTCCATGGCTAAGTGGCCTTAGATACCTTGTCAAGACATTGACCTCTCAACGTTAAGGTCATACGTTCGAGTATCACACTATCTCCAAAACCTTTATGTCAGCAAGATTGCCAGTTAGTTGCGGAAGAACGGTGGTTCTACTCAAATTATTTTTGAGGCCTTCCTTCACGTATAAATCTAGATATGCCATTTATAACCTGAAATGTACTAATTAAAAATAAAAAAAATCCCCCAAAAAACAATGAGTGTCTAATTCACTATAAACAACCGCTCAGATCACATCTCCGCCCGTGTTCGCCCTGCGACCATGGTGGTCTAATATGATATTGGCCTCTTATGCAACTTGTTAATAGTCCCGGATCTTGTTTTAACTACCCCGCTATCTTTTAACGTTGTTTATTTCATTGACTCTCTTTTGACCAAGCCCAATATCATTTGTAGTAAAAAGCCATAAATTGTTGTGAAGGCTATGTCGTACGGGATATTTTACTGTTTCTTTTATGTAAACCACTGGCGGGGGAACTGTAGTATCACGATTGTGGTATAAAGTGTACATAGCTTGTATTGGAATAAACTAAATTTCTACCGTCGAATTAAGGTATGTATGCATTTTTATTTATTTTGAATCATTACAAGTTTATTTATTGCTCTGTATAATGTCAATAAGTTAGAAGACACATTAGTAAAAATATCACGACATGTAAAAATGCATTCAGATGCACATAGTTAGCACTTTACAAAACATTTGAATTATAACCTTTGACCTAATATAAAACGATTATATTGGGTCAAAGGTAACATTTAAAGTTATATATATATATATATTAAAGAAATCTCAAGTACACCACACATAGCCGTGGTTGAGGAACGAACTGTTGACCTATTACACTCATATATTCATTAACGTTGACAGCGTCGGTTTACTTACGTAAAGTCCATAAAATCAATACATTCTTTATTCGCGATATCTAGGTAATTCATCATTAGGAATGTGGTTACCATGATTGTTTACTTTTATTAATCATGATAACGTTTCAAATTTTAATTTCTTGACTGTTAACTATATATCTATTCATATAAATCTATTTTAGGGAAGTTTAATTGTAAAAGTAAAGCATTTGTTGTGATAGGACGCTATAACACTTGAATAAATCAGATAAACTGTTAGTTTGATTTAAAACTGTATTTCTATAAAACTGCAGGTTTCTGAAAACATGATAGTTTTCGATTGTTGGCAATTGTGATAAGATATTGTGATACCACATACCCAACTTTCAGTTCCATCCACTCTAGAAAAGCCGATATATTTTTTATATAGAACAAAGAAGGGCCAATTTACTTTATAACTAATATCTCAAATAAGAATGGCAACATCCTTGAACAACAAACGAAGTATTGAAGCTTAAACCCTCCCCGATTTTATGATGTTTTTTCATAATTTACAAATAAAAACATTTTGGTCCTTTTTGCAGTTAACGTAAGTCACCTGTATTCCATATATGTTCTATATAAAAAAGGTTAAAAATCAATGAAACATTTTTTTAATTACCTAAATAAACACATTTTTAAACAAAATTTGCTTTCACAACAAGTGGATTAAAACAGTAAAATGCCTCATCTTTCTGAATATATTTTTTTTTATGAAATATATATAAAATATTTTGGTCCCTTTTAACTTTTTTTAACAGTACCATGACATTTTTAAAGCATTTTTGTGCATGAAAATTGATATGTATTGATGTTATAAGAACTTATCGATTCCTACAGTTTAGTTTATTGGGGTCATAAAACTCTAGCGTCACAAACCAATAGGCTTATAAAAATAGGTTATATTTTAGAGATCATTGTGTTTTATAGTTTTGATGGTTTTTATTTTTCAGTTTTAGTTTTTTTCACTATAATTTTAATTTTAAAATTACATAAATATGTAGTAAAGATCTACGAAATTAAAAAAAATGTATTAGACTCTTTTTATTACTCGATAAATTAAAACATAAAAAGTATATATATTGTAACAGTTTTTATTAATTTGGATTACAAACAAATAAACGTGTTTGTTGTTGTTAACTGTAAAGTATTATTAAAGCGAAGTAACTGTTTTGTTATCGTTATGAAAACAAACCTAACCTGTTTTTGACACTTAGCACTTGTTTTTAACATTGTGTTTAATTACCACCTTTGTGGGGTTACTATGTCTAGTGTCTTATTTGTTAATTGGCATTTTACAGGTGTTCTTTTAGACGACAATGTTGCTATATAAACAAATATGTGGTACATGTTGTTGTTGACACTTAGTACCTGTTTGTGGCACTGTATGCTCAACATGCCAACTTGATTTGGTACAATCGGCTGTGTATGAACCTAGATATCGAAGAGAAATAACTTGAAGTTATTTTCCAGTATCGAGAAGCTATGGTACTTTAACATGTATTTCAGGGTTTCCAATTTTTATGCCGATTACACTTCATCAATCCTTAACTAATTGGCCTATCGTAAATTATTCATTGATATGTGTGTATAAAAGTATAAATGAATAGTAAATTTATAGTGGTTTAATATCTCATTAATCGTTTATTGTCTTTAATGAAAGGTCAACATATCTATGTTATGTAATAATGTTATTGCGTCTGTCTGCGTGTTCTTCCTGTATTATTTTCTAATCGAGTCTTTCTCTTTTGTCCTCTCTTTCTCTCTCATTCTCTCTCTTTATTCCTCCTCTGTCTATATATCTTTCTCTCTATCTTCTCTCTCATTCTTTCTTTCAGACTATCTCTCTTTCTTTCTCTCATTCTTTTTCTCTCTTTCCCACTCAGTCTCTTTCTCTCAGACTCTCTCCATTTCTTTCTCCCATTATTTTTCTCTTTTTCCCACTAATTGGCCTATCGTAAATTATTCATTGATATGTGTGTTTAAAAGTATAAATGAATAGTAAATTAATAGTGGTTTAATATCTCATTAATCGTTTATTGTCTTTAATGAAAGGTCAAAATATCTATGTTATGTAATAATGTTATTGCGTCTGTCTGCGTGTTCTTTCTGTATTATGTTCTAATCGAGTCTTTCTCTTTTGTCCTCTCTCTCTCTCTCTCTATTCCTTCTCTGTCACAGATAGTACGTATAAACTATGTTGAATAGAAAAATTGATTATGTTATTAGTTACGCAAAACTTAAACTAGAGTAATTCCTCTAATTTAAAATACCCCCGAGGCAGGGCAATAAAACTCGACCAATATCGATTTATTAATTAACTGGCAATGTATCACGCATCGCTGCGTTTTATAGACCGGCACTAAAAGATTATCAACACAGGATTACAAATAAAGAGCGTAACTTTAACGATACAAACATTTGAATTATGTCCCTTGATTTTTGATTAGGTATCGAAAGTTGGACACGAAGAGTTTATACATACGTGCATGCCTGAGATGACAAGCATGCCTGAGAGAAATAAAGATTAGTGTTGTTGTTCTATTCTTTATTTATGTCTCATTATAAGATACAGACATACAATACAATCAATGCACAATAGCACGAATATAGTAAATTATGCCATTCAAATTTGAATTATAAGAAACTCCATAATAAAGCAATTATCCTTACAAGTACACATAGCGTCTTTTAAAGGACTTTAACATAAAAAATATATTTATTTATTTTAAAACCAATGTTTACAGCATAGCAAACAAATAACTTAACTGAGGTTCAGCCATTTTCAACAAGGATAAATTATAAATGTCGTATTCAGTTTTATTGGTGGATGATAGATCTGAGTAGGACTGCGGACCTTCCGCTGTTAACTGGCAACCTTTCTCACCACATAATGTTTTTGGACCTAGACCTAGCCAGGCTCGAACCCATGCCCTAAGCGGTGAGAAGTAAGTGTGCATTAAGCGACAGTGCTTAAAAAGACTTGACCATGAAAGACCCAATAACATTTAAGGTTCTTAATAAATATTTCTTAACTACGGTGTCCAGTTGAGGACATCGCGGTATATTTATCAAATTAAGTAAAGTCGAAACAACGAAACAACGATTTCGACTTTTCACCATCGTAGTTTCGTTTTTTTTCACAATCGTAGTTTCGTTGTTTCGACATTTCACCATCGTAGTTTCGACTTTTCATCATCGTAGATTCGTTATTTCGACTTTTCACCAGCGTTGTTACAACTTTTCACCAGCGTAGTTTTAACTTTTCACCATCGAAGTTTCGATTTTTCACCAACGTTGTTTCGACTTTTCATCATCGTAGTTTCGACTTTTCACCATCGTAGTTTTGACTTTCACCATCGTAGTTTTGACTTTTCACTATCGTAGTTTCGTTGTTTCGCTGTTTCGACTTTATTTAAAATAATAAATGTGCTGCGATGGCCCCAATGGGACACCTGACTTTTCACCATCGTAGTTTTGACTTTTCATCATCGTAGTTTCGACTTTTCATCATCGTAGTATCGACTTTTCATCATCGTAGTTTCGACTTTTCACCAGCGTTGTTTTCATCATCGTAGTTTTGACTTTTCATCATCGTAGTTTCGACTTTTCATCATTGTAGTTTCGACTTTTCACCTTCGTAATTGTGTTGTTTCGACGTTTCACCAACGCTATTTCGTGTTTTTACTATCGTAGTTTCGTTGTTTCGCTGTTTCGACTTTATTTAAAATAATAAATGTGCCGCGATGGCCCCAATGGTACACCGTACTTGACTCAGTTAATCCTGAATTACGCGTGAAAATTAATCAACGTTTATCCTGCCAATCCGATCTGACCCAGATGCAAACATCTGGATGATTGCTCGTATAGTTGTCAATAGGTATAAAACCCAATAATAAATTTTGAAATCAGTAAATCGTAAGTTTCTCTGATGTTTGATATTGAGCAAATATTGTCTTGAGGACATGACACACATGCTACTGTATATTTACAGATGGTACATTTATTGAAGTAAAGTACGTACCCAATACATTAATTATATGCACTATGACGTTGAGTTAACTCTACCTTACGGTCTGAACTCTTTTGATCAAAGATTGGAGTGAAAACTAATAAATTTCAATTGATAAACATCTCTATGATATCACAAGAAAGTAGTAATGAGAGAATGCAGAAACGTCAAAACGATATATATGTCTATTACATTTACATAGATTTTAAAGCTACGTAATCTTGATTTTAATTTTCGTTCTGGAAGTCTCCTAGACACGTTTCAATCGTTTCAGTGACAGTGTTAGGCACATTGACATGTCAATAAATAAATTCTTCATCTGTTTCTTTAATAGTGGAAAAACAGCTATTTGTGCCTTTCATGATTTGTCTATATCGATTGATTTCCAAACGGATCATTAAGTTTATTAATCAATCAAATACTAAAATTATCGAATTCCGTTTATTCCATAATCTCTTGCTCTTTAAATGCAATGCACATTCGTGAACAGCAAAGAAATGGACGTTAAATAATCTTTGGACCTCAATCTTGTTACAATAGGAAAGCATGTATTTCTTAATTTCCTTGGATAATATTTGCAATATCATTTATCCTAACACTTCAACAGGCAGTGCATGTCCACACGTACGCGCTTGCCGCACGTTTTCTCGTAACCTTGAAAGAAGCCTGTGTGTGCATTCGTTTTTTCTTCAGTAATTTGATATGTTCCATCTTATCTGTACCTCATGTGCGTTGTTGGTTAAAGTTGATATTCTATCACATGTTTCAATCATTCCACTGTATTTACACGATTTGTTAAAAGCGAAAGGTGTTCTTTCTTTGATATTTTGGTTATCATCCACATCCAATACTATTTCCATTGTTTCAACTGCTTTTAGTTTTTGAGTAAAGTATACCTTCCAAATGTTTATTGGATGTTACTGGGGTTAAAACGCGGGTTTAACGAGAGATCAAGGCCAATATGGCCCAAACCCATCAAAACAAATAGAATACTTAATCATCTAAACACGCAAACACTTAAGATAACGATTTTCCTTTCACTTTTAAACATTCTTTGATGTATCATACATATGCACATATAAACCATACATGAGACGCAGCATTCAAGTTATGCAGTTACCACAGCATTATAAACATTTTAAACCATGCATTTTATTTTATTTGTTTGAATCTTGTCAGTCATCAAACTATACAAATGAGACATTGAAAAAAATAAATGGCCCAACGTTTATACGTATAACTATTAAGTATACAAAAATGTTTACGAAACCTATATAGTACGGATGGAATTTACACTATTAAAAATGTACCTTGAGTGTATATTTACTTGCCCAAAGATAAACCTGAAAATATTTTTATTATTTATTTAAAAAGATGTTATTCAATGAGCGTATATTACCTTATCCACAGATAAACCTGAAAATATTTTTATTATTTATTTATATAAATGTTATTCAATGAGCGTATATTAACTTGTTCACAGATAAACATGTAAGTGTAGTTCTATTATTTATGTTATTCAATTAGACATAATCAACATATATATAAAACACACCATTTCCCTGGTTACTATCATACATCTTCCTTTTAATGAGAACCTACTTGTAATTATTCCCATGATGTGCGGTACAAACATTTCATACATCATTTTGTTTTATTGTAACTTTAACGACTATGGACAATTTCCAATGGTGTAGAGCAATTGGGCGCCATATAAAACCCAATTATTATGTTTTTACGCCCCTTCTGTTGTTAATATCTGACGTCTGTATGAACCGATGCATCATTTTAGGGAATAATTCCAAATATAAATCTACAGATAACGTGCCAAGTCGCCATAATTTGTTATGTACGAACCATTTGGCCGCATGCGAGCAACAAAGATGATTTGTTTATTACCTCTTGTTTAGAAAAAATAAATAAGTCCTTAATGTATTATACATAACTTCGAAAATTGATTAATATTCTGAATACCGATGTAATTTTCTTTTCGTTTTTTGATGTGACAACGGGGAATAGCAAGGTTGGATGTAACCGTAAATATAAACAAAAAATTATTCCAAGTGTTGTAACATGTATTGAATTGTACATACAGTTAAACCTGTCTTAAACAGCAATGGGATGATCAAAAGTGGCCTTTTAAGACAGGTTGTTGCTTATTACAGGTTACTTTGCTCAGAGAGCTTAGACAACGGAAAAAGCTAATGTGACTGATTAGGATAAACTGCTTAATAGAGGTGGCTGTTTATACAAGTTTGATTGAATACATATATATTAACCTATGTGTATTTAATATATTTGTGATTGTGTTGTCTGTGCACTTTGAAGTGTACGTCTCCTGTCTCCTAGTATCTTTAATACCCATCATGGATATTTTAGCAGCCACGTAAGCATCAACCTGCATACTATTTGCTGGGAGCATAATATATACCATAATGGATAAACAGTGAAACCCGGCTTTATCAATCAGTCAAAGGAAGGAGCACAACAGACTTTTCAGATCGGTTGTTCTTTAATATAAATTAATTTACTCTGAAAGCAAATAACTAGGCAAAGAAAATGTGTCTGTTTAAGACAAGTGGCTGCTCAATAGAGGAGATCGGCCGCTTACATAGGGTCAACTGTAAAATGCTGAAGAAGTGAAACTTTACAAATATTGGCCTTTCGGAAATGTTATTTCCCATAATCCAGTGCCAGCGCCCTGGATATGTTTTCCACATAACGGGCAACATTAAATGCGGCGTATTATACAATTTATGATTTATGTAATGTTCCGATGAGACACGAGTGCTGACTGGAAAAGTGTAATAATTTCATGAAATACAAAGCGCTCGTCCTCTGGAAAAGCGCCAAAGTTATAAAATTGGCTCAATTATTACTTACTTTGTAGACAGACAATTTACTTTGTTCGATCGCTCTGAATAATAATCCTTTCCGGGCAACGGAGATTTTAAATAAATATAATGCTTCCGTGATAAGATGTCGTTTCTTTTAGAATCTCGGTTCGATTTCCGGATTATACAAGCGACATGATTTGTTTTATTTGTTTTCGGTGCGTGTTTTAGCCTAATAATGGACGTACAATTACACGAGTAACATAGTTTGTCAAGATAACAATGCTCTCTGTAAAATCTGTTCATAATTTTCTAAATTATATAATCTGCTATTTTTATAATTGAATTTTTGCCAATCTATCAGTCGGCAGTAAATATATAACTACACGATTGTTGATAAAAGTATTTGTTCACAAACTCCTCTTGACTTATTCATCCTGTTTCCTCTTCGGAGAAAGTGATCGCTGCTAATATCTGAACCATTCGTTTTTAGTCGGGCTTTATCCTCGCTTATGTTGGCGTGATCAAGATTTGCAGTCTTGATCACCGCCAAAAATTACCATACGCGACGGCTTTTTATTTTTCGAAATTCATTTTGTCATGTATTTAATATATGCAAGCAGAAACAAATCAAGCAAAGAAATATATTTTGTACATTGTATTTCGCCATTTTTAAAAACAAAATGTATCAACCAAACGCTACACAATGATATCAATCACATACGGAAGTACGTTCAAGTACTTTGTGTTTTTTTCTGCAATGAAACAATGGCGCCATCTATGTGCCGAACGTCTGTTGTACAACTGACAAACAGACTGTAGAAATGATGCATTATGCCCCCCGCCAGTCGTAGTCCATGTATGTAGACTGGCTACTGCTTGTAGACTTATATATTAATATAACCAGATTTGGTTTATATTTTTCTTTTTTCCTTTGTTTTCAAACTATAGTTAAGTGTGATATGATATAGAGCGTTCACCTCGCACGCAGAAGGTCGCCGGTTGGTCCACGGCCAGGTCATAGCAAATACTTAAAAATGGTTCTTTCTCGCTTGGCGCTTAGCATTTAGAGGATTGTTCTAGGTCTGGTCGGCCCGGTGTCAGTTTAATGTGACTGGGATGGGGTGGGGTATCATAACATTATAATTCAGCGCTTAGAAAAGCGTCTCAAGTAGACACCGTCGCGATATAGCTGAAAACTTATTAAAAGCGACGCTTAACATCATACACCACCACAACCACCACCACCACCAACAACAACAACAGCAACAGCAGCAGCAGCAGCAATAACAATAACTTTGTCCAATCGGATATGTATGTAAGCTAAATATCCCTCGTTAATACATACCGACTATCAAAATAAACACTCTGGAACCACTGCTCCCAGAAGATCTCAAATACACCCACGGGACTTTCCTAAACAATGGTGTGATTACCTAAATACCCGTGTTTGTAAGGAATTGGAATCGGGCGAATTAATCCTGTTTATTGAGCAAATATTGCAATATTTTCTTTCGATAATAAATGTAAATACTAATATCGGTAGCATGATGTGTGTTTGGAGATAAATTGCAAAGTTTGACGTGCGACGGATAGAGAGAGTCAACACGATATTGTATAATTATATTGACGTGATTTAATTTATGGGCGATTGTTTTCCACGAGGACTACTTCGAAATCTCGCGTTAAGTGTTATCGTTCGATCTCATTGTTTATGTGTCGTTCATCGACAAGGGTAATAAAGCCAGTGTGCTTATGCGCAGCGAGAAAGATAACGGAAAGACCACTTGTACTTTATAGTATGTACTTAATTTGAGAAAAAAAAAGATTATGGACTTATATAAATATATTAATTACGCGTTCTTTGACATTTTTGGTAATAAAACATTTCTTTTTATTAAATAATTACACGTTTTAGATAACTTTTTGAGCAATAAAACTTGTTTCAGATTCAACAAAGACTCTTGATAAAAACAGAATTGCACTTATGCGCATGTGCACGGCTTTTGATGTTTGTATGACGATATTCAATATAATAAATTGCGGTGAATGATAACAAATCGCTTGGAATAAAATCATGATTTGGTGTTATAAAACTGTCCCAGACAATTCATATTGTGAGATATGTTATACCTTGAATTCTTCCGTAAGTATATCTTCTTTAGTAAAAACATTTTTACATTTAGAATTTCATTCTATTGACTTTAACAATTGAATAATCATAATTTATGTTGTTAAATTAGTAAGTAAAAGTAAACAATTTTGCTCATGGGTCATTATGATATATTGTAAAATATCAAATATGCTTTTGTAAAGTTTAGTGTGGGATGGCCTCGTCCCACTAGACCTACGATCAGGTTAATAAACTATCCTGTATACAGTAATTAATTTGTGCAACTAGCGAATTAAAATGAAGTGTGAACAAATAGTCCTTGTATATTTTGAACGTGTACAGGACACATTCACAGAATCACATAAAGCTTATGTGGTGTAGTGGACTAGAGTGTTGGTCACTCACGCTATAGGTTGCCGGTTCGATCACCAGCTCAACCCAGTGCCTCTCAAAAAACAACACTCAGTTCTGGTTCATGTAACCTCTGAGCTTTCTCCGCAAACGAGCTAAAATAAATTAGTATAATATAAGCTAATGTTTATAGTTCCGTAGAATGATAGTACGATAAGTTTACAAAAACTACCTTACCGAAATATTTCAAATAATGCTATCTGTAGTTATTTGTTATTTTGTTATCGAGAAGTTGTGAAGTTATCTCCAAAAGATTTGCAGTAGCTGTTATTTAAGCTGACGTTTTCGAAAGATAGTTAAACTATTTAATAGTGCGAGGTTTTAGGAACCCCGTGCAGATTTTATGATATTGGAAACTACACTCATCGTGCATTTCGTGCCAAATAGCTCGGCATTGGAATGAAAACGGTCCGTGTACTTGCTGAGTCGCCAGTGCTGTGAATGGTCAAGAGCATGTATGGATGCTGTGGCATTTTTTAAGAGGATGGTCTGTTTGGGCTTCTTCTGTTCACACGCCCCCTTTATTAAAGATGTTACGGATGAGACAAGAGCGAGGTTGGACGCAGCAGTAAACCAGGTTTGAGATCAACATTGCTGGTTTCATTACCATGTTGTCACTCCTTCAGTATGTATGTTTTGTACCGTGTTATTCCTATCATTATTCTATGTATTTATAGTGTTTATAGTAAATTCATACGGTGGCTGTCTTTTTTGAATGCTATGTATTCTGTCAGACATATGATTTTTGAGTGTAAACATTCTATGATTGTAATGCATGTGTTGTCGAAGTTTAGATTTCTTGTATGGATCGAGTTTCACATAGCTGATCAATATTTGTCGCTTATATGTATACGGTTACAGGATTTTAAGTACAAAAATATAAATTCGCCAAATAATATTTTATCTGTTTTACATATCCTTCGAAGTAGTATCACTGTCAATAGTTTGTGGTAAAACCATTTTAAATTACAGTATGTGAACTGTTCATTAAACGATGGTCATTGACCGATTTTACACTTTGATAAATTAGAAACGAATTTAAAAATGACTGATAGAGAGACTTAAAAAATTAACGACACATAGTAGGCGGCTATCTGCAAACATTTAAGTACACGAATATTGATGGGTTTATTTAATACATGATAAAACATTTGTGTAAACAGATATATAACTAAAACCTTATTTTTGTAAAAAATGGCATTTAATTTATCATTGGAGAGTGAACGTGTCGCATGTGTCACGACAAACGCTTTGTACATTGAATTAAACTACTGGGATCGTTTCCCCTCACACCAAGATTTGTAACTGAATTATATAAAGCAAGTTATATTCGGAAATATTTCGGTATTAGTACCTTAGCTATGAACATGATACATTGCGATACTTAAAATTGTTATGATACCGCCCTTTCAAACTGTACCGACAACAGACCGAACATTCTTAGAAATATACCATGTTCGAGCCCAAAGTGAGAAAGATTATAGTTTTTTTTGTATGACCCGTCTGTGACCGAACTGACAGCCTCTCGCATGTGTGATGATGATGGTGATGATGATAATTGTATTTTATCGTCGTCACATGTTTCCCCACATTAGACTTTTGGAGGATAGTGCAGAGATACAGAAGAACATTTTGAAGCGTCACTGGTTCTTTTACATGCTCAGTACCTCGAATTTTGAAATGTCACATCCGAAAGATTGATAAGTACTTTGGTTGGCGGAGCGAGGATCGAATCTGCGATCTCTGCATGGATTTGCAGACCAAGACCTTAACCACTGGACCACTAATCCGACTCGTCTCTCATTTGTTAGTAAGTGCCAATCAATTATACTAACACGCCTCTTTATAGCTTAGCTGCGACCAAATTAAGCCACTTCGTGATATGATACATTGGCTCTATGTTTGATAGGTATGGAATTAGAAATCCCCTTCAACAGTAACACAATTAAGCTGTTCAAATACTATAATTGATCCTATTAAAACAACCACCACTAATGGGAGTATTACGCTATTCAAGAATCGAACCAGCCGGAACCTAGTTTGGAATGTAAATGTAACTAGCGATTGGTGACGTCTGTACAATTATTCCCTCTCATCGACTGCTGCTTTATTATTTACTAAAATATTCATTGTTTGTTTTGGAAAGTCACGTAAAAGCAGACAGTTGGCTTTAGGAATGGAGACAGTGGGGGAGAGCTATCTTCTAGAAAATAAGAAAAGAAGATTTATTGTTTCTGCTTCAGGACGTATTATGGCGCCATTATTTTTTTGCGTTTCATAACATTATTAATCATAAATCGTAAAGCCAGATTATTTCAGTACTGTATTATGTTACGGATCTTGGATTGAGATGTAATTGTTTGTTGAGATATTATGAACAGAACAGAACATGATTTTATTGGCTTAAACTGAATACAGTTTCTCATCAGATACAAATAAAAAATACATTCAATACACACATACATTATGTAGGTGTTTCAAACAATATGATCTTTACAGTTAGGTTTCCTATTTAATAGTCAGTCATAAATGAATTGAAGCAAACTCATATTTAAATAAATCTTAACTTTTAGATTGAGGATAAAATCAAAGTGCATTATTAAGCATATATCAATGCTGCCAAATTTTGTCGATAATACAGCAAAACCAGATTTCCTATGTTTTCCGTTTTTTGGCTGCATTATGTGTTTTCATTTATTTAATCAGGTGTCGCTGACCGTAACAGCATTAACCTAACGTGCTGGGTGTGGTCGTAAAAAATATCGCCCCATCAATGTTTTTGTTTTATTATTTCTGATCCTTTTGAATTATAAAGCTGTTTTAGTATTGCTTAAGATTATTATAATTCTTTAGACTGGGCTAAATAGCGTGTAGGGTTTTCGTTAATTGTTGCATTACATCTCATGCTTAAATAACATACAAAATGAACTCATTATAACAAAATAAATGTAATTTCCTGAAACTTTTCTACCTCGAATCGGTATAAATACATTCAACTGCGAGACCGAGTCAAGTGTTTGAGTGTTAATTTTGTTTTATATGAATCCTTGTAATTATCTTTGAGTGCCACTTTGAGTTGAGCATGAACACTTTTTTATAACGTCAGGACCTGGTTTAATCCCCACTCTGAAGGTCGTTTTATTACTGATCAAAGGAGTCAACCACCGTTGCATTTTGTTCCCCTTATAATGCTTTTTTTTATTTCTGCTGATATGGTAAATTGTATCCTTTCCCTCTCAAGCCTACGTCATTTGTCGGACATTATATGTTCTTATTTCTGTAAGATATTCAGAACGTTTAAATTAGATTTCCACTGTAGTCGTAAATAATATAACCAATACATGTGCGTTTCCATAATAAATTAAGTACCGCAATCATCGGAAGAAAGTGGCTTGTTGACCGAGCAAACATTATGGTAAACCGCCAGCAGAGCCGTGACCGCGGTTTACAAATACCTCTTATCCAGTGTTGACCATCTCGGTCCGTGTTTTTCCAAAATGAGTGATAGGGACGCGGATTAGAAGGAAACTCGATACCTCTCAAGTGCTATTCTCTCTCCCCACTCGTGGGTGCTACTTGATACAAATTCATTGGTAAAAGTGAAATAGTTTCATAAGACATATACTGGAGAGCGGATGCAGGTCTCAGCTTTACTGCGCTGCTTCAATACTACACGGTTACTCGTGAAACAGGATAAAATCTAGAGGATATATTTTGAACTTTGCATGGTAAGTTAGAGAGATAGCTGAAAAGTAGATGAATATGCTTGGAAATGAACTTGAAAAAATATATATAAAAGAAAATTTGTAGCACACAAAATGTATATAAATAAAATAGTCAGTTACAGATGTAAGAATAAAATGTGTGTTAAGGTATGAATTATTGATTAAATAGTTCTATCAAATGTCATTATAGTACTCTCTATTTATGTACCAATTAAATGCGGAATCTATTAAAATTAAATTCTGACATTACATGTACTTAACTTTAAAAATGGACTCATTTGAAATCGACAAAGTCGCTCCTTATATGATTTTTGATTCGTAATTAAACTTAAAACATGCATATTTTGTGAAATAGATAAATGTTTTAAAAGAAATTAAAATTATAAAATTCCTAGATTTATGTAGCTGTTAAATTGATGAATCTGCAGTTTATACGATGTGACTTTTAATATTCATATGAGATTTATATTGCTTGATAAAGTCAGCCAATAATGTAGATTTTGGGTGATTTACACATTTTGGAATAAATCCTGAATATTTTACTTCCCAACAATTTAAATTCATTAACTTAAAGTAAACCAATGCATCTGTTCACGCGTTATATTATTAGGGTTTACAGATAGCAAATGATAACCTGTTGTATTTGATATAGGATTTATATCGCCCAATAAGAGGAATCAATTCTCTCTGTGTGTTTTGGGGATTTACGTGTACACAAACGTAAACATTCTCTCATCTCTGGGCAACTTCTATTTGATGCAAATACTTGACCTCGCATCGATCATTATATGTGATTGTACACTGTGCTCAAATTACTATTGTACAAGCAATTAAAACGGACAACGGAAGTAGATAGTACTGTTATTCTTATTTACATTTACTAGCGCGTGTGCGGATGAATCTGTCAGAAATGTATACATACGTAAATTAGTGCGTGTGATTGTTTTGACTTGGATGATTAAATACTGATTAATGTCTAAACGTTATTAGCGGTATTCCGTTTATCTGCCAAGACAAGACGATGGTTTACGTAGGGGTATGTGTACGTAGAAAAAGTATTGTTGTGGACCATATTCCAAATATTCAATATTGTTTATATTGGTAAGTTTTTTTTTAATTTTTGATAAGCTTCGATTATTGTCTTTATGAATTTTGTTTTTCAAATTAGGCGGAGCATCCGTGGCCGATACGTCTAAGGCGCTGACCAATTACCTCTCTATGCCGTGATTCTTTATGTGAGAAAGTTTACATCATTCAACTGTTCTACTAACATACCGATATCTACATGTGAATCATTGAACGGAATACAGGTGTTATCAAGGTTTGAAAAAACTTGATCATTACAGCAATATGACTTGATCAATATGACTTTCTTATCGTTCCAACATTTAGTTTCCTTTCTTTAAAGCCCCAACTGCCATATAAAAGCCGCAGTATGGCTCTGGGACAGGTTTTAATTCAGTACATGATGCAATTCAGAGAACCCTTTTTCAAAATTTCACAGTTATCAATGTATTGTTTAAGAGTATCATTTAAAACGACAACTTTTGCTGTCAACTTTTACAGTAACACAATGTAGACTTATTTACAAATCTATTCAAACTTAAGTCCTCCTTTTCGACTGATGGTGATAATACGGATGCTACTAATGGTGACAACAAGGACCTCTAATTCCTTTTGGACGATTTTAATTATAAGGATGGGGATAATGGAAATAATAATGATTATGGTAATAATCATGATACTTATCACATGATAGTAATTATGAAAATTCGCAAAACAGTTGTGCTGTGGAAGTTTGATACTATATGCCTAACAATTTTATAGTAAGAAAACTATAGAACACATTTCATATGAAGCAAAGTGAAATATGAAATCAACGTGAAATGTAAAAGGTGCAAAGTGTGAAAAATAAAATGTGAGATGTGAAATGTGAAATTTGAGATGTGAAATGTGAAATGTGAGATGTGAAGTATGAAATGTGAAGTATGACAGGTAAAATGTTAAATGTGAAATATGACGTGTGAAATGAAAAAATGAATTTTGAACATTAAGATTTGAAATATGAACTGTGAAATACGAAGAGTTAAATGCAAAATGTGAAGTATAAAATATGAAACCCTGTCTTTCGTGAGTTTGATCGCTGAAGTGTGCTATTATTTCCTCTATCAGTTCCTGCCAAATTTTACTATTATTTTGTATCCTTCTATCAATTTACACAGAAGTTTACCATTACTTTGACGTCCATCTATCAATTTAAGCTAAATTTTTTTCTATCAATTTTCATTAACATAAAACACTACAGTGGGGGTTAAGGGTTCAACACAAAAACAGTTTATTGTTCTAATCAGACTAAAAAAGTTAGAATATATATGTCCAACAGAAGACTTAATACCTAAATGACACAACCACCACGCCAACAGTAACACAATCATTATACATATAGCATCCATAATGCGTACAAAACAAACATAGAGTAGAAGTGATAACAGAAATCATTAATTCATGGTCAAACAGTCACCGGGGAGCTTAAATCTGATTTACGGTTCACCTATCCTCGCTCTATTCTTCAATTGTCACATCTCAAAATCGATACGGTGTAAGTTGAAAAAGTCCCAATAACCTTTACGTTTTTACAAATGCGATAGCATTTATATATTGAGTACATGGTCATGCACACACACATACACATATATATACGCTCGCGTGACATTGCAGAAGCCACGTTCCGTTTGTTACCGTTTACTTCTAATCCATTCACAAATAAAAGTTGAAAATATAAAATATAAACAGCACACTTCTACTACAGTGACATTTCTGAAGCGGGTGAGGTGACAGCTACGGACCACACCTATATACATTATATTTGACTGGGTGTGCACGTTTTTTCTTCTATTGATATCGATGTGCGATTTGGTTGTAACCCCATGCAATAAATAATGCTTCATGCTATCGAAGTTGGTTGTAAACTTAACAAACATACGTAGAGTCCCTACTAAAACACCCTCAACTGATTCAATATAGATTTAATGAATGTATTATAGGTTACGCATTGCTTGTATATGAAACACTCGATGATAAATTTAAACTGTTATCACCCAAAAGTATATATTACATGTTTGTGAAGAACAGGTTTTATGTTGATTGAATTAGAGTTTTACGGCGTACCAACATATTAAAGATTAATGACGCGAACACGGCGTGCCACTATATTATAGGTGTGGCGCATACATAGAGGAATAGTTTAGGTTTATTTCCAAAACAAAAACAATAGATTAACATGCAGATTAAAAGTATAGTTAAAAAAATCAACAAAAGAATATGAGGAATGAATTTAGAACCTTAATATCTGAAGAACTGCAAATTTATGCAATGCTCAACGTGTTGCCTCTTACGACATACATACATGGGGTGTTGCTATTCTTACCATTACCCGTTTGGCACCCTTGAACCACACTTGTGTTGATAAGTTTAACCCCAGTAATGAACATTCTTACAATTTAATAAACTAGACATGTAATCGTTTCGGCGGATTTCTAATCCTCTGCAGTAATGCTGTTCTTACCCGGAATCACACGGGTAGTTTAAAATCCAAAGTACCGATTACCTGGCTTTAACAATTATTCATACGCCTTTCTAATATGATAGATATTCTGTAGCGTTTGGTCTAATATATATATAACATTCTAAAAAAAATGACATAACACATTATCCACAATTATTGTTTTATTGTTTGATTTGCTGCATATATAAAATACATGAAAGAAAATGAAATTCGATAAAATAAAAATAGTCCCTGTCGCGTATTATTTTGGCGGTGATAAAGACGACAAAGCTTGATCACGGCGACAGTAGCGGGTCTATGCATTTGCCATTATGCCCGGCTAATAAAATATAAATGGTTGTAATGGCTTAGTAAAACAGAGCCTGCTATATTTTTTTTCTTAGTTATGTTATGCTCCCCAAAAATCATTTTATCCGACAGTTTTACTTTAAACAGAGAATTGGCTATCTTCATTAAAAAAAATAATTAAAGAATTTCAGGTTGAAAACAACAATGTCAAAATGACATTCCAAGTAAAGGTTTTACCATTTCATGACCCAGCAAAAATGCAACAATTCTGAACATTCTGGTAGGCATCTGTTAGTATAATTATTTACTAACAGTGTGAATGATGTACGTTTGCACCCACATTACAGCTTGTCAATTTATCTTGTATTTAAGGAAAACTGTTTTTCAGAATTGTAATTTTTTTGAATTGTTGTTAATTGAAGTTTGACCTTTTTCTCAACTGCTGATGTTCTCAACATTGGAATCACGGAGCTTAATCAATCTTGCTCGAAAATAGAATATCGCTTAATCTGGTGCAAGTGTTTCATTATTTTCTATAGTCTGTAGAACGGAACCAGTTCTCCCGATTGCGTCCGTTAAATAGCAATTTTGGGAAAGCCTCATTTGAGCACGTTGATTGGTCATTTGCTTCAAATGCAAGTTTTAATGACGTCACAGGTTAGTAAGCGTTCAATCGCTATGACTTGTGGGACATACATAGAATTCCCTGCGTTTTCATTTGGGGGTTGATAGACGGTATTCGGGAGATGTCAGGTTCTGGGACAGACTTGATTCGGGAGATGTCAGGATCCGGGATAGACCTGATTCGGGAGAGGTCAGGTTCTGGGATAGACCTGATTCGAGAGATGTAAAGTTCTGGTATAGACGTGATTCGGGAGATGTCAGGTTCTGGGATAGATGTGATTCGGGAGATGTCAGGTTCTGGGATAGACCTGATTCGGGAGATGTCAGGTTCTGGGATAGACGTGATTCCGGAGATGTCAGGTTCTGGGATAGACGTGATTCGGGAGATGTCAGGTTCTGGGACAGACCTGATTCGGGAGATGTCAGGTTCTTGGATAAACGTGATTCGGGAGATGTCAGGTTCTGGGATAGACCTGATTCGGGAGATGTCAGGTTCTGGGACAGACGTGATTCGGGAGATGTCAGGTTCTGGGATAGATCTGATTCAGGAGATGTCAGGTTCTGGGATAGACCTGATTCTGGAGATGTCAGTTCTCGGATAGACCTGATTCGGGAGATGTCAGGTTCTAGGACAGACCTGATTCGGGAGATGTCAGGTTCTGGGATAGACGTGATTCGGGAGATGTCAGTTCTCGGATAGACCTGATTCGGGAGATGTCAGGTTCTTGGATAAACGTGATTCGGGAGAGGTCAGGTTCTAGGACAGACCTGATTCGGGAGATGTCAGGTTCTTGGATAAATGTGATTCGGGAGAGGTCAGATTCTGGGACAGAGCTGATTCGGGAGATGGTTCTGGGATAGACCTGATTCGGGAGATGTCAGTTCTCGGATAGATGTGATTCGGGAGATGTTAGGTTCTAGGATAGACGTGATTCGGGAGATGTCAGTTCTCGGATAGATGTGATTCGGGAGATGTTAGGTTCTAGGATAGACGTGATTCGGGAGATGTCAGGTTCTGGGATAGACGTGATTCGGGAGATGTTAGGTTCTGGGATAGACGTGATTCGGGAGATGTCAGGTTCTGGGATAGACGTGATTCGGGAGATGTTAGGTTCTAGGATAGACGTGATTCGGGAGATGTCAGGTTCTGGGACAGACGTGATTCGGGAGATGTCTGGTTCTTGGATAGACGTGATTCGGGAGATGTCAGGTTCTGGGATAGACCTGATTCGGGAGATGTCAGGTTCTGGGACAGACGTGATTCGGGAGATGTCAGGTTCTGGGATAGATCTGATTCAGGAGATGTCAGGTTCTGGGATAGACCTGATTCTGGAGATGTCAGTTCTCGGATAGACCTGATTCGGGAGATGTCAGGTTCTAGGACAGACCTGATTCGGGAGATGTCAGGTTCTGGGATAGACGTGATTCGGGAGATGTCAGTTCTCGGATAGACCTGATTCGGGAGATGTCAGGTTCTGGGATAGACCTGATTCGGGAGATGTCAGGTTCTGGGATAGACGTGATTCGGGAGATGTCTGGTTCTTGGATAGACGTGATTCGGGAGATGTCAGGTTCTGGGACAGACGTGATTCGGGAGATGTCTGGTTCTTGGATAGACGTGATTCGGGAGATGTCAGGTTCTAGGATAGCCGTGATTCGGGAGATGTCAGGTTCTGGAATAGACTATACCTCCTATGACAGACTTAATTAAACCGACTCTACTATGTCCCCTTTTTTTGGGTTGCCTTCAATGCTTACAAAGCAGATGTTTTTTGCAATAAAAGCGGTCACACATTATAAACAAATGCTTCAAAGAAGTCAGGTATTGAGCTTATGAACATTTTACAGTTCAAAGGTGTATAACTTTCTTAACATATTTGGAATCTGCGGTTACCTTTATCTAAACAGCCAGTAACATAAAGCAAGAGTAAGTCGATATAAATGATAATTCCGCTAGCCGGATAAGTTTTTGGTGTCGTAAAAGTGACACAGTTTGTTTTGAGATAACAAAAAAATCCCACATTGCTAAACAAAATAAACTCCTCAATTGACATATGTCAGTCTTTCATTGAAAGAGAACTTATAAAAGTACGTTACCATAGAAATGTGCCCTTGTTGAAAAATTAGGCGTGGGTTCAGGATATTTTTACAAATTAAGTTCGATATTAAAATGTATCGATAATGAAGAGGAGATAATTTGTAGTTTGTTTGTTTGATAAATAACTACACTATAAAGTACCAGAACATCATCAATTAGCAACAACAACAACAACAACAACAACAACAACAACAACAACAACAACAACAACAACAACAACAACAACAACAACAACAACAACAACAACAACAACAACAGTAACAGCAAAAGCAGCAGCAAATTCAGCAGCAGTAGCAGCAACAACAAAACATCCGCAGCAAAAGCTGCATCAGCAACAACAACAACACTGACGACGGCGACAGCAACAATAACAACCACCACCACCAACCACCACAATCACCATCATCACCACCATCATCACCATCACCACCACCACCTCCAACAACAACAACAACAGCAGCAGCAACAACAACAACAAAACTTTCCATTAATACGAAAGCATTTATTATTCCAATGAAAATAATGTATGTCATTATTTCGATGAAAGAAACGCAATAAACCTAAGTTACCATAGATAATGCATTTGATGACAAATTCGAAACTAGGACAAAGGTTCAGGATGTGTTTTCAGTTTGCAATTCAAGCAGGACATCAGCTTAAATACTTTTGAATTTAGGTGCCTGGAAATATCATACCAAGTCACCTGTACTTTGATTTACAGAATTGACATATGTGAAATGTTGTTTTAGTGTTTTTGTTTGTTTGAATTCGTCATGCTTGTTTATGCCAGTTGCAGCGGCGATTGAACAGTGGCAACCTTTCAAAAAATGCAGTATTTATAACCGTGTTGAGTTACTGATTTAAACTTCCTTAGTTTTAATATTTCGTTTTTTGTATAAGTAAATGAGAGTGTATACACTGAAGTGCTATTATACCTCATTCCATGGCATGTATGTCTTGATTGCAGTTCTTTTACGCAATTTTGTGGGAGCATACAGAATGACAATAGATCATTTCCTCGAGTACTTGCCGTGATTCTTTCAATTGTAACATACATATTGTTAATGAAGCAAACTAAGAGTTCCAGAATCCAGATGACAAGAAGATGAGTGATAAGAAGGGTATGCGTAAAGACAGACAGACAGACAGGCAGACGGACGGACGGACGGACGGACGGACGGACGGGCGGGCGGGCAGGCAGGCAGGCAGGCAGGCAGGCAGATAGACAAGAAGGCTTGTTGTTGTGTTGTTGGAATAGTGTGATTGTGTATGCATCAGGAACTTTCGGAGATGGGTGTGCTCGAGTGCTGGTTAACATTCTAGGATCAAAAGGGAGAGTGGTTAGGTTCGTCTTATAGCTTTCGGGGACCTGAAAATGACGCAAGTATCTGTATACATTTAACATGAATACATGTGTCTGCGTCGTGATACTCAAGTGTCAGTGCACCATCTCTTCGGTATGTTTTATATAAACATGGCCGTCATATGACTTGATTGGCATTAAAAGCAAGACAACAACAAAACTGATACCAACGCGTTATTTGCTTTCGCTGGTCCTTTTTGTCATATTATCAACTATCACATCTGTCGTTCGTGACGCGTGGCCGTATCGTCTGCTTGGGTAAAAGTGTTAACCTCGTTCTTTGACTCAGTGTTATTATCATTTCTTATTCTTCGGAATCACGGACCTCATTCAACATTTGAGGATCTTCCGTGGTCGAGTGGTTTCAGGCACCGCTGAGGTCGTAGATACGAGTCCACTCTCTTCAAAAACTTAATGTGAAACGTTTGCTAGTTACTTGCTGAAAGGACGGTGGTTCTACTCAGATTCATTCTGAGGTCTTCCTCCACCAATAAAACTGGATATGCCATATAAAATCTGAAATGTGTTGAAAATGGCGTTAACCCCCATTAATTAAGCACTGCTCTAATATATAACACTGCTCCATACAGTATTACTCCCAAGGATCAAATACTGAATAAAAGTAGAGGTTCAACTACCTCGTCACTTCAATATCTCATCGTATCAGCTAATTCTCGTATTGCAGAAATATGTTACGATTCCGGTCAGGTTTTAACACAATTTGTTCATTGACATAGTGACCAGGCATACATGCGCTTTATTCCGACACACATTTATGCTATACGATATTCTATACGATACCATTTGTCTTTTTGGACAGCTGGTTTTTGTTGAATTTTCAAAGGAATATTTTATTCGAAAATAAACAAAATACGTCCATTGTTGCAGAGAACCATTTCGGCGCCGTGATTGCTAGCTTGCCGAACAAATATATGAAATATTACATACACGCAATTGTTTGGATGTTTTTCTCTTAATATAAAAAAACTTGTTGCAATAAATCTGTTTCAGTCCTGACCAAGTGATCAATAACAGAATAAAAGAAGTTATTTCTATATGGTCAAATGTCATAATTCGAAAATATTTATTATCCGTATTTTTCTGTTATTTCCTAAAAGAAAAAAATATGTGTAACCCGAAATGTGTTGGAAATGGCGTTAAAACCCATTAAAAAATATTAAGTGGTGGTTGCCTTTAAACACACTATTGACAATGTTTACATTTATACCAGCTTCTGGCGGTGGCATATTTGTCTTCGCAAAATCACCGTTCACAAGACAAACAGTATTTCAACTATATACATAAAGATGTCCTTCATAATATAGTCAAAAGAAAAAGATACACTATAAGAACTTTAAAGAATATAATATACAAAGAAAACCATTCAAAATATTTTATAAGAAATTTAACAAACATAAACCACAGCGGTGGTCTAGTGGTAAAGCATCCACCTCGTGTGCGGAAGATCGTGGGTTCGATTCTTGGTCGGGTCATACCAAAGACATGAAACTTAGTACTAGAAGTTTTCATGCTTGGCGCTCAGCATTTAGAGGATAGTTCTAGGTCTGGTCGGCTCGGTGTCGGCATAATGTAACTGGGTGGAGTATCATACCATGTGTCTGCGGCATGATACTCCAGTGTGGCAACAATTATAATATTGGCTCAAGAAGACGCCGTCGCGATATGACTGAAAACATGTTGAGAGCGACGTTAAACACACACCATACAGTAACAACATTTAACAAAACTGCAAATGACTGACCAAAAAGGTTATCTTTAGTAATCACTACCAGTGCTCTGTAACAAGCCCCGTTCTAATTTTATATTTTGTACTTTGAACTCGTTTAAGGAATCGCACAATTCCTTTCTAACAAATTGTTTGCGTTTTTAAGGTTTTATGTAAACATTCCCCAGTTTCTGGGCAACATCTGTACCAAGGAAAATTTCTCTGAATGATTACACAATAAAGATGTAATTTATAACGGCAATCCAAGTCATTTGTTTGTACGTTCACGTGATGTTGGGTGGTGATTTATACAGACGGTTATAAATTGGATCTGATTAACATAATCACTATAGTAAAAACGGCAAACTTCATTATATTCACCATAAAGTTAAAGTTTATGAATTTCATTTTACTTTGTTTTCCTAATAGTTGTTAAAGTGTGTCTCTACCCTAAATGTATGTGCTTAAATATTACAGTATGTGGATGCTGATTGTGTGAATAAACGATGTGATTGGGCTATCCTTAAAAAATATTTGTTCGTTGTGCTCCGACCCAGTAATTTTTCATGTGGGTAAGTAGGCTGCTAATTTTTTTATTTGCCAAATTTTGATTTTGCGTAGTCAGTTTAAAGAAAAATGGACAGAAATCATGAAAAAAAAAAATGCTTTGAACGTCAATAAAAGTTTGAGTATCTGCAATTCTAAATGAATAAGTAGGAGTACGGCAAACAATTGATATTTTAAGGATGGCCTGATATTTTGTTCTTATATACGATGTGAATGCATGTTTTGATTTTATGCGACGTGAATGCATGTTTTGATTATATGCGTCGTGAATGTATGTTTTGATTATATGCGTCGTGAATGTATGTTTTGATTATATACGTCGTGAATGCATGTTTTGATTTTATGCGTCGTAAATGCATGTTTTGATTATATGCGTCGTGAATGCATGTTTTGATAATATACGATGTGAATGCATGTTTTGATTATATGCGTCGTGAATGCATTTTTTGATTATATGCGTCGTGAATGCATGTTTTGATTATATGCGTAATGAATGAATGTTTTGATTATATACGATGTGAATGCATGTTTTGATTATATGCGTCGTGAATGTATGTTTTGATTATATGCGTCGTGAATGCATGTTTTGATTTTATGCGTCGTGAATGCATGTTTTGATTATATGCGTCGTGAATGCATGTTTTGATAATATACGATGTGAATGCATGTTTTGATTATATGCGTCGTGAATGCATGTTTTGATTATATGCGTCGTGAATGCATGTTTTGATTATATGCGTAATGAATGCATGTTTTGATTATATACGATGTGAATGCATGTTTTGATTATATGCGTCGTGAATGCATGTTTTTATAATATGCGTAGTGAATGCATGTTTTGAATATATGCGTCGTGAATGTTGTGATTATATACGATGTTATTGCTTAGTGTGATTACATATAGTACTTTCTGTGTTTCTTCAGAAGTATAAACTACAGATTAATAAACCTTGCATAACAAGCTACAGTTTCGAATATTCGAGGCAGCCTTCTTAGTCGATATCAAAGAAAAACATCGTCCTTCCTGCATTGTTCTGATTCTTTTGTTTTGATATATCCCACGACACATTCCCCACCTCCTCGTATAGAGATTAGTAATACATGATTAGCCAATGGAAACCAGCCTACCAGTAAAACATCGTGTAAGTAATTAGTTTAAAAAAAATGACAACTGTCAATAAGCATTGGAAGCAGTTTATAATACTAATAGATGTGAATTATTTCAGCAAATCTTAATCGGCCAATCGCGTGATAGAATGGATAAAAGCAAACTGCTCTACTGTCGTCCGATAGTTCTGATCATGTCGATGAGAAAACTATTGAACTTAAGCTACATTTAAGACTTCCTGCCAAAGATACCCCCGCATTTGAGTGACATATAATACCCATCAACCATTTATCACCGTTATGGCTCTGTCTGGAATATAAACAATATTAATGTTATACATACATACTGCATGGATATACAATTACTGTGTGTCTCTTACTTGGTAAGTAGAAAAACACTCGCACATTTAGTTTATATTGTTTTCTTCCAATATGACATTTGTCAACGACGACTATGAATGCTTGTGGATGAAATCAATGAAATCAAACGTTTGCATTTTTATAAGAATTGTTTGTACATCGTATCAGAATTAATTTCACCACCTAATAACGATAAAGTATTAGAGGCATGTTGAAGGAGGCATTCATAGCTTGAAACAGTAATTTAGAATTTACAAAACCATTAATATCCATCGTTGGACTTTAATATAAAACGTTGTCGTTTGGATAGGCCGTCCCGCAAGTGACAGCTTTTGAACATCGGTATTTATTGCACGATGCGGTTCGAAAACCATAATTATACACCATAGTTGCATGTTTGTACGGACCAGCATGTACGCATGAATAATCGATGTATTTGAAAGATTTTACAATTCAAAAGAAAATACTGACACATTGCTGACATAATATCTTACTGGGCTCAAATGTTTACAAGCAGGGACATTTTAATACATCTTCTGCATATCGTGAGATGGTAATTGTCGCAATTATGCGAGGCTGTATTTACACAGAAATAGAGTATTTCCAGAATTCGTTTCCCAAATTGCGCTTCAAACAGCGTTAATTTAAGTTTTTGTTTTAAATTGGCATCGACTTATATTTTATTTGATATAAGTAAGAGTAAGTATAATGCAAACTTAATGTGATTAGTTTACATCGTGCTTAGATAATATTTCCTTGAAGGAAGTAGCATCAGTGGCACATGGCTTCGGTAATTTGCTTCCAATGGTTAATATCAAGTGGGGTTTCTTTGAAAGGTAGATATCACACACAACATACCATATCACATACCTGTGTCAATTTGCTTCGCAGAGTAATTTACATGCCTTGGTGAGTTTTTCTTTGCATTGTCAAGTTTCCTAGTAATTTGTTGAAAAGATAGATATCACATGCCTCGGTAATGTTTGTTTTAACGTTCATTGCTTTGACTGGACAGTATATATCACGTGTCTTGTTATTGAGGTTAAATATATACACTTTCTGCGATCTGTCATTATATCTAAAGATATATGGGTCTATCAGATGATTAAAACGTATTTTCAGCCAGCTGTATGAAAATGCCAATTAAAATTGTCTTTCTTCTTTATTTTAATATCTAATCGACCAATTATAAACTGTATCTATTCTATCTAACCATGTTTCTTTCACCCCTCTCTGCTTACACCGTACTATGTGAACTGTACTGAGAAGTAAGTTTAACATCCTATACAATATTATGAAAGTGTAACGAATCTTGACGTCTACAATCCAGACGTTTACAGCATTTCTGTTACAATGATTTCCCAGAATAATTGTTAACGCCAATTACAAACATTTTTATTACACCCTGAGATTATCGCCAGGTGTGTGGTGTTATCCATAAAGCTTTGTGATTGGATTTCTGTCTTTGATAGTTAGGTTTGTTAATGATTTCTGTAATTAAATCTGTTTAAATTAAATAAACAATTTAAACGAAACATGACTTTAAAAAAATGCAAACTATACTTTTTTGTACTTTATATCGCTACATATACCACTATAACTGCATCTGCTCTACTATTGATACTACACCTACTGCTGCTGCTGCTGTTGTCACTACAACATTCACTCTACTATACTTACTACTGATACTGCCACCACCACCGATACTTTATTCGCTACCGCTATCATCACTTCTATTACTACGTAGCTATAACCACTATTACTACTTTTACTACTGTTTCTATTACCACTACTATTAATATTATTACT